>RJWH01000385.1:383759-844834 GCA_004363575.1 Solenodon paradoxus
TCCCTCTCCCTCCCTCCCTCCCTCCCTCTTTCCCTCCCTCTTTCTTTTGGTAAGGAAAGGTGCAGGCTGGAATGAAGGCAAGTAGGCAGGCAAGCAGGCAGGAAGAGGAGGAAGAAGCACATTCATTTATTTTATGTAGTTGTTCATCTTCATTGTTCTTCCCAGCCCCCGACCCAGGATGCAGCCATAGGTCCTTGGGATGTATGTGGACTGCACTCAGCCAGAGGTAGCGGACCTAACCGCTACTCCACCAGGGCACAACAAAAGATGCATTTTCAATGCTCTCTGCACCTAGAATCCAAATGCTTGTTTGTGGGTTAGAATCTCATCAGCATTTATTTAGATTTTTTTTTTTTAAAGTATTGTGCGTTCCTTCTAAGAATGGAGGACACTGCCCAGTAAGAAATGACCTCTGTTCTCAGGGATCACAGACTCCAGTGGAGATGGTGAAGCAAATCAGGGATTTCTGAGGCCTGTATCTATCTTTAAATATTCACAGAGAACTTGGTATTCAATTTCTAGAAATATCTTCTGACAAACAGAAAAAAAAAAAAAAAATGAAGACTTTGGCGTGAATTACAGGAAAATGTATTAGCAGGAACTTGAAGGATACTCCTGTTTCATACCCAATCAACAAATTTAATAAAAAGTGAGCAGTGAGTGGGTCGGTGCTGACAATGTGACTGAAGCAGTACATAGCGTTTCCATGCAGAAATAACTAATCATTTCAAAAGCTGGAAACTGATACCAAAAAAGGCAGTTAAAAAAGAGTCCAGGAGACTTGAAAAAAACACCACTTCTATCCTCTGATACAAATTCATTATTTTTATGCTTAACAGAAAGATATCCAGCCTATACTTCATAAAAGAACAAGAGCTTTCACATTTTCCAACCTATTCCTCTTGAAAGTAGCAGATAATAAGAAACAGACTGACATTTGGGTCTTTATTCAGGATCACATTCTAAGTGCTACCTGTCTGACCATTTGGCCAATGTGATTCATAGCTACGTGTTACAAGCATTTCCACTACAACCTGGTATCTGTTCTGAAAGCATAATAGTACGCAAGGCTGCACACTGAAACGAAATAGCGTTTTTGCTACAAATGTAGCAAGAACATTAATACAAAAAAATAGCAACCCTAGCAATCAGATAGTTGCAAAGCCATACTTGAACACAAATCATTTTTTTTAATTAGGGCTTTAACCTTCTGCAAAAAGGTGCCATAGGTTGAAGGGAGGTATAAGGGAAGACTAGTGCTAAAGTATGAAGATTAAGAACAAAATGGACAAAGATCAAGAAGATCCTCTCTCTCAAGTCTTCCCATTCAAGCATGTGGCCAAGCTCAGCCCAAATAATAAGCATCCTGAATGGTAGCTTATTCCTCCACATCTTGGTGTGTGCAGCTGTGTGAGTTTCTTCTGTGTTCAGCTCCAATTGGTCTAAGAAAAGCATGAACATGATGGGACACTGCCTTTGACACAAGTCAACTTCCACTTTCTGCAGACAGCAACCTTCCATTTACAAATAACATGCAATCTTATTAGCATTTTTGGTGTGTTCAAACATACTGCAGCAAATCAGTCTGCACTGTTTTCCCTCATTGTTATTTTAAAGAAAAGTGTAAATCAAATTGTGCCTCAATTTGGAATTTGGAATTCAGAATGAGTTGCCCCACAGTTAGCACATGACACTGAAGTGCACTGTGTACCCCAATGGGTTAACCATAAACAACCTAAAAAGTGCTACGGCAGAGATTTCCAGGGCTGCTCTGGTGCCATAAAAGTTTTCCTCTGAATGAGATAATTTAAAATGACTTTGTAGCATGAGTCAACACTATGATGTGCAGTCCGAAGGAATTTCAACTGCCTAGTTAAAGGAACTAAGGAAACAAATAATGAAAGTGCTCCCTAGTTGAAATCATTTTAAGTAGTCAGGATCTATTCTTTTCACTAATTCTAATTTCATCTCTTTTCCTCATGTATTTACCCTCCCGAATAGCATTATGAGAGATGCCATGACATCTGAAGATGTCTTGGGTCGTCAAAGTAACCAGAAACGTGGCCAAAATAATTTTTCTTACTACTTGTTTGGAAGATGTGTTTCTAGTTTCAAATTCTGTTTTCAGCATAAAATCTTCCATAGAGGGCCAGTTAAATGCATTAGAATGGATCTGTGAAATGGAGTGCTGCAGTTGTGAAAAAAGCAAAACACGGCTACATGGGCTAACCTCTGTAAGTATGGACAGAAGCACAAATGGGCACATAATGTAACCATGGATTTTCAAAAAGAAGGTAGGAGGATCCCTTGTTATCCATACCCTTCCCATCTTCTCCAGCATTTTCTAATCTTTTGGTTATAGACCATTCTCACTGGTGTGAGGTGACATCTCACTGTGGTTTTCATTTGCATTTCTTTAATGGTGAGTGATGTAGAATATTTTTTCATGTGCCTGGAGGCCATCTGTGTCTTTTCTCTAGTTAGGTGTCTATTCAGTTCTTCTGCCCGTTTTTTGAGTGATCTAACTAGATTTTAAAAATATAGGGATCCTGTTATTATTTTTCCTACCACCCCCTGAACCTCGGGTCTTGCACAATACACCAGCAATGGTTGTCACCTTGCACAAAGCACTCCACTGACATATGTACACTGAAAGGAGAGCTTCCATGGAATTGTAGGGTTAAGTTGTGTGTGTATTGGGGAGAACGGCGTCGAAATACTTTGCAGTGGAAGCTGCTAATATACTTACATTAGGAATAAACATGTCACAAGTGGAGAGATAGCTAACCAATTCCAGTCTTCCTACGAAGAAATATATATCTTAAGTTTCAGTAAGGCAGAGCTATGAAGCATTAAACAGCTTAACAGCTATTGAAAGCCTACTGTGTGCAAAGTACAGAGCACACAGTGATGAACAAAACAAACAAGGTCCTTGTCCTCATGAGTTTACAGGCTAGCAAAGACAGAGGATTTAAAAAAAGTAAACACACACTCAAGAGTGTCAGAAAATAACAAATGCTATGAAGAAGAAAACACTGGGTAATAGGATAAAACTCAAGGAAGTGTATGTGAGGTAGTATCTTTAGTGGGCAATCTTCTGTAGACCCTACAAGATTCAAAATAGACAGAAATTCTCAATTCTAAATACAGCATCAACTCACTAGAAAAAATGACAGAAATTCTCAATTCTAAATACAGCATCAACTCACTAGAATGAAGAACCAAATCTTAGCCCGGTTCTTAGCAAAGAAGAACACCAACTTAGTTTTGTGTGATTCTTGGCTAATAATATAAAAGTACGTGTCAGTTCTGCTTCTGATAATGGTATCATATCTCCTATCACACCATCTTCCCTATAAATAACTATTAAACTCCAAACAGAACAAACAAGTAAAAGCTCCCTACAGGTACTGTAGAACAAGTAAAAGTAGACAGAAATGACAGGGAAATTCAATAACTGAAAGAAAGAAAACATACTGGGTGAGATAATCATTTTATAGCTTTTTGCTTAAGGATAAGCCACAAGGCACACCATGATGCGGTAGCTAAAACCTGACAGAAATTGTCAGTATTACTGTCTTGAAGAACCAGAGAACAGAGTTCAAAGCTACTCTAGTAGGTGAAAAAGTGAGGGAGAAAAATGAGTCACAGTAGGGTAGCCCCAAATCTGTATATAAATTCTACCAAAATTTGTGACTGATTCCTGATCTATGCATGCACAGAAAATATTCCAAACTAAATTAAATAGTGATTAGCTGAGGGAGGACAGAGATTTGACTTTGAGTTCAATCGAGATTGCCTACAAAACCAAACATAACCAACACTGTGGAAGAACATAACAGCATCCAGTTTCTAAGGTCACAATCATGTCATTCACAACAACCAGGATATAAAATGAAAGCACTAAACAAAAGAAACAGGAAAAGAAGACGCAACACAACAGAAAAGAAAAAAAAAACAACTGAGATCAACCAAGAGATGAACTAGATACTAGAATTAGCATATAAGGATTATAAGCAGCCATTAAAGTCATGCTCAAAGATATAAAAGAAAGAGGTGTTCATGATAAACGAACAGATATGAAAACTCAACAGAAAATAAGAGCTATAGCAGATACCATAAACCTGAAGAGAAGAATGGTCAGAATTGTCACACTGTTATTTTTAATAAGATATATGTATTTTGTCTTCATCCCATTTCTAGTAAAAAGCTCTTAAATCCTCTGGAATTTCTGAAGTAGTGAAAGATGTTTTATGATATTAATGAGGTAACTGTGAAAACCCAAAATGAATAGGGACTAGTTGCCAGGGGAACCAATCCTGTGACCTTCAGGAAGGAAAGAGGGGCTGCGATTCAATTGAATCACCAATGGGAAGTGTTTAATCAACAATACCTATGTAATGACATCTTCCAGGATAGTAAACATGTAGATTGGAAGAGAGTGGTACTGTCAGAGTATGGAGCTCCATGTGCTTTCCCCATACCTGCCCTACGTACCACTTCCATCTGGCTGACGCTGAGTTATATACTTGTATAATAAACTGACAATCTAGGAGGCAAAATGTTTGTGTTCTATGAGCTGCTCTAACAAATTAATCAAACCCAGGGAGACAGTCATGGGAACCTCAGATTTAAAACCAGTTTGCCAAAAGCATCTGACATCAGTGGGGTGGAGGGAAGTCTTGTGGAACCGAGTCCCTGACATGTGGAATCCATGCTGTCTCCAGGTAGATAAGAGTCAGAATTGAGCTGAGTTGCAGTATACCCACCTGGTGTCAGATGTGTTTTAAGTGTGACAGCAGTGGGAGAGTAAAGTAGAAACACACATCAGAGGCCTGGAGAGATCAACTAGGGCAGCGCCTGACTTTCAAGTGAAAATCACCTGAAATCACAGGAATACGGCATGGAGAGACAGGAAGAAGGGTTAGAGTTAAAAAGCAGTCTGGAGGGTTCGAGGCCATCCGTGTGCAACACAGCTTCCCTTTAGCAGTGGCAATGATTGGGCAGAAAGGACATCTGGATGCTGTCTGCCACAGACACATTAGTTAACCACAGGAGGTTTCCACTGTAGGTCATTGCTAAAATAAGGGGAGTGGGATCAGAAAGGAAAGCTATAAGAATGGGATCGACGGTAAATCCTTCCTTCCAATTTTAGCATATAAGAACTGAGGCATCAGCAAAGTCTTGGAGTTGAAGAAATGTTCTGCCCTTCTGCATCAAAGAGTGATGAGAATAATCAAAAGCCAGAGTGACCTGCAGGATGGTGTCATATGGGCTCTATCCACATGCCACAATACCCTGCACTGTCTGTCACATGCTAAAGATTTAATATACATTAACTCCCATCTCCTGTTACATTTGGGACAATTATTTTTCTAAATCTATTCTAAGGTCTTGCTCTTTTTGTTCTCAGAGATGAACAGTCAGGGTTTGTTTAGTCAATATCACATGCTACTCACATTAGTTCTAACAGTGGTCCCAGGAATGCAATTCATTGGGTCCCCTTTTAGACCTACTGGATCAAAATTTTAACAAGCACTCCTGGTGATTCTCATGAACTCAAAAACTGGAGAACCAGTGGACATGGAACCAACCAGTGCTCTCAATCTTGGCAGCAAGCATAGTCAAATCACTATAGGAGATTTTTAAAACCCCAGTGGCAATGATAGCAAACCTTTGGCAATGGAACTGGACATCATTATGGACAGCTCTCTAAGTGATTCTCAAGTTTAACTATGCTGAGCATCAGGGCTGCTCCACACTGCCCTCTGTGTTCTTTTACTCCAGAGACCAAGCAAGATTACTTTTATTTCCCTGAAGTGGTTATACTATTTCAAACTTCCTTGGTTTTGTTCACACTATTCCTTCTACTTGGGATGCTCTTTCTCCAACTTGTTCACAAGACTTTATGTGCTTGTTAAGTTTGCAAAAAGTAAAAATAATAATAATTAAATTCTTTATTTTAAAGATAACTCGTCCCTCTAAAATCATTTAAATTCCATAACTGGACAAAGATAATCTACCATATTTTACAAATGAAAGAAACAGTGTCTTGGAGAGGTCAGAGAGCATGCCGAGGACCACAAAGGAAGGAATGAAAAGGAAGCCCAAGTATGTCCCTGCAAAGAACACATTTTGAAAAAGAATAAGTATCAGTGGCAAACCATTTCCCAATTCAGGACCCTCACACCCATAGTACATATGAACCAACCTGTGCTCCCTCACAAAGAAGCAAGACTGTTGTTGAACTAGGACGTGCCTTCGTGCAAGCTGAAAAAGGCAACTTCTTCAAGTGAAGCTATTTTAAGGTTATTATGTATTGTCACTGTGTGAAGCATTCTGCCTTGAAAAGTTCTCCAGAACTCTGGTGGGTAGCAGCCCTGGCTGAACAGACATGCCCACACTGCTCTTGTCTGCTCACACAACCTATCACAGACCCACTTTGAGAGGACTGTGCCAGGGTCAGAGTCCTGTAGGAATAAGAACTGAATCAGGGAACTCCAGGGGGTCTGGCTGAGTTGGGGCAGCACCATACACAATGGTGAAGAAGTATTCACACTGTAGGCAGTCAGTGGTTGTATAGATGTGGCTCACTCCTGGAGCTCCATGACTGAGGAAACTCAGAATTTATTTGTCTACCTGTGCCCTCTCGGGTTCACTGATGTCTATGATGTGAATCATATCTCCTATATGTGGCAACTTGGGCAGGTGAAACATACAGTGCCCTTCACAGTGACCCTGAACAGGGTCTTTACTCTGATCCATAAAGGAGCAACTTTTCTCTACCTCCACACCCCAACCCATCCCACCACCACTTCTCACTCACCCCTGTGCTCTCCCAGGCCAAACACTGTCTGTCCCTATTTTCATGGAAGAGAGCAAGGGAACCTGGGCCACAAGTTGGTACCCCAATAAACTGCAGGTCAAACAAAGCAACTAGAGAACTGTTGAGATGAACAGAGTGGCCAACCAGTGATTAAGAAAGATGACATTTTGGACCTAGGTCAGCATCCTGAGATCCAAAAGACTGGGTATCTAATTTGCCATTCCTTTTCCATCTAAGATGAATAAAACCAATGGCAGTCATTATCACAAAGCTAAGAACAGTCCAAAGACCTTTAGGTCACGAGAAATTTTGTACCTATTCAAACCAAATGCATACTCCTAGAATGAAAATGTGAGAAATGCCTGCATCACGTTGCACAAAGGGGTAATTGAAATACGTCATTTTTAACAGATTGAGGGTCTAGAACAAAATATATTTTTAAATATTCTGAGGACAAAGTCTCAATACTGAAAATATAAATCATGAAAGAAAGATTAAGAAACTGAGGTTTAATGACTGAATCCACAGCCAGCAACAATAAGGCAAAATTGATGCTCATGTCCCACTAAAAACAGTGAAGGCTGAGGGGTCTGCTGAGAGCTACAGTAGAATATAGTTCTGAAATGTTACCACAGAGAAAATAAATGTTTGAGCCTGAATGACGGTTGTTATTTCTTTTCTTTTTCAGTTTAGCCTTGACCTGGGTCACAGAATAAAATTAACATATCATTTACCTATAAACATGAGTATCTCACTGGCTTTATTTCTAATTTAATCTCTTAACTATATTTGGAAATAAATATGACCTGCCTGAAGATGAGGTATAATCTGGAAACGGAAGAGGTGCCAGAAAGAAAGTTAAAAATAAATTTCAACACATACACAGATACACACCTATCAATCTATTTATCGAGCTAGCTAGCCATCCATCGTTCTCTTTGCAATTTAAAGTACTAAATTCTTCATTCTCTAACAAAAACCACTTTAAGCCTAGAGACATTGGTGAAACACCTCTACTAATTCTTTGTAGGTTTTCTTTCATCAGGTTTGAAAACTCTAAAGTGGAATATAATCCAGTCAAGATTATACAAATCATTCCCAGCCAAGTTCAGACATGGAAACAGTAAAAGGTGTCTGGGGCCAGGTCTCATCAGTTTAAGGAAAAAAGAAAAAAAAAAAAAAAGTACTAAATCACTGTGTTTCATTTTGTTTAGAAGGAAATATTGTTTGTAGTCATTCAAGGAGAAATCATTTTAAACCAACTGGATTTGCTCGCTACTAATCAAGCTCACATGCATGGTAAAGAAGGTGCCACCAGATGATTGAGGAGAAAGCTGGACCCAGGTCCAAGGGATACCACAAACTGGGACATTCCTGGAGCACAGACTGCAAGGAAGCTTGACAAGAGTCCTCAGTTTTGAGATAAGAAGATGAACTCTTTTATAACAGAAAGCCCCTGGGAGGAAATAAGATACTCTGGAACCAGACCGTGACAAACAGCCCATCTTTAACTGAGGGGCCACCTTTTCAACTGTTGAATAAACAGCCTACCAATGGTTCTTTTTGTTGTTGTCAATCCACTAAATCAAATTCTCATAAAACACAATCAAAGAGATGGTAGAGATGAAATAAGTTACCTGGTACACACAGAAACACTTGAAAACTGAAGCTGGGAAGGAGGGAGTGAATTTTTTTCCCAAATCCTCCTGAACCCAAATCACAAATTCAGAAGAAATTTTCATAATGAGTTTAACTTATTCCAACTCCTCCACCCCACCCCAAATACAGGACTCATTCACTTCAAAACATGGAGAGCATACCAACAACATAAAAGAGTATCTACTTTCCTTGCTTCTTAGGAACAATGTATATTTATTTTATTTTATTTTTTTGTGTGTGTAAATTTGGCCACAGTACTCAAAGATTGGGTCAAATCCAAGTCTGGATGTCACTAGAAAGAAATTTTTTTTAGATGAAACTGATATTTAGATCAGCAAAGCCTGAATAAAGCATATTACCTTCAAAAATCAAAATAGTAGAGTGCCAGGGTAGGTTTTGAATTTCCAGTGTAGGAAGTATATGACAGTCAAAGACTAGTACATACAAAAGAAACTTCATCACTTGGTAAATGCAGGAAATTACTAAAAAAAAAAAAAGAACATTTGAAATATGCAAAACTTCTTAACTTTTGAGGATATTTTCTTTCAGACTTTTGATAGGTACACAGATATTTTTGACATGATTTTAAATATACCCACAAACATAAATGTGTATCCTATATTTTCCCATTGTTTTCCAGGGAAACACATCTTCCCAGGTCTCAAGGAATTCTATAAACATACCATTATTAATGATAACTTCAGGAATTACTCTTAAATAAGGCAATCCAATTGTTTTTTTATAACCTTGCTCGAATATTTATTACAATGAGGATATCCACAATAAAAAATAACTGAGAAAACTCACAATAAAAAAACAACCCATTGGTTTACCTATATCCAAGAGAGATGGAAGGGGAAAAAACAGCTAAGGAGATTTCAAAGCGAGTGGTCACAGGGTGATGGAACAGTGGAAAAGCTGTGGATATAGACCCAGAGGACACAAAATCTCTAATCAAAAAAATATCTGCACCCTTTGTTCACAGCAGCACAGTTCACAACAGTCAAGACATGGAAACAACCTAAATGACCAACAACAAATAACTGGAAAGAGAAGCTGTGGTCTATATATACTCAATGGAACTCCATGTAGCTACTAAAAAAAAAATAAAATAAAATAAAGTTTGCCCTTTGCAACAATTAGGATGGAAGTGGAAGGGATCATACTAAGTGAAATAAGTCAGAGAGCAAAAGAGAAATACAGGATGGTTTGACTCATATGTGGACTACAATGAAATGAAACACACAAACAGATAAAACCCAGGAAAAATTTAAGACACAAGATGATGGCTGCCAGGGAGGGCAAGAGTGGGGAGGGAAGCAGACAGGAAACAAGGTGGCGGCAAAGAACACTGAATTCTGGTGGTAAGTGGTGTGAAACGGAGACTGAGATGCAATTTCGATATCCTAAAATGAATATACCAGTGTGAATAAAAGAAATAAACATTACTATAAAGAGGAAAGTGGAAAAGTTGGTGAGAAGGATTATGCCGAAAAAAAGGATGGGTTCTGAACAGAGTATCATAATTATCTCCACATTTGGGATCATACATCTGATTATTTCCTCAAATCATTCACTAACAGGGCAGGTCTACAGAGAACAATACCATTAACCACCTTCTACCCCTTTTCTCTAAAAGCACCCTCAATCTACCATGTGATTTACGCAGCTCATTTGAATGACACAATCATCCCACAAATCTCCTGCATCGCCTACAAACTCATCAACAGCCCTTGTCAAAACCATTTCCAATCATCAGCTCTATCACCTGCCCATGTCTTTAGATCTAGTGGCCTGGTTTTTAAAAATGAGTGAGGCTCCCACAACTTGTTCTTCTATTTTTTAGTAAGCATCTTGGCTACTACTTCTATTACTAAATTTCTACAAAGCAACATATTATTCATTTGTCCTAGCATCTTGCTTGGGATTCAAATCAGGTGTATCAATTATACATTAAATATCAACCCTCTTTTCATTAAAAAACCAAACTAGCATGATTTTGTTCAATTTTGCTCTTCAAGCACTTCTGTCTTTAGCTACAAGTTCTTAAATGCTAACAGCCATTCATTCACACTACTGGGTACCTATCCAAAAGAATTAAAAGCAGGACGTCAAAGAGACATTTGCAAAACCATATGTTTTTCGGAACATTATTCATAATAGCCACGAGGTGGAAGGTACCATATAATTCAATTGATGAGGAAACTAAGGGAATCGAAATCAGACAGACAGAACATGAATGATGGTTGCAAAGGACTGGGGAAAAGGAAATAGGAACTTGTTTCATGGGGACAGAGTTTCAGTTCTACAAAGTAAAGACATGGAAATCTATTGCATAATAATAATAAGCTTTACACTATCAGACAGTACAATCAAGAATGGTTATATGGTAGAAGACCTTTTCCCTGACCCCAATGCAAAAGTTAGTCTGCCAGGAGTTATCCACAGTACTATGGAGGCTATAGCTACGTCCTATTCTAAGGAGACTGCAGTTTTGTCCTGTTATCGTGACCAAGGACAAAAAAGCATCATCTCCCTACTATGCAGCTGCACATAACTGATAAGAGTTGTCAGTAGAACCACACTTAGTCAAGGAGATGAATCCTTACCTCAGAGTACAAAAGGAGCTCCCCTAAACCCCACCCATTGCTCAGCTTTTGGCAACAAAAAGCCTACCCCTAGGCCAGCTCTGAATAAAGTGCTTATTTCTCTATTTTTGAGTGCCCAGCTGTCAGTCTTCATGCTGTCTGGAGGCTTTGCCATAGCATTATCAGTCCTGAACATTACTGTTTTACTTTATCAAATTAAGGAAGTTTATAAAAAAAAAAAAAAAAAAAAACTGACTGAAACCACGGCCCTCAGTCTCACCACCCCAAAGCCCAGAGTCTCAACCAGACTCTCCAGAGCCAGTCAGCAGATGCCTGTGATCAGCTGATTGAGGGTCCAAACCACCAGCCACCATGCAGATGCCCCTCCGTGAGGCCAGGGGCCCTCAATGACTGGCCCCGGATGGGACCCTACAAGAGGGGGATCGGTCTTTTATAATCAGCCTTTCACTACAACTGATCTCCTGAACTGAAAGCACCATGGCCCAGCTCCTGAAATTGATCTTTCAGACCCAGAGGCCAATATGGTTTGACTACTGCCAACTCCTTCTCACTCTCTTTAATACTGAGGAAAGAATGAGAATTATGACAGAGGCTAGGAAGAGGCTTCAGAGTTAGGCACCGTAAACACAGAAAAGTGGGTAAAAGAAGCTCTTCCAGATAATGCCCCTCCATGGGACCCAACACTGAGGAAGGGAGAAATCGGTTGGAGAGATACCGCCAGGCCTTCCTCCAGGGAGTCCGAAAGGAGCTAAGAAGCCCACTAACATGGCTAAGACTTCCGAGGTGCTCCAGAACCCAAAGGAAAGCCCAGTGGACTTGTATGAGAGACTCTGTAAGGTTTTAGGGTCTATACTCCCTTTGATCCCAGTGCCCCAGAGAATCAAAGAATGCTGCCTTTGTCAACCAGGCTCAGCCCATTGTAAGAAGGAAAGTTTGGAAACTGAAGGGCTTTGCAGGAAAGCATGCCACCAAGCTTCTGGAGATAGCAAATAACTTTGTTAATCGGGACCGAGCACTGAGGTAGGAGGCCCACAAGTGGCTGAGGCAGAAAGTAAACCTAGCAGCTGCCTTAGGACAAAACTCACCGAGGCACCGGCCTTGGGACTCCAGATGTGGCAAGGACTTTAACCTGTTTATACATGAGAACCGTGGGGTAGCTCTGGGACTGCTGACTCAAGAATTTGGGCCTCGGCAGAGACCGGCAGCTTACCTGTCAAAGCAGATTGACCTAGTTGCAACAGGCTGATCACCTTGCCTTAGCGCTCTTGCAGCCACTACGCTGCTAGTTAAAGAGGCAGACAAGCTTACATTGGGACAAAACCTAAATGTTAAGATGCCCTATTATGTCATCACACTCATGGATGCCAAGGGACAGCACTAGCTAACTCATGCCCGGCCGACCCAGTACCAAGGGCTTCAGTGCAAAAACCCAAGGGTGCGACCGGAAGCGGTAAAAACTTTGAACGCCACCACCTTCTTGCCTGTTGCCGTGGGGGCCCCAGAGCATGATTGCCTAGAGGTTCTTGATGAAATCTGTTCTAGCCGACCAGACTTGACAGCCAAGCCCCTGCAAAAATCTGGCCTTGTTCTTTATACAGATGGTGGTAATCTTACAGATGAAGGCAAGAGACGCACCAGGTATGCAGCTGTATCAGACTGTAAGACTACAGAGACAAAGGCCTTGCCTGAGGGGTGGTCAGCCCAGAGAGCAGAACTAGGGGCCCTTTTCAGGGCATCAGAAGTCAGCGAGGATAAACGCATCAGCATCTACACGGACTCGCGCTATGCCTTTGCCGCTCTGCATGTGCATGGGGCTGTACATAAGGAAAGAGGACTTTTAACGGCAGGAGGAACAGGAATCAAAAGCCAAGAAGAAATCCTAAAACTCCTAGAAGTAGTTTGGAAATGCAAGGAAGTAGCAGTTACACACTGCAAGGGGCACCAGAAAGGAAAGGATTCACTATCAGAGGAAAACCGCTGAGCACACACAGCAGCTAGACATGCGGCCGGAGAACAGACAGTACCGTCAAGGATCGTGCCAGTCCCAGAACTGCCTCCACCCCCAACATACACGACCCAGGTGAAGGAATGGGCATGACAGGAAGGGGGGAAGGTAACGAAGGAAGGGTTGTGGTGCTCCCAGACCACAGGAGTTGTGAGCCAGAGCAACGAGCACACCGGGTCATCCTTCAGCAGCATGAACTCACCCACCCAGGAAAAGCTGCTCTAGAAACCTTGTTGAGCCAGTGACACAGTGCTTCCTCCTTTGTGTGCAGAACAATGCCCGACAGGGTCCTGTTGGGCCAGTAGGAATTCAACGCTGTGGCCAGACTCCCTTTGAAGATTTAGAGGTCGACTTTACTGAGCTTTACTGGTTCGGAAACACCAACCCCTACTTACCCATTTTATCTCCTCTTGCCTAGAGGCCTTAAAGCTTGAGATGTTACTCGAGACCAGGTCATTGAACTGCCATTACAACCCCCTGAGCTCGTCACCCCTGTTCCCACCTCCAGTTTAGAGTCTCCTGTATAATCTCCAAGGCTGTAAATCAGTTTGAGGATCAAGATGGGAGAATATGGTTGAAGACCTTTTCCCTGACTGCAATGCAAAATTTAGTCTGCCAGGAATTTTCCACGGTACTACAGAGGCTGTAGCTACGTCCTGTTATGTCTAAGGACAAACAAGCATATCCTCCCTATTCTGCAGCTGTATATAACTGAATTAGAATAGAATTGCCAGCAGAAACCACACGTAGCCAAGGAGATGAATCACTACCTTAGAGAACAAAAGGAGCTCCCACAGACCTCCATTGCTCAGCTTTGGGTAACAATACCTCAGAGCCAGCAGTTGCTTACAGTTGCTCTATTTTTGAGTGCCTGGCTGTCAGTCTTCTCACCTTCTGAAGGTTCAGCCATAACAGTCAGGATGAAAACTTTTGTTTTCTACAAATACATTTTTTAATTATTAAAAAAAATTTACCAGTCATTACTTGGCCATTAGACCAGACCAGATAACAGAGGTATAAATGAGGAAAATTTGGTGTGTACTGGTAGCAGTGTGGTTAAGTTGCAGCCTCCAGTTTGCACTGTTTACATACATCCAAAGGACAAGGGTTCATGTCCCAGAGCTATAGAAAATAGTCAGGATGAACAACTAAATGAAATAAATGCTTCTTCCTTCTGTCTCTCTTCCTGCCTGCCTGCCTATTTGCCTTCACTTCTGCCTGTAAAATTTTTCTTTAAAAAAAAAAATGAGGTATATTCTCTTACAAAATCTTATAAAACACGAAGGTTCATTTTACTCCTTTAAATCAGATTACTCTTGTCAAGAAATTGAAATAAAAAGTAATTGAGAAGTCTAGTGTTCTCTTTTTTATTCACCAATTTACAGGGAGTTGATTTATCTTTTCTACCCTTTATCATAAGTTTCAGATACTATTTTTCATCTTGTTTGAACATGTTAGAAATAACATAAACACACACACACATACACAAACACAGACACTTTTCTTGTTCTTAAGCATTTAGGCAGGCTTCTACTCAACTGAGCTTTGGATTTTCAATTAAAATTCATACTGATTGATACCATTTAGTCATTTACAATTCAGTTGAAACCGTTTCTCCTGGTTTGAGATGTCCTTTTGATGAGCGTCAGCAAATGGAATGAAGAAACAACCTAGAGACTGATAAACACCGGAAAAGAGTAGAGGGCAGGATACATTAGTTAACTCCTTAGTGAGGGGTAAACCCCATATCACGGGAATGTAAAGAAGGAATACAACAATTAATCAAAAGGCAGAGAAAAACAACTATTAGGGGACATATACCTAACCCTCAACCCAGTAAAGCTTTCCATCTGTAGCATATGTAAGGCTGTGCACCAACATAAAGTAACTGTAGCTTTACTATCCACAGAGACTCTCCCTTTTTCTTTCTGTGCCTTTCCCTTAATAAACTTTCTGGGTGCTGACTTGAGGCTCCATTGAATTTCTTCCTCAGAATGTACTCAAGAACCCAAAGGAGCTTCACTCACATCAGCAAAATGTGCAGTACAAGAGGCAGATACATTTTTCCATAAGCTAGCAGTCAGGGAGTCCACCATTTCTAAATCCCGCCTGTCTCACCAGTTCTGCATAGTCTGAGAATGGAGTAGGGACACAAGGGAGCCCCAAGAAGTACTGGGCTCGCAGCACAAGTTGTGAGTATAAACAAGAGTGACACAGTATATTGTGAGAAAAAGAAAAGGTTAACCTATGCAAAGCCTGGTTTACATCACAACTAGGAAGACCCTCGATTTTATGACTTGTTACCAAATCCATGCAAGAACTCACCTGTGAGTAATCTGGAATGAACTTTACACACTTCTAATGTTTCAACCTTACAAACAACAGTGATGACAAAAATCCTCTCCTTTACCTAACTCTAGCCAGGATCTTCTGATCCCTCTTCTCACTAAGACTCACCCTTGGTCTATAAAAACTAGATTCTCCACATAAAAGATTTGTCCACCTACCTCTCCCCACATTAAAAAACTTACAATTCCTAAAATGATCCTAGTACCCCTTTAAAGTGCCTGCCTAAGAAAACTCATGATGGCCAAAAAATTCACTGTTTATGTCAAACAACATCTGACCATAGACCCCTGACCATCTACATAGAGAGCATTTACTAGAAAGGGCTTACAGTTGTGAGTACTTCCTGTCCCATTAAGATGTACATTTATCTCCTACAATTTTCTCTTTCTCTAGGGTCTGAAAGTCATTTCCTTACAATGTCATCATCAGCAAGGATAGAACTTCTGGATCTCCATCTCTGCAGGACGACAGACTCCTAACTTCCATCACTGCTGCTGACAGACACAGTTGGCCTAATCAGAGCCTCACGGATCAGCCCTTTCTAATTTTCCAGTTCCCAGATTCTACTGAGTCCCTGCTTACCTTCACCCTCCTCCCTGATCATCTGTTTAAAATGCCCAGTCACCACCATACAAATCCAAGTTGACTACAGATCACATTGAACTTTCTTCTCCATGGTAATATAGAATCCCCAGATTAAAGAGCTAATAAACTCTTTATTGAATATAATCATTTCTAGGATATTTTTACTCCAGTTACCCTTGATTAAAATCTGTCCTCAACCACTTAACTTCGGTGAAATAGAAAAAAAGCAGGAGGTGAAATGGTAGCTCAACTGGCTAGCTGAGACTTCAACATGTTTTCCTGAGACTATGACAAGGAGACACAATCCCTTAATCTCACAAGAGTTGTTGAAGAATAAGCATGGCATGATTTATAATCTTGTCTGGAATACAGTAAGTGCTCAATAAATAATTCCTAAAAACGCTTACTCAGACTAAACCTCATTAAAACTGCAAGTGAGCAAAAAACAAAGACATGAAAATGTAACACCTTAAATGAAAAAGAACTGCAAAGTCCAAAGAGGAGCTGTGTCCCCAAATATAATCAACTCTATCCTCACTGCTTTGCTCTGATATATGAGATAATGTTCCTTTAAACAATCTAACTGATCCACATGTTAGAAGCAGGCAGTTGCTAAGTGTTGCCAAGGGATACAGTCTAAGCTGTGTGTAAATTAATCATTGTGTGTAAATTAAGCAAAACACCAGATGAGAGCTGTCTGGAATAGCTCCTTATCAAAAAAAAAAAAAAAAAAAAAGAACTTTTTTTTTTTTTTTGCTTAGATACTGGGGGGGAAAAAAAAAAGGATGTATGGGGCAACTAATCTGATTCCTGCATTTTACAAGGGTGCAGGGGAGGGAGTATTTTGGGTTTCCAAAGGTAAAATGACTTGACTAGAGTTCCAAGGAGATTAATGGATAAACTGGACCTAGAACCTAACACCTTGCTGATTCTGCATAGTAACATAGAAAGGAAAACATTATTAGAACTAAGAAACATCTCCAACAAAGACAAGAAATTTGAGTCAGGAAACACTACATTTAAAACAACCTTAAAAGTAAAGATTCAACAATGTGAGAAATCAATCTTCTCCAGTGCCCTCTAATGGAATCTAAGAGGGACAGGGCTGCACCCTGAGCAATCAGAGAACCAGGGAAGAAAACGCAAGTACCTCTCTTGTCACTACACCACAGAGCATATAAGATGACTACCTTAGCAGAACATCTAAAGACAGAAAAAATACCTTGGCCTGAGAGAATTTAGGTCCAAAAGACCCAAAATTTCTTTAGGCAAAGTAAGGAAGCAATGGGAAAAAAAGTATTTATGAAAAAATTCAGTGACCTTGTGATTCCTAAACCCAGAGGGTCTAGACAAGCCACGGCGTGGCAGGAAGCCTAAATTGCAGGGCCAAGTTCTTAATCAAAGGCTAGAATATTTTATTCTATTTATTTTTTCTAATATTTACTGAATGTCAATCATGTTACATGCACTCTTTTGACCAGATACATAAATGACCAAAATAGACTATAGTGTCTGCCTTTAAGGATCTTATATTACAGTGGAAGAGAAAGAAAATGAACATATATATGTAGAGTAAGGAGATAGTAAGTGCCATAGGGGTAAAATAAAGCAAGTGGAGGCGGGGAAGCTCATGGAAGCTGAGGCAGTGGGGCTGTGATTTTAAACAGGGACATCAAGAGATGCTACAGCAAGAAAGTGACATTTGAGAAAAACAAAAGGTAAGCAAAAAGCCCACAGGTAGATGGAAAGAATGTCTGAGGGAGAGGAAAGACAATGCAAGCCTTAAGGTGTGAATATGTTGGCATGGTTAAAACAATGAAAAGACTAGTTTTGTCAGGCAGGCTAGCCTAGGGAGGGGCTGAAATGGTCAGATAAAATTCTGACCAGTGGGAGAGCAGCACATTCTTGCAGTCAAAATATGGGACCAAAAGGGCAGCCCAGCCCAGCTAGCTTACCCGGATTGGCTGCACAGGTGTACACCCGCTATAGCCATCTTGGAGTAAACTTTGCCTCATGATAATCTGCTTAATATAAAATTGTATATGGGTGCAAGCATACATTAAGCTCATTACAACCATATGAATTATGGGTAAGGTATATGGGCAAAAAAGGTAAGACCCCAGAAATCATCACCTCTTTCCTGGAAATCCCCTCCAGGGAATGCCTGGGACACCCCTAGGGCAGGAATGGGGAGGGACAGCAAAAGGATCCCCTTTACAGAATGCGCACACCTGAAGTGGGAGAACTGTCAGTGTCCTCTCATCCTCTTGAGGAGTGTACTATCTCACTTGCTTGTTTCAATAAATTCCCCACTTAATCTTTTGTCTGCCATTTTGTGTGCTAAATTTTACATGTGGGAGACAAGAACCTGGAGTGGGGCTCCAGTCTTCAGGAGCTCTCAGCTAACAGTTTGATCAAAAACGAGTGTGATATAATCAAATACTCACCATCAACAGTGAAAGTGTATAGCAAAACCTACCTAGTTATGTTTAAGGTTTAAAATTCAGGTTTGGGGGAGGGGGGCAGTGAGGGGTCTAAGATACATATACATAATAAATAATTATGCAAGGTAGTTTGAACATGTGAAATAGACAATAAATGCTATAGGAAGTCAAAGATAGGAAGGTTCCTGGAAGACTTGGAGCATCAGAAAGCGTTTCAAGAGTGATTTGGGCATACCCTAGTAGCGTAGTGGTTAGGTTTGCTGTCTCCAGCCTACAGCCCAGTCCACATACATCCTAAGAATCTGGTTCATGGGAAGCTGGCGAGGGGAGACAACCAAGATGAACAACTAAATAAAAATAGATAAAATGCTCCTTCCTTCTCTCTCTCTTCCTGCCTATCTGCCTGCTTGCCTTCACTCCTGCTGCAAAAAAAAACAAAAAACAAAAAGGAGTGTTTTTGGATGGTCTCTGGGTCTTACCGATAAGGCTTAGATAAACAGAGGAAAAGTAAGTAAAGAATAATAGCAAACGAAAACTCTGAGAAATAATAATAATGGGCCAGTCTGATTAAATGAAAAGGGTAGAGAAAGTTAGGAATATAGTCAAGGTTAGGATGGACAGGTAGTTTAGACGCTGAGACCCAATAGTTTTCACATGAATTCTGCCTTTCAAGGAATAGTTAATGCCTCATACAAATTGTTCCTGGAATTATAGAAAACAAAAAATAAAAGTTGCTTGACCTATTTAATGAGATTAAACATTGAAAACGTGATTCCTAAACTACAAGAGGACTATAAGAGAGCTATAGACCAATGACCTTATGAATGTGATAAAAATAATTTTAAATAAAATTTTAGGTAAACAGATCAAACTGTGTATTTTAAAAATATATCATAACTGTCTCAGTAAGGCCAGGATGATTCAACATAAAAACACATCCAATTCATGTACTATATTATACTATACTATACTATACTGTACTATAATTTCATGTATGATATTTATAAAGGATAAAATTATCTCAACGGATGAAGAGGGAACATTTGATATAATCGAATCATGTATTTTGATTCTTCAAATGATGAAAATGTCTCATTGAAAACCAGGATAAGAGGGAAATTCTTAAACTTGATAAAGTATCTATACATGAACTAAGAACTTTTTAAAAAGTTATAATTAAGGAAAATTGGAGGAACTTCATCTGGAAGTTCGGAAATTCTATGGGGAAATATGTAAGGTATAAAGGAAGATAAAAAATATTTTTAGATTATATAACTATTCTATTAAGTGGAATTACTTGAAATTATAGTTCTGACAACAAAAATGGTCAACATGAGCAATTTTATAGGGTTCAATATAATAATGAGTAATTAGTAGACAAATAACTATGAAATTATAAGAGCCTTCATCAAAGATGTTGAAATAGGATAACTTACCAAAAAAAAAATCAACCTGTCTTCTACAGCAAAAACAGTCAATTATGAAATATAGCAGAATCATAATACAGCATCACAAGAGTAACATAAACTATGAAATATATAAAAATTAACAACCAATACATTAGACCTCTACAGACAAAGGTACGAAAGTCTAATAAATAGAGATCATGATTTAAATAAAAGGGAAACAGCAAATAGAGCCATTAGACTATATGTTCACATTACATCATGGACAGATCTGAAAAAAAAAGCTGATTTTATATATATATAATATACATACTCATATATCTATTAAAATACAATATACATATTATAACATAAAATATTATATTTAGGGCACAAATTTTATAAATTAAAATATCGAAACTATACATATTTTATAGGGACACAGACAGATGACAGATAATGCATACAAACTGTTGCTATAGGAGAAAAGAAAAGGGAGACTAAATAATAGGCTTATACTGACCAAAGATGATGTGCTCCATGATCTGGGAAGTTAGTTTAACTTAATCCTCTATACTGAAGGCTCAATAAAGTCTGGATATTATCTAATATATAAAGAGGACCACCAAACAAGTTTCAAAGTAGCAAGTGGGTGTTGGGAGAAGAAAACATACCTAAACTAGCACTTGGGAAGAGTCCTCTGGCATTGCTGGCTACAACAGATTGAAGTTAAGAGAGTACAGTAATAGAAACACCAATGATAAATCTATTATCAAGCATGAGCCCATAAGGGTTTGTGGAAAAATGGACAAATGAAAGGATCCATTTTGAGAGACCAAGTCAAGGAAGAATCAAGAGAATCCTGTATTTGAATGAGAACAGTGGGGGTGGATAAGTCATGGATGACTTCAAGCATTTCTGTCTTAGTGTCTGGCACCAATGACAGAAATAGAAAACTCTGGAGACAGGGCCAGAATTATAAGTTTAGATTTAGAAATAGAAAATTCAGTAAAATGTGCTGTTATAGCCAAAATGGCCAATAAAACTTAAGCGCGTTGGGAAATAAAAATGCAGTTATTTCCTTAAATAAAGTCATTGACCAATTACACTGGGAATAAAGTTGACTTTGGCTACTGTACCCAAGGAAATAGGAAAAAGACATAAGGAGAAGACTAAAGAACAGTTAAATGATTGATAAGCTATCTGAGACTCCTTAGAAGAGTTTGTAAAGAAACAGACTAAGAGGAATTATAAATAAATTATAAGGAAGCATATTTGTAAAAATTAGACTTATCTCTTGTATCAAAAAAGTGTTTATCAGCAAAGTATTTTAGAATGAACACCAAGAATTACTCCAAAGGACAATGCATAAAGCCCTGAGACACATGATCTCCACTGGCCCACTGGTATTGGATGAATGTAGAAATCTGTAAATTCTAACACTCCCACAATCAAGATTCAGGGAGAGCATGTACTCAGGTCATGCACTGTAGTGGGCAATGAGGATACAATGATAGGCTGGAACAGACATGCTCTCTGTGACTTCATGTGTCAAGCTTACTAGACTGTAGTAGCCCATTTCTGGTCAAGTGTCAGTCTAGTTGATGCTGTGAATCTATTTTTTAGATGTGATTAACATTTAAATTAGTAAACATAAGTAAAGCAGATTAACCCCTTAGTCCATTACAGCTTTTATAACAGAATTACATCTTAATCCATTTAAGCTGTGATAACAGAATTCCATAGACTTGGTGGCTTATAAACAACAGAAATTTATTTCTGACAGTTCTAGTGGTTGGGCAATTCCCTATCTGGTAAGAGCCCACTTGCTGGTTCATAGAAAGCTGTCTTGCTTACTATGTCCTCACATAGCAGAGAGGAGGGGAGGATCTCTGAGGTCTCCTTGATAAGGGTACGGAGCCTATTCATAATAGTTCCACTCTCATGATCGAATCATCTCTCAGAGATCCTACCACCTAATACTAACACACAGAAGATTCCGTTTCAACCTATAAATCTGGAGAAAAGGAGACACAAACATTCATTCGATAGCAACCGCCATATCAGTGGGCCTCCTCCAATCAGATGACTGTCTTTAAAGAAAAGACTGGAAGAAGAATGAATTCTGTCACAAACAGCAACATCAACTCTTTGATGGGGTTTCCTGTTTGTCAGCCTACCCTACAGATTTCAGACTGTCAGATCGCACAATCATAGGAGTCAATTCCTTAAAATAAATATGTCTACATATGTACATCTTAATGATTCGATTTCTTCTAGAGAACGCTGACCAACACAATCCCATCATGTCAAAACACAGAAATCAAATAATTCCATAAATAAGTTCTATGTGGAAACTAAGACTACAAAAAGGAAAGGAATCCAAGTCTACAAGAACGTAAGAGTCTTTGACCTAAATTGGGGTCAAATGCTATGGGAAATCTTCACCAAAAGTAATACTTCAGCCAAGATTCTGGAAGAATAGAAGCTACATACATTACAGTGGTCAGGGTGGAAGAGAACAAGCAGAGATAAAGCAATACAGAAGCAAAAGGAGAGAGGTACAAAGCAGGGTTGAGAAATAATTTGAGGTCAGACTATTAAGAATCTTATATGGACATACTATGACTTTCGGTCATAATCCTCAGAGATGTGAAAGCACTGGAAGCAATGAACCTGGAAATGACATCAGATTTACATCTGAAGACTACTCAGTGGAAAAAAAAAAAGTACTGAAGGTCATGGGTCTAAACTGAGACCTCCAAATTCCTATGCTGAAATCCTAACTCTGCTAGTATTAGAAGGTGGAGCCTTTGGGATATACTCATCAGGGTGGTACCTTCATGAATGTTGTCCTTAGAAATGGGGCTCTAGTTCTATGATTCATCCAGTTGGAGGGATGGAGATGGCAGACACTACAACAGGGAAGTCTAGGCAGAAGACCAAGAAGTAGGCCTTATAGATGTTGAATCTGAAGTGCAATGAACATCTAACTGGAGACATAAATATAAACCCAGCCCCCATGACTTTTTTGGATGTTAGCTACCTTAGCGATTTCCCTGCTTCCACACTTGCCTCTCTGTTTATTCCACATACAGTAGGAAGTGTGACCTTTTAAAAAGGTTAGTAAAATCATATTATTCCTTTGCTCAAAATTCAAACATTTTTCCATGGTGTATAAGGACCTGTGCATCTACCATCTTGAATTCAAAGAGGGCTTATGAGAAGTCTGCTATGGTAACGAAATCCAAAGCCACAAAAGAAATTACATAGAAGAAATTGTAGAATAATCTATGAGGAAATCCATTATTTCCTGCAATGGAGAAAGATAAGAAAAGGTCAGAAAATAGGAAGGGTCCCAGTAGAATGCTGTATAACTAAAACCAAGGGAGAGAAAAAAAACACTTAAGAAAAAAGTGATCAACTATCAAATACTGCTAAAAGGTCAAACAACAAGACTCAAAGATGTCAATTGGATTTAACAATACGAAATTTGGTGCCTTTTTGGTATCTTACTGAATTCAGGCCAAGTGGTTGGAGGAAGGAACAGGTTCATGTGCCGAATAGGATGGAATACAGATTGAATGTGAGGTGGAGAAATAGAGACAATGAATACAAATAAGTCTTTCCAAAAACTTTGGCTATAAAAGAGAAGAGAAAGGAAGATTATGTTGTTGAGATGGAAGGGAATGATCACATTCAAATGTTGATGAAGCCAACTATTAAAAGAGCAGGTGAAAATACAGGACGAGGCTATAACAAGGTTGGGGAAAGATAAGACCCAGAGCAATGGGTCTTCACTGGATAAGACCCAGTGAAATGATACGAAAGAGAGAAGAAGGGTTTGTAGGAAGAGAGGAGTGGTTATAGATATACACGGTTTTTTAACTTCAGAGTGAAAAGTTAAGATCATCCCACCCATTTGACTGCAATTCATTTTCTCTAGGAAGAAGTTGGCTATGAGAGACAGGGCTGGGGAGACAAAAATTTAAGGAAAGTAGAAAAAAACGTAATATTGCTTTGGAGAATAAAAGAACAAGTTGTTCTGACAAACAGTACAATTCAAAGCAGCAACTGAGGCGCATGTGAGTTGGATGGTAAAGAATTCACAGTGGTGCCAAGCTGCTTTGTTGAGAAATTTCTTCTAGTGGTGTTTATCTCCTCAGGTACAGGCACAAAGATTACAGAAGTACTTCAATAGGGTTTTGATGGTTAGCGAGTTGGTTAGAAGTGTTGAGTACCTAGAACTCTGAAGATTCATTTTTTCATAAAGATAATCAAGTCCTCCCAAGAAAACAGCTGTTAATGATATCCAGTCGAGAGAGATTACCAGACAGAACATTACTCTACATCTACAGCATCTACACTAAATTGGAGATTTTACCAAGGCAGGTCTCTGAGTTAAGAGACGACAGATGAAAGAAGATAGAAAGCAAAATCTATCTGTTCAGTTCGTCAGATAAAAAGAGTTCCAGACAGTAACTACCCTGTCTCAATATTTAAATAAAACATGATCAGTTCAATGCTTCTTGCTGGCTTTGACACTAACTCATGTAAGCAGAACAACTGTCTCTTTCATGGGTTTAATATTTAATTACCTAAGTTTAGCCTCAGAGTCAGCTGTGTAGCTTGGGAAAGGCAGGATTATGGAGTCACAAGACAAAGAGGGTGGCTGGAAGAAGCAGCATGTCATTATTCAATGTATCTTCTTTCTGGCTCTGTTGTTGTACACAATTGTCTTTGTTCAGCTCTCATCACTTCCATTCAAGGTCTAAGGTGCTGAGACAATTCTACCTGGGTTTGTAAATGGTTTGCATTCTAGACTTTGGTTTCTTTCTATGAATAATTAAGAGCAATGGTTTATTAACTAGAATATGGCCAGAGTGCTCCACAGCACTCTGGGCTCCAAATTCCCTGAGACACAGAAACTATAACTCAGGTACTGAAGGAATGCCACCATTCTCCTTTCAAGTTAAGGGAAATCAATGACAATCTATCGCAGGGGTTGGCAAACTACGGTCAGCAACTGAAAAACCGGCCCATCACCTGTCTTTGTAGAGAAAACAAGCAAAGAATGAGTTTTACATTTGAAATGATTTTTTAAAATCAAAAGAATATTTCATAAAATGTAAAACTTAAATATCGTTGTCTGTAAATAGCTTTATTAGAACACAGCCTTGCTCATCCCTTTACATACTGCCTATGACTGCTTTCACGTGATGACAGTGGTGAGTGGATTCCCACAAAGACTGAAACATGTACTATGTGACCTGGTACGAAAAGGCTTGCTGATCCTTTAACTATTGAAGTCCTCTCCTTGAAAAATCCAGGTTCAGACTCCCAGTCCTGTTAAGGACAGTTTCCAGCAAATTAGCAAGCAACTGATTAGTATCTAGAGCTACCGAAATCCCAGGGCCATCTCAGCACTAAGACTTGAGGTCTTTACATGTAATTGTAAGTCTCCTTCTGGTACTGTGAGAATGATGCTGGAAAATGACAAGGAAAAGCAAAGCAAAACTAGGTTGCACTGACCTTTCCCAAGAGCAAGGTAGTCAGTCTATAATACAAAGCTGAATGGGTTTGTTTATGGTGAAAGTAAAGTCAAGAAAGGCTGTGATTCATATTGCTCAGGAAACACCCAAAGGAAAGAAAAATAATGCTTTGCTTCCTATCTTTTGTGTTTTCCTTTTCTTCTGTTGGTGTTTTGAGATTGGAGATAAACTATCAGGTACCTACTGTGATGGCTCTCCAGTGCATAGTAAGCCAGGGGAAGCTATTTGCCCAATTTCGTCTGTTTCACTGTACAGTAACAAGACTGGTTTTCTAACATTGTCTAATAGACAAAGAAATGAATTCTGTTTGCCTTAAGAATATCCAGGGTGAGATGACAGCAAGTATGTAGTCACAAAAATGTCTAGGCTTAAAATTTATTTGGAGCTCTCTGTGAACAACCTTCTGAGCCGGTTATGAACAAAAATTAACCAAAGCAAAGAATCTAGTCTCAGGACCTCAGTTGCACAGTGAAAGCTCTCCCCTCTACGTGGATATCCAGATAAACAGACACACAGGAAGACATCGCCATGCCAACATTTTTGTGTTTGCTTTTCAGTCCTTGTTGAGGTGCATTCCTTTTCGGTTTCAGTGTGAGTCAGACTTGACCAGTGCCTCCTGTTATCCTTGCTAGCAGTCACTGCTTTTAACCTGGCTGTCTGTTCAAATGCATGCCAAACACTCCAAATCAGGAGGACTCCTGTCAATGCCAAACATTTCCCAACTTCCAAAAAATATCAAATGGGCTCACTTAGAATGAGCATGAAGATTAGAGCAATTGACTACAGTTAAAACCATTATGGGGAGCCCTGGAGACTTAGCAGTTAAGTTCACAGTCTCCAGCCAACATAGTCCACAAGCTCAGCAACTGCTTATCAAGTCCATTTCCCGGTCGTACTTGAAAGTAAATCTTAATGAAATAGTTTCTGCCAGTAACTCTTTTGCTCTCTTTTCCTTTTATTTTTTTTTTTTTGGGGGGTGGGGGCATGAAGCTTTAAAAATGTTATTAAACATTGAATAGTTACAAAAGGATATTTAAAACATTTTAAAACGGATAAAATACAACAGAAGATAGTCCAGAAACATATCCACATATACTATTCATTGATTTGTGAAAACAAAGACACCATTTCAATACAATGGGAAAAGAGTAGGCTTTTCAATAAATGGTGCTGATGAAATTGGAATTTTTTTTAGAAAAATGAAAAATTCACCCCTATGTTACAACAGACTCCAATACTTATGGATGTGATTAAAGACCTAAATGTGAAGGATAAGGTAACAAGCCTCTACAAAAAAATACTCTTCTATAGGGTAAGCAATGACTTCTGAACAAGACACAAAACTACTAACCCTAAAAATATGGTAACTTGAACTGCCAAAATTTTAAAACGTTTCGTCATCAAAAGGTAATAAGAGAGTGAAAAGGCAAAAAATAACTAGCAGAAAAATTAATGGTGATGATATAACTAACAAAGGATTTCTATGCAAAATAATAAAGAACTCCTACAAATCAACAGACAAAGAAACAAGTTCAAGCATGGATAAAAGACTGACGAGGAATTTCACAAAAGAAAATGTGAAGGCTCAATAAACTCTTATCACATGCCTTTAAAAAAAGAAAAGATGAAGGCAGGAATGAAGGCAAGTAGGCCTATGTTTTTGCTACACTAGCTGAGATGAGTATTTGGTTTTCCTTCAGTCATTTTAGAGAATACGCACCTCTTATAGGTGAAGTGTGCTATAATATAATGTCAATCAAATCCAGTTCACTTATAATGTTATTCAGTTCATCTCTGTTCTTGTTGACTTTCTGCCTAGTAGTTATAGAAACACCTGAAACAGGACTGCTGAAATCTCCATCCAGATGTGTTGTCTATTCTCCCTTAAGTTCTATCCATTTTTGCTGCTGTGCCATCATCCTCTGTTCTCAAGTGCATACACGTCTAGGTTTGGAATGTCTTTTTACTGTGAATGGAACATTTTAGCATTATGTAGCATCTTTCTTATCTCTGTAATTTTCCTTGAAGTTTAATATTAACATATCTATTCCACCTTCATTTTGAATGAAGCAAACTTGATAAACGCTCAGTAATTCTAATTATTGACTTGCAGGGTTGGGGGTTTTCTACATGGACAATCATATCTGAAAATGATAGTTTAGGGCTTTTTTTTTTCTTTTTGAAGAGGAAGGAAGGGGACAGAAATGAAGGCAAGCAGATAGCAGTCAGGAAGGAAGAAAGAGGAGGAAGAAGCACTTTATTTATTTAGTTGTCCCCCACCCCACCCCATCCCCGGGATCACAAAGCTGGGTCCTTGGGCTTTCTATGGACTGCTCCCCAGGCACAAGCTTAACAACTGAGCCACAGGGCATACCTCAGTTTTCATGCCTTCTTATCATATTCAGAGACTTCTTATGACTTATTTATTCTCCTCAGCATGGGAGGGATGGATATGTGCCAATCTACCCTGACATAATCCCTCATCACATTTTACTTAAACTAATTTAAAACTCTCCTATTTTAGCCTAAAAGCTTATGCAGCAATTTAAGTGAAAAAAGTGTAGGCTTACTATTACACCTTCTGAATTGGGCACGAGTCAAGCTCACAGCCTCAAGATGAATAAAAGAGGAACAGTGAGAAACCAAGAAAACCATTATCTATGTTCCTGAATATGTCTGAATATGCAGACGCTCAACTGAATTGCCTTCTATATGACTTTCTCTTTGCTGATCTCCTTCATCCTGGGCTCCCCTCCCCCTTTTCAATCTACCCCACAGACAGCAGTCAAAGTCGCATTCCAAAACACCCATATGTGTAACCTCACACTCCTTTTTCTAACAGACCACTTTGCAATTCTGAGCTTTTTAGCAATCTCCAATGTTCGTAGGTCCCAACATCCTACCTTTCACTGACACCTACACAATACCTGCGTATTTCTAAACAATTTCACCTGCTCCACTGACCGTGTGCATATTACATCTATTTCCACATCTCTACTATTTGCTCCTCTCTTTAAACACACTCATCTCTCTCTCTATCTCTCTCTCTCTCTCTCTCTCTCTCTCTCTCTCTCTCTCTCTCTCTCTCTCTCCCTCTCTCCTCTCCCTCCCCTTCCCCCCACCCCCCTCCAAATTACTTTAAAGTTTCACTTTCAAGTTCCACCTTCTCCATGAAGCCTCTCAAGCCACAAAAAGAGCTAAGAGAGAATTTTCAAGGTCTTTTTGGTGTTATTTGTATCTGGCCCATGTATGCACCATCCAAAGGCCAGTTTGGAGCCTGGATGGTATCTGGATTCAACTGGGTTCTAGTCTGCTAAATTTCTTATCTTCTCTTGGCCAATCACTCTTCTACAATATTGAGTCCTGGGGGGTCTGTAACTGCTTTGTGAGTTTACACAGCAATCAGTACTCCTTGATCATTCCACTTCCCCACACACAGTCCTTATCCGTTACTCGTTACCTCTTTGTTACCTGCCACATTTTCTCATTCACTATTCCAGCCTTGTCTACCCCATCAGGATGATTTTTGCATTTTTCCAATATTGAACACAATAAACATGTGCTGAGTTATTTTCCTCACTGAGTAGGTGGGAGAGGTATGTTTGCAAGGAAATATAATAAGCACATGAATGAGCATGTGCATTCTAAATGTCTACAGGATAACCACCAGGGGAACAGTTCCTTACCTCCCTTTATTATATTCCAAAGAAGTCTCCTATTCTAGGAGGCTAGGGAGAATCAAGAAAGGCAGCGCAGGAGCTTTTTAGAAATCAAAGGACAACCTGCAGCAGAGTCCTTTTATTCTCCTTTCTGTAAAAGATCAGGAGAGATGCGAAGTGAGGGCAAACTGGAGAGGTTTCATAAGATATGGAATCAGGGTTTCCAATGCAGGGAGAGTGGGATGTAGTAAGGGTGGTTGGGCAGGAAGTAGAATGTTTGTTTCATAACAATTTGACCCAGCACTTAACAGGAATTTGTTTTAAACCTACCAAGACTTATTGGAAAGATAGCATGGATTCTAAATTTAAAAAAAAGAAAAACAAGGTAAAGAAAAAGAACAAGTCAAAATAAAAATAAGGACAGAGCAAGAGATAAAAGGGAACAGAGATAATTCAGAGACTGTTCAAGTATGAGACTGTTAGGACCTTCAGTTCACCTCTGCCCTCCTCCTCAGACACAACAAAACTATACCCTTTTAACAACTATGGCCTTTGAAAAAGAACTAGTGACCAACACCTCCACAACAGGACACACATCTTCATAAACAGAAAGAGAAGCTGATCAGTCCCAGTATGAACGCTGCCCAGTGACAGGTCTGTCAGGAGGGACTAGTGATACAGACTCTCTTTGAGGGGTTTGCCTCCTTAGCGGGTGTCCCCACATATGGAAACTGACCTGGATGTGCATACAACCTGGTGTGGAAAACAGAAGGGCTTTTCTCTGGAGAACAATAGGACTCGGAAGAACACGGGAACTTGGGGAGAAGACAGATGAAGTGTACACAGACTTGACTGTAGGATGTTCATTTGTTGAACAAAAAACTTCAGAATGGAAAATAAGCCAGAGAGAGAGCCTCCGTGTGGGAGTGGATGCTACTGTTGTCTTCTCCAGGTGCTGACTCTTGCTGTTGTAACAGGTGGCCGCCATATTGCAGCAAGGCCTAAGGGTGCGGCACCCCGTGGGCTCCTCCATCAGAGAACTCGTGGTGCCAAGCAGTTAGTGCTCACAGATATGGGGCTATCAGGACAGCAATCACCTACCTAGAATGGGGAAAGCAGTCAGGACTGCAATTTCAACAGATAGCTGAGAAATGTCCTATAAAAAGGGTCCTGCAATCAGGGAGGATAACTATAGAGGCTTCAGTGAAATAGCAGCTTCATACCCACCTGGGCCTGCTGCTAAAGGGCTTTGTATATCTGCCTGCTTCTTGCCAGAGCTCCCATCCCCAGGCCTATTATATGCTGCTCCCTGCTGGCGCTGCTCCCCAGCTAGGAAACTGAGAAATCGTCACAGAGGGAGTGTGCTTTGCTGCAACCAGCTCCCAAGGATGTCAGGAGACACCCAACTCTCTCTCACCAGTGGCCTCTGTTGTGACTGTAGCCTACTTGTGGCCTGGACCCATACCTCCTGGGTCTCTCTTCTTCTGTCTCACTCTTCATGCTGCTGGGATTCTGAGGAAAACCACTGCATTCCCCTGCCCTGACTCCATGCCTGAAGGCTGGATTCTTCAGCCTCAACACAGTGCTGGCTCTTGAGCTACAAACATAATGACTGGTACAGAAATCATATCATAGAAAGGCCAGCATTCCAAGTCAACATCCCAGGCCTGTACTCTGCATCCTGACACCCTAACACAAGGCCATTGCATCAGGGCACAGAAATAAACTGAGAGTGCCAAAGAGAATGAAGAGACGGAGAAATACATCCCAAATTACAGACCGAAACAAAACCCCAAGGAAAAATTTGAATGCAACAGAATTAAGTAAACTACCTGAAGAAGATTTTAAAGCAACAGTCTGAATAGCACTCACTGAAATTAGGAGAACAATGGAGGAACAAAAAAAGAACTACAACAAAGAGAAAATATCAGGCAATTCCAAACAGAATCCACAGAACTAAAAGAACATAATAGTTGAGCTAAAGAACATGACAGTGGGGCTCCACAGTAGACTGGAAGAAGCCTCCACACAAGTGAGGCAGAAGACAGGGCAGTGGAATCCACCTATGCTACACAGCAAAGAATAAAAAGAATTAAACAAAGACAGCATACAAGACTTACAGATTAATCTCAAGAGGAACAATATTCAATCACCAGGGGCCTAGAAGGAAAAGAGAGAGAAAAGGGAGCAGAAATCCTATCTGAAGAAATAACAAATGAGAATTTCCTTAACCTATGTAAGAAACAGACATATAGATCCAGGGAGCTCAAAAGTTCCAAACAAGAAGGGAAGAACTAGTGAGGTACCTAGGTGTACAGGAATGTACCAAAAAGAGGTGAAGAGCTAACATGTGCAGTGCATGCGCACATTTAATACTTGTGTTTATATTAATATTTCTATTATATCACATTTAAATTTCTACTATTTATATATGTGCTTCCTTATCTTTCACTCTAGACTCACTTCCTGTAAGAAATAAATAATCTGTATCTGCTCAAGGTACAGAAAATAGGCTTGGTAGGTTTAGGCACAATTACAGGATTAAGTGTATGACTTGGCCTGCCCCCTATCAACCAAAGAGAATCTGAAAGACCCCAATGAGGAAAGTGTATAAACAATGGGTTTATCAAAAGGAGGCACAAACTGGCCAGCAACAAAAGGACAAAATCTAATTGATAACCCTGAGAGAAGGAGGCAGCTGCTTTTCTATCAAGAAGAAATCCCAACATCTGACCCCATAGATTTAAAAAGAGGCATTGATCGGCATGCCCTCGAGGAGTAGCAGAAGCACAGGTCACATACCCCTGGGTTTGAGTCCTGGGCCAGAGGGCAGTAACCAGTGTGAACAATAAAAATAAAGATGCTTCTTCCTCCTCTCTTCCTACATGCCTGCTGTCCTACTCACCTTCATTACTTCCTACACCTTAAAAAAAAAAGTCATTGATTACAAGAGTGACAAACAATGCTTAACTAATCAAACATTTATGCAGTTATAAAAATACTAATCAATAACTCTGATAGAGAAGGAAGCATCTTCTTAATATTGAGAAGAAACGTGACAACAGAGAGGTGAGATCAGAGGAGAGTAAGCCAGGGATACAAGTGAGTCCCAGTTCCACAATGACCCTCACCAGAGGCCAGGATGAATGTCAGCCTTCTGGGGACATTCTGGGATTAACTTGCCTACTATCTTGGTGGAGGATGACCTACCCTCCTATGACTATGCACTGGAACGTGCTGAACTGTGCGCTTGATTTCTGTAGCTCCCTGGAGCATATGTTGTCCCATAAATGAAGGAGACCTGCTTGAAGCAAAATACAAGCTTTTACCTGGGGTTTTATTAGAACTGCAGCCTGAGAGGCAGACTCAAGAAAGCCTGGAATTTTGCTGAGATGCCTATAGAAAAGGTAGGATATGCAAATTAGAAATCCACCAAGTTCCAATTGGCGCCATAACATGCAGATTAGGTGAAAAGCAAATAGAGCGGTGATGGGTTGAGTTTCAAATTGGGCACCTCGTGGTGGGCTGGCTGGGTTTTAGCTCTTTCCCAGAGGGGGCTGTGCAGCAAAGCATGCCAGGAGCCTGCTTCTCAATATCCCAGTTCTGCTTTCGTTAGTCAAACTCAAAAACCTCCAAAAGGTTTATTTCTTATCACATGCAAACCAAGCTCACAGTTTAAGACACAGAGTGAGCAGGATGGTGCTGAGCTAAAGGAACTGGCCGATAGATTGCAGAGGTACAGATCTAAGGGTCCAATTAACCAAGGGCCCTGGGCTGTTTGCATGAGGCTTAGAGAGGATCGATCAAAGCAATTCTCAGGTAAGCAGGGACCTCAAGAATATAGAATAGCTTAGTGTCATCTCCAAGTCTATGGCTTTTGTTAAGGGAAATAAGGTTATTTCAAAATGCAAAAGTAAGGTCAGCTTGAATATTAACTTTTTTTTCCTAAAGATTTGAGATTGGCTCATGCCTAAAATGAGGAATATTGTCTCCCTCCCTCCCTCCACTGTTCCCAATCATCAACAAAGACTTGGTAATTTTTATATCCCTCCAAAATTGGTCTATGCACTAAGAAGTATGTGAAATAGGCGTGTTCGGGAGTCTATTCACCACTGCACATTTTAAAGAAATCTGCCAAATACCTTACACAATATTTTGTATCTTGCTCTTTTCACATGTCAGTGTATCTTGAAGATGGCTGGGCACTGGTGAGTAGAGATCTGATTAAGAGTATTTCATCTATAGATGTTTCATAATCTAATAAACTGATGCTTTTTAAGAATTAATTCTATACACACCCACAATATGGCCTTAGATTTTGCATGACCCCTGTACTCTTTGCACTTTGCTATCTTAATTCTTCATTTATATTTTTTCCTCATCTCCACCTATCAGAATTCCATGCCTCCTTCCAAGGTCTAACTTAAATCATTTCTCTTAAAAAGAAGGGAGAGAAGAAAGAAAGCATTTTAGAAATGAAAGAAGAAAGGAAGGGAGGGAGAAAGAGACAGCAGAAAGAAGCATCTTTATTCTATTTCAGTTCTTTAACACAGCCTGGGTCAAGAACCTGAGTCCTCCCGCTTTATAGTCTGTACCCCACAGTCTCAGCGACCTGAGCTATAAGGGCACGCCCCTAAAATCACCTTTTCCACTCTGAACCCTGGTTGACTACCAAAGGTAGAAGGATTATTTTGTCCTCCCATACTATTTTAGGGCATTAATAAAATTCAGCCTCATAAATCTGTGATTTAATCATGTCAGATTTACCCTACTGGTATAAATCCCTTCAGGGCAGGATTATCCTGCTGACTCATCTTTGTTTGTCTCATAGCCCCACCTCTGTCTTGGCAAAAAGGAGGCAGAAAAAAAAAATTGCTCACAATAAATGAGAAATGTGTGCTTTACACAGGTGTTATGGGTTGAACTGTGGCCCCCTCCAGAAGATACAATGAAGTCCTAGGTACAGGAACCTCAGAATATGACCACAGTTGGAAACTGGGCTTTTGCAAAATGTAATTAGTTAAGATGAGGTTGTACTAGAGTAGGTAAACCCTTAATCCTATATGACTGGTGTCCTTATAAAAGATGAGAACAGACAGAGACACAAACATTCAGGGAGGGTGCCATGTGACAATGGAGACAGAAGTTGGAGAGGTGTGTCTACAAACCAAAAAACACCGAGGAATTCAGGCAACACCAGAATCCAAGAGAAAGTTCTGACATTATTCTCTGATACCAACCAGATCTCATACAATTCAATTAAATTCTACCTAGAGTTAGTGCAAACTGGGTAAGTTCAGGACCAAATACTTCATGAGACTGACCCTACTTAAGCTGTCAATCACAAGTTCTGGGTTTCCCCAAAGCACTTAAAACTCTTCCCAACTGGCTATAAATTTAGGGCCACTCCTTCAGTTGCAATAATTGCTTAGAATGACTAGCAGAACTCACTGAAAGCGCTATCGTATGATCATCATGTGTAAAGTATAAGTGTCGGGAACAGCTAAATGAAAGAGATGCTTTGAGCAAAGTCTGGGAGAGGTGGGAGGAGAGGCCAAGCTTCCATGGCCTCTCCTCCTGGACTCTGAGTGCTGTCTCAGCACGTCAATGTGTTTCCCAACTAGGAAGCTCTACTGAGCATGAGTGCTGAGTTTTCATATGGAGTTCATGACACAGGCATGATGGATCGTTAAGTCATTGTCCACAGCACTGAACTCCATCTCTCGTCTCTTCCTTTGACGGGTTGGCCCAGAATTCCAACCCTTGGTCCCCTCCTTGGTCTTTCTGGTAACTAGTCCCCATCCTGAAACTATCTAGGGGTTCACCATGAGTCATTCATTAGCATATAAAAGCACAACTATCACTCAAGAAATACCAACAGTTATTTGAAGCTTTGTGCCAGAAACTGAGGACAATTTGGAGATATATTTTACTACATCACAGTAAAGAACAGATTCTCCACTAGAGCCTTCAGAGAGAGCATGGCCGTGAGAACACCTTGATTTTAGACTTGTGGCTTCTAGAACCCGGAGAGAAGAAAATTCTCTTGCTTTAAGCCTCCCAGATTGTGGGAATTTGCTACAGCAGCCCTAGAAACTAACAGAATGGGTGAAGCAAGGTTTTCCCTTATGAGTAACATTCTAAGCAAAAGTGAGAGCTACCAGTGTGTTCTTTTTCTTTTCAACTAATATTTCTTTTCAACTAATATTTCCTGACACTTAGGCCATTCCTTCTCTCTTCTACCATTCTCCCCCATGTCAGTGCTTTACCTCCCCCAGGCTGCTGGTGAGTCCTAATTCCATCATCTCCTAGACTTCTCCTCCAAGCTTCAGACACTCATTCTAGCTGAATTACCGAACTTTTCCTCTTGCATTTCCCACAGGCTGCTTCTCAGGGATGACATGAATCCTTTGCCCAAACCTGAATCTTGGCAGCAGCTTTATCACCTGCTGATTCCTCGTGCTCCACCAAGGTCCCCTGATTCAATACCTTAAAGACCTACAGAACTTCTCCATGTCTCCTCATGATGGCCAATCTGATCCAGATGACTGGCATCTCATTTGGATTGCCTAAATAACTAGTCTCCTAGTCACCAGCATCTCCAGCAGTCTCTATACCCGCCTGCTTCTTTCCATTTGGAGAGGGCAAAATACTTTGTAAGACAGCCCATTTCTTCATGACACTTCATTACTCTTCACTCTGCATCCAGGTCAGTTTTCTAAAGCTCAAATCTGACCTTACTGCTTTCCTGTTAAAAATATTAACAGCAGCATCTCATACTTACCGAGGGTTTACTCTGTCCCAGAAACAATTTGAAGTATTTCAAGTATATTAATTCACTAAACATAATAAGAAACGGTAGAAATAATTCCTACTCCCATTTTGCATTGAAGTTTATACAAATTAAGTGACGTGTCCAAAATTTTGCATCACCTAAGTGATGAAGCCATAATTTGAACCCATGGGAACTGGACATCAGAACTCATTCATTACCCCGAAACTATGGGGAGAGGTCAAATGACCACTCAGTAATTTACTTCTGGTCCTTGAATAAAATCCACATCTGCTTACTCAGATCTTAAAGGTAAGATAACAATACAATTTGCCCAGGCTTTTTACCTGCTGTCCACAGCAGGATTAACTATGTAATAGTTCTCAGAACTGTCCTGGTTCAGATAATAAATTAGATGTCACCCTATTTATAAGCCTTTCTCCAATTTTCAATGATATTCCAAACATAGACAACTTATTTTACCTCCTTAAAGCTTCCATACTTACACCCTTGGCATTCATACACATCATTTCAACTTTTCTTAGCCTACTAGCCATGTCTCCTGTTTCAAATCTCAGTTCATATGACTCAGTTTCTACCACTTGGTTCCATTCCAGCCAAAATCAGTTATATTCTCATGGTACCATGAACAACTCACCCACCATTGAAGCTATTGTACCTTAATGTAACGACTTATTTGCCTTCCTACTCACCCTCATATTTCTAGCAAAGGATCTGGTACACAGTAAGTATTGTACACGCCAAACAGACTCACCTTCAGGAGTGAGAAACTTATTCTGCAGCTGCTAGGAACACAACAAGATGACCACTCCTGGCTGTCCACCTCTTTGACAATTGCTTTTGCTGAAGGTCACACAATCTTCTAGCAGAAAAGCCAATGTCAACAACTGATCAATGCAGAGTATAAGGGCTCAGTTCCTTCGCCCTAATTCAAAACAACTCTAGGGAGACACCCAAGCTCCAGAACCCAAGATGGAACCAACTGAGGGATTCACTGAGATTGTATTATAATTAGCTTCTCTCTCTGTCTAGTTTTCTCCCTTTTCATCCTCTGCTATAGGTCCCAATGTTAAGAGCACCCCAACTAAGCACCCCTACTAAAAGCACCTCTATTTTTCTTAGTATCTGCTTCCCAGGGACCCAACATGAACAGTAAGTGGTCAATAGACATCTAATGAATGACTTCTTTACTTAATGCCAGGTCATATCTTTTCCATGTTAATAAAATCGTGGAGTTCATGAAGGTGTGGTTACAAGTCTACAGCTAAATATTTAGCATGGGACATCTCAATTTAATAGTGATTTTAAAACTTCATTCTGATACCTTTTAAAGCAACCGTTGATAAGGACTTGCTCGTGCAAAGTGCTGTCTAAAACACAGAACACAGAGGAGTAAGCCCTAAACCTTGCAAATATAAACAACATCCAGGCTAGTGAGAAATCAAAGTAGGATGAAACAGTGATACAAGGATACGAGAGCAAGCAGAGAGCTGTCGAAGCACCAAGGAGCAACAGTAGGGAGAGACAGGTGGGTGACATTTGAATTGGACTCAGAATAAATTTGACAATCAGTTCTTGAATCCCTTCTATATTCCAGACACTGTGTTCTGGTTCTACAGACTATAGGATACAGATGGATGCTGAATTATAATGATAAAATAAAACAAAAGCTTGCATTATTAAGAGAGAAAGGAAAAGAGAGGAGGAAGCATTTTCAAAGAAAGAAGAGGAGGAGAAGCCATTTTATTTATGTATTTATTTTTGGTTTTCGCCCCCTTTTCCAGGTGAAAGCCCAGGTCCTTGGACTTTCCATGGTCCACGCCTCAACTGCTGGGTTAGCACCTGAGCCACCAAGGAATGGCGATACACGTTTCACACATCAACATGAACCAGTGCTCTGGAAGATAGAGAAACTTTTCTCATCAACAGAAAGAATAGGTAACAGCTTGATCAAAGGTAAAAATACTACCAAAGTAAAACCTGAATGTTGATGGTGGACATTCCCAATGATAACATTTGACCAACTCTAGCATTTCCCAACAAGTGACTGGTTCAAAGATGAGTCCAGTTAGCCCACCATATCCTCTCCCTCTGGCATGGAAAATACTTGGAATAAATTGGCTTAGATTACAGGAAAAGTACCCCTATCTCAGGGGCTGCTCGTCCTGTCTTGGTCATTTTGGGTTGCTATAACAGAATACCAGAGTTTTACAACAACAGTGATTTACAAACAACAGATATGCATTTCTCACAGTTCTGGAGGCTGGGAAGTCCAAGATCAAGATGTCAGCTGATCTGTTTGCTTTCTGGTTCATTATGACACCTTCTCTCTGTATTCTCACATGGTGAAAGGAGCAAGGGAACTTTCTGGGTCCACTTTTACAAGGGAACTAGTAGCATTTGGGAGCCCCCTGCCTCTATGACCTAGTCACCTCTCAAACCCCTCACCTCTTAATATTACGCCCGTGGGAGTCAGGATGTCAACATATGAATTGGAGCTGGAGGGACACACACATTTAGACCATGACAACTCTCTCCTTTGTCCCTCTTTGGTTCATGAACATGGAAGCAAATTGTTTCTATTGCTGCTGGCAGTTGTATACTGTGGGGGAAATCAATCTAAGGAAAAGGCTAAGGACATAGGTGAAGGTAAAGCCAAGAAAAGTGGAGGGAAATACAAGCACCACTAACAAGGCATCTGGATTCTCTCTAACTTTGGACATGCAGTCATCTAAAATAGTCTCCTTATTGTTTAAGTAATTCTACAAATAATCAGCAGTATTCTTTACTGTTTTAACTTCAACAATATGGACTACAGACATCTAGGAAGAATCTGCAGCCTGCTGCATTTCCCACAGTCCTAGGATTATTTTTCCACAGAACAAAACTTGATAAAAAAGGAAAATGACATCCTTTTGTCCATCTATAAAAATACTATCTGGCTTGTGTTGCAGGAAACAGAGAGAAGATTCTAGGAAAGAATATAAATAAGAAGAACACTGAAAAAGTCAAGGATAGACACAGGTTATCAAAAATCATAAATTTAAAAAAAACCGATGAACCTACAATCCAAAAACAGATTTACAGTAGTAACTGAATGTGTAGGGGCAAAAAATGACTTCTCTGAATACCAGGAAACATGGTCTCTAGACTACAGAGACAGACGGATGCAGAACTACGAGAACTTACCAGTCCACAGATCACTGATCAATGAAGGTCTTGGATGCCACTGACTACTTTGTTCAACATCCAGGTGAGCTGAACAATCACCATCCCTTTGTCCCCTGAGCAAAAGCGTGATTTTTCCTTTGGGAAACTGCCTTTCTCCCACTGCAGCTTGTAGGCAGCAATCAAAGGGCTTCCCTACCCTCCCACTGTCCTGAAGGGATGGTCAGGTCACATGACACAAATAGACCAACTGGACTCTCCTGTGACAAAATCATTCAAATAACCGAATGGCAGAAAATAATTGGAAAGCAATTGTTGTGAAAGTGACCTCTGAAGAGGCTGTTGGGTCAGCAGTTTAATTAACCTGGTTACTCCTGGATTTTGTGTGCCACTCCCATTCTTCCCTACTCTCCTTTTTTCCTATAGATTAGCCAGAGTCTATCCCTACTCCAGTCTCTAGAGAACCCTAACTGTCCTCAGCACGAAGTCACACAGACCAAGTTTCAAAAATGGTTGTCCTTAAAATTAGCCTAAAGAGGCTGCTAGCACATCACTTCCTAATAGACTCTTCATTCTGCTAAATGAGATCTGACATCACGTCCTAGCCAGAGCATGAAGGTAAGAAGTTCCCCATGTTTGAAATGAAGGCTTAAGACATCTTCCAACACATTTCTGTTGAGACCTTTCAGGGCCGCAAACTCCCAATGTCCTCATAAGAAATTGCAGGTCAATTTTACACTTGTCCAATGGTTTTGAGCCCTCGAAGGACCTTCTTGTAATCTGTTATATAAAATACATGTTTATTTTTAAAGAATTTGGAAATGTTTTAAAAAGTATAAGCAACATAAATCAAATCATTCATAATCCCAGCCAGAAATAAACACCACACAGTGAACATCCTAGTCTTCCCTGAGTTCCTTCCAGTCTTTTCTATGCAATTTTTCTTAAGACACAACTCTGCATGCCTTTCTGTGCACTGTCTCCTGACCTTGAACAGTTTTCTCAAGCTGTTAAAATTGGCTAATGTTGTATAAACACCAAGACTGTTACAACTGTATAGGTAAGCCAGGAGCTACTTAATCATTCCACTGATTTTAAACATTCAACATTTTCAATTTTTTTTTCCCTTTTGCAGAGAATGAAGCACAGCAATGAGGAACATCAGTGTCAGAGACAGGAGGTCTGGGAGCGAATCTTCCCAACTGAGCCACAACCACAACAGTGCTCTCACAGGACAGTCTGCAGAGCACTGCACAAGTGTCTGTCCTGGGACACACTCAGTAAAGAGCAGCTAAGAAAAAGCAGCAAAAGTGCCCGGGTGCCATCACAATCCTGTGCATAAGGAGATAGCACTAAAAGATCTGTCCACGTTTCATATTCTTTATTTTGGAAGGTCCCTGTTTGGTTAATACATTATATAGGAGGTCTGTTGGGCCTTTTGCAGATACAGAAACTGCTTTCTTTCAACAGAGAGCATAAAGCTCTGAAAGAAAAAAGAAAAAAAAACCACTCGTCCTTTCTGGTAAAACTGTAATGAGGAAACAAAAGTGAAGAATTTTCTATTGACAGGGATTTCATTGTATACTCTGTGTGGTTAAGGTTACATCAAGATATCAATTACCTTAAATAAATGTGACATTCTTATTTCTGTTCAAGTCAATAGTAGTTAATTAGCACTTCCAGAACCACCTAAACTGAAGTAACTTGGAGGACTTAGAGACTGCAGAGATCTACCCTTAGGGAGAAGGGACCAGGGAAGCATTTGCCTCTGCCTGACCTATGCAGGACCCAGTTCAAATCTGGCTCTGCCTCTGCCCCTTGCTGGGTCTGTGACTCCTATGTCCAAACTCCACCTGCAAAGTGGGTTCTAACTAGCAACTCATCCATGTGGATGCTGCAAGTCAGTAACAGCAATGCCTACAGAGTGCACAGCCCAGTTCTTGGCTACGGGTGACAGAGCTGTGGCTTTTGAGACTCTTCTTTTTCTGGGTCCATGGTGGATTGCCAAACCCTGACCTGTTTGAAGAGGGGTGTGGACAGCTGATGTGCTTTGGCCAATGCAGTGTAGTTAGAAATAGCATATGTGACTTCCAAAAGAAACATCAGGGGCCAGTGTGAGTCAACACATCGACAGTACTGCCTCTGCCATCACAGAAGAATAGTGAACACCGCTATGACAGCCTGGGACCTTGCAAGGCTACTACTCTCGGGCCCCATCTGGCAGTGCTATAAGCCACGGAGATTTTAAGGTTTCAGCCAGAGCAGCATAACCGAGACTATCCTTAGCAATACAAAAACTATTAGTCACAGAAGAGCTTTTAATGAGTGAGGCCATCGGTATTATGGATAGATATCTCAAGATATTTCATGTTCACTGGTAACAAAACATAGAAAACTGGGTTTGATTTGTGAAAACAAGACAAATGGGTATCAATTTCAAGCTATAATTTTCAGGCACTTAGGAATATAAAAAAGGTTAAAGCACATGTTTCATGCTAGACTTTCAGTACAGCAAGGGATAGTGGTAATAACTATAATTTATTGTGTGCTTACTCTGCTAAGGATATTATATTTATTATCTTATTTAACCCTGGCAATAATACCATAAAGTAGGTGGTGTCATTCCAGTGTGGTAGAATGAGAATTCCTCTTCTCACTACTCCTCTCTCCCTGTTGAAAAGAGCTTAAAAATATTTATCAAAACTAATTTTGACCTCAGAGGACAGTGGATAGCAGTGTTGGGACCATAGACAGATTGCCCCAGGATGTGTTTAAGTGGCATGCTTATTATTTTGAATTAAGAATCAGAAGGTCCAAGAATGATGTTTTTTACCTAATTATCTATCTCCCTAAAACCAGAACATCTCTGATAAAGCTGGAGATGGAAGACTACCTTATAGCCTTACTACCCCAGGTCAGGGTTTGCAAGGGCCCTTTCACATACCTATGTAGATGAACCCTGCAAAACCCCTTTTTATTTAAATGGCAAAGGTGTTTGTTCTGTTCTTCCCTCATAAATTTATTGACCCCCTTCTAGAGTTTATATAACCTTACTAGAAAGACCATTCGTATTGGATGACGCCCCTTGTACATGTATTAAAGTTTGTCTTTTGTCTTGCTAATCTCTCTTGTGTCAATTTGATTATTTTCTGGCCTATGGACCCAGCAAGGTCAAGGAAGATTAGCTTCCTCCTTAACAGAAGTAAAAGAAAGCTTTCCATCCTTAATAAAGAAGCTTCTCTATGAATGATGTGACCAATTTTAATGAGGACTATGAGAATAACCACCCTCCTCTGATATGTACAAGAATGACTACACAGCTGCACTTTAAAGGGTGAGGTAGGGGAGAAGAACTGTAGTGAGCAAGAGCCGGAAAAGGATTTCAAAGTTAATATGTTTGGAAAGGAGAGAATACCACTCCCAGTTATTCAACTGCGGTAGAGGCTCCCATCACCAATATTATCCAGGGCAGTTTTGTGATGTTCTGGTCAATAAAACAAAAACAAAGGTGACATTTATACATCCTGGGTACTGGCATTTAGCCAGAATGTCATCTCTACACTCTCTTTTGCCCTTTAGCAGTGCCTAAAAGCACATACTGAGACGCAGGGAGGGTGCAGTGGCAGGAGTAGGAGCAGGGATGGATGTGGACTGAGTCCCGGAATCATACATGGAGAAGAGTTGTCCCTGGAGTCCTGTGACTCACATCAATTCCACAGGCATTTAACTCTTGTTAGATGAAGTCACTGAGATTCGAGAGCTCATACGTTATCACAGCAGAGTCTAACCAATGCTGACTTAATATAAAGCTAGAGACTAAGAAGTGAGCAAAGCAAACCAAAGGAAATCGGGAGAAAGGAATGTAAAAAATGTTAACAATAAAATAATGCATTGATAAGAGCTAGAGAGAAAGAAATTAAAATTTAAAAAGCAAATTATACCTATGAGATAATTCTACGGAGCACAGGAGGAAGAAAACCCTCTGGGAAAGCTAGTCAAGGTGAACAAATAAAAGTGGAATAGGATAATAAAGGAGATATAACTACATTCTCAGAAAAGAAGCTTTTTCAATTTTAAATCTAATATTATGAAAGTTCTTTATACAGTTGCTAAAAATGACTCAAGAAAAAATAGAAAACATAAATAGTCTTTCACCCACTGATGAAATTGAGAAGTGTCAAAAAACTACTTTCAAGAAAATCCCAGAAAAGTTGTCTCCAACCTTCAATGAGTAAATATACCACTGTGCAGAAAAAGAAAAAAGTGAATGGAATTCCAAGATAGCATAATAGTAAGATCCTAGGCTCACGTCTTCCCCACAGACATAATAAACCTACACCTATCAAGGAGCTACTAAACAAAATGAAAAGACAGTGGAATATAGCCCAAATGATAAATTTTAGAAAAACCCTGGAGAAAAATTACAATGCAACAAAATCAAACTGCCTAAAAAGGATTTCAAAGCAACAGCCCTAATGCTGCATGCTGATATTAGAGGAATAAATGGCCAAAATGAGAATTATGGCAAAGAGAAAACATGAAAGTTCCAAATAGAAATCACACGAAGAACACAACACAACAGCTGAACTAAGTAAGAAACACAACAGAAGGACTCAAAAGTACACAGAAGCATCAGCAGAGAGAATCTGCAGTCTGGAAGATAGGGCCCTGGTGAACACCAAAATAGATTAGCAAATAAAAAAATCAAAAATATGAAGACAGAATATAAGATACATGGAACAATATCAAGAGGAACAACATAGACATTATAGAGTTTCTAAAAGGAGAAGAGAGAAAGGAACAAGAATCTTATGTGAAGACATAATAGCCAAGAACTTCCTTACTTGGGTAAGGAAAATCCAGAGAGCTCAGAGTAACAAAATGTGTGTCAAACACACACACATCAATACACATTACAATCAAAATGGCAAGAAATAAAGAAAAGAGAGACTCTTAAAAGCAGTTAAAGAACACAAGTCACACATAAGAGACTCCTGATAAAACTACCTACAGATTTCTCAGAAAAAAAAAAAAAAAAAAAACATACAAAACATAAGGTGACAGCAACATATATTTAAAGCGCTGAAATAAAAGAACTTCCAAGAATACTGATTATCACTCAGAATTAAAGAAATGCTAAAGAGTTCTACAGATAAAGTTAAAGCAATTCATCACCACTAAACTAGCCTTCCAAGATAGTAAAGGAACCTGTATAAAATGAAAAGGTTGCAAAGAACCGAAAAAATAAAATGGAGGGGGAATAAAAATGCAGACTGTTTAGAATAAGTTTGAGATTAACTTGCTTTCAATTTCAAATAGGTTATGAGCATATAAACTTAAACATAAACTTCAAAACTTCAAAACAAGAAATCCACAGAATAAGAAAATGAAAAGGGAATTCAAATATAATACAAAAGGAAGTTATCGAAGAACAAGAGAAGAAAATAAGAATAACAACAACCAGAGAGAGAAACTGCAAAAACACCCAGAGAACAAATAACAAAATGTCAATAAGTTATCTCATAATATTTACCCTAAATGCCAATAGGCTGAATTCACCACTAAAAAGACAAACAGAGTCTGGATATATTTTTTTAAATTATACCCAACTTTCCATGCACATAAATTCCAGAAACAAGTACATGGCTCAAAGTTAAATGTGAAAGACAATCCTACAATCAAATGGTAACCTAAAAGGGACAGTCATATCAAATAAAAACTTTCAAATAAAAATGGTAGTAAGAAACATGTATTGACATTATATGACTAAGGGGTCATTAAGCACGAATACATACACTTACCGCATACCAAACAATGAAACATCATAACATAAAAATCAACTATTAACAGAACTGGAGAGACAGTGACAGCAAAACAATAACAGTAGGGGATTTCAGCACTTACAATGCTGGACAGGTCAACCAAACAGAAAATTAACAAGGAAACAACTTCAAAGGACAAAATAGACTAGATGGGCTTAATAGACATTTACAGAACACAATCATGCCTTGCAGCAAAAGCAGCACTAAGAGGAAAGTTTAGAATAATCAAGACTATCTTAAGAAACAAATAGAAAAAGTCATAAATAATCTAACCTTATCCCTAGAACAACTAGAAAAAAGAACGGCTGAAGCCAGGAGTCAGTAGAAAGAAGAAAATAAAAATTCAAGCAGAAATAAATGAAATAGAAATAAAAAAAAAAACAATCAAAAGATCAATAAAACTAAAAGCTGTCTCTTTGAAAAAATAAATAAAATGAACAAACCTCCGGTTCAGCTCACTAAGGAAAAAAAAAAAAAAAACAGGAAAATTCTAATAACTAGAATCAGAAATGAAAGGGGAGAAGTTACAACAAATACCTCAGAAATACATAACATCATAAGAGACTACTCTAACAGCTACACGCCAATAAACTTAACTACCTAGAGGACATAAAGTTGTAGAATCACACAGTGTACCAAACTGAATCAGGGAGAAATGGAAAACCTGAATAGTATATCACAAGCAGGGAAATTGAAGAAATAATCAAAAGACTCCTCCAAAATCCCAACACTAGCTGGCTTTACTAGTGAGTTCAACCAAACCTAAAGAGTTAATATTTGAAAAACAGGGAACACTTTCAAACATTACCTTATGAAGTCAAAATTACAATGATACCAAAAGCAGACAAGAATGTCACAAAAAACTTATAGACCTGTATCTATGATGAACATGGATGCAAAAATCCGAAACAAATATTAGCAAACCAAATTCAACAATACATCGAAAGTATCATCCATCATGACTATGTGGAATATATCCCAGTGATTAAGGACAATAGTTCAACATATGGAAATCTATTAATGTAATACATATCAATAAAAGTAAAGAAAAAAATCATAAGACCATATCGATAGATGCAAAGAAAGCATTTGACAAGATTCAACACCATTTACGATACAAATCTGATTAAATTGGGAAAGAAGCATACCTTCACATAATAAAGGCATTATATAATGAACTCAATGGTAAAAAATTGAAGTGCTTCCTCTAATATCAGAAACAAGACAAGGCTGTCCACTCTCCCCACTGCTATTTAACATTATACTAGAGGTCTCAGCTAGAGCAATTAGGCAAGAAGAATAAAAGAAATCCAAATTGGAAAAGAAGATGTAAAACTATCATTATTTGAGGATGGCATAATATACATAGCAAACCATAAAAACTCCACCAAAAACTACTAGAATTAATGAGTACAGTAAAATGGTAAGCTGCAAAATTAATTTACAGAGCACACACCCCAAAACAGTCAATTTCACATTCTTCTCAAATGTACATGGAGCACTCTTAAGGATAAGAATGCTAGTTTCCTCTTTAGGATAAGAATGTTAGTTTTCTTACTTAGGACATAAAAAACTGTCAATAAATACACAAAGTGAAATAAATTCAAGTATCTTCTCTAATCAGAAAAAAAACTAGACATCAACAACAAAAAAAAGCTAAAAACTCCCAAATATGACCAAACATGTTTCTGAATAACTTTTGGGTTAATGAATAAATCAAATGAGAAAAACTAGAAAAGGAATTAAACCAAAGTCACCGGAAGAAAGAAATAATAAAAATTAGATTAAGAAATAATGAAATAAAAATGTTAAAAAAAAAAAAAAAAAAAAAAAAAAAAAAAAAAAAAAAAAAAAAAAAAAAAAAAAAAAAAAAAAAAAAAAAAAAAAAAAAAAAAAAAAAAAAAAAAAAAAAAAAAAAAAAAAAAAAAAAAGGAACAGCACAAAAGAACAATGAAGTCAAGAGATGATTCTTTGAAAAAACAGACCAAATGACAAAACTTTACCTAGGCTAAGAAAAAAAAAAAAGAAACTATTCAATAGAATCAGAAAGAGAAGTTACAACAAAAAACTCAGAAATACAAAAGATCATGACACTACTATTGACATTTAAATGTCAATAATTTGCATAATCTAGGAGAAATGAACAAATTTTTAGAATCATACAGCCTTCCAAAACTGAATCAAGAGAAACAGAAAACCTGAGCAAATCAATCACAAGCAAGAAAATTCAAACAGTAATCAAAATCCCCCACCCTCCCCCTAAAAAAGACCATACAACTTTTAGTTTTACCAAATCTAATATCTATCTTTTACAAACACTTCAGAAAAAATTAAAGAAGAGAGAGTTCTGTGGCTCGGGCAGTTGAGATGGCTGGGGTGTGTGCCGAAAGTCCAAGGACCTGTGGGGACCTGTGAGTCTTTGGGCTTTACAACTTTACTAAACAACTAAACAAATTAAAATTCTCCCCCGCTCCCTATCTGAAAAAATTAAAAGTCAAAGAAGAGGGAACACTTCCAAACATATCTTATGAGGCCCAAATAATCCTGATACCAAAAGCAGACAAGGACATCAAAATAAAAGAAAACTGCAGATCAAGAGGTCTGAGAACATAAATTCAAAAATCCTCAACAAATTCTTGGCAAGCCAAACTCACTAAAACATCAAAATGATCATGTTAGCTTTATTCCAGGGATGCAAGGATGTTTCATCATACATAAAGCAATTAAAGTAACACAACTCCACATCAACAAAAGGATAAAAATCATATGATTCTACCAACATATGCAAATAGAACACATTAGAAGATTAATCACTTTTATTTATTATAAAACTCTTGATAAATTTGAATTAGAATATACCATAACACAATAAAGGTCATGTATGACAAACCCACAGCTACCATCATACTCATACATCATACTTTTCATCTAACATTAGGAACAAAACAAGAATATCTACTCTCCATTGCTATTCAACATAACATTGGAAATCCTAGCCAGAGCAGTTAAGCAAGAAAAAGAAATAAAGAAAATTCAAATTAGAAAGAACTGAAATTAAGACTATTTGCAGATACTATGATAAAATACAAAGAAAACCCTAAAGGCCTGAATAAAAAGCTATTAGAAACAATGAATACAGTAAAGTAGCAGGCTACAAAATCAATATATAAAAAGATGTTGTTTTTATACACTAGTAACAAACTAGAAGAAAAAATACCATTTACAACTGCAACAAAAATAAATACCTAGGAATAAACTTAACAAAAGCAGTGAGAGACCTATGCAACAAAAACGACAAGACATTTTACAAGAAATAAAAGACATAAACAGATGGAAATACATTCTGTGCTCATGAATGAAAGAAATTAATATTGCTAAAATGGCCAGCTTATCTAAAGCAGAATTCAACGCAATTTCTATCAAAAGTACCATGGCATTTTTCAAGGAAATAGAACAAACAATACTAAAATTTGTATAAAGCTAAAATAGATCCCATATACCCAAAACAATCCTCAGACAAAAGAAAAATGGTATCGCACTCTCCAATTTCAACCGGTACTACAAAGTAGTAGTGATAGAAACAGTGTGGTACTGGAATAGTAACAGAGACAGTGATGAAGAAAATAAAATTGAGAGTCCAGAAACAAACTCACACAGCTGTGGACAGTTAATACATGTCAAATGAACAAAGAGCATACAATGTGGGAAGTCTTTTCAATAAATGATGTTAAAAAACTGAACAGCCACATAAAAAGAATGCAACTAGGCTGCTTTCTAACACTAACACAAAATTAATTCAAAATGACTACTAGATATAAGACCTGAAGCAATAAAATATATAGAAAAAAAACAGGTGATACATTGCAAGACATCAACCTTAGAGAGGTCTTTGGGTACTGAACTCTAACAGCACAGGAAACAAAAACAAAAATAAGCAAATGGGACTACATCAAATTAAAAAGCCTCTGCACCGCAAAAGAAACTATCAAAAAACAGCCAACTAAATGGGAGAAAAGATTTTGCACATCTGACCAGAGGTTAACATTCAAGATAAAGACCTCATATAATTCAACAATAACAAAGAAAAACAGCATGTGATGTGAGCAGAGACTTCTCCAAAGAAGACATACAAATGGCCAATAAGCACATCAGAAAATGCTCATCATTGCTTTATTATTAGGGAAGTCAAAACCACAATGAGATATCCCCTCACACCTGTGTGGATAACCTATATCAAAAAGATTAGAAACAATAATAGTTGGCAAGGAGGTCTAGAAGAAAGAATGCTTGTCCAATGATGAAGGAATGTAAATTGGTGTAGCCACACTGGAAAACAGAATGAAGGTTCCTCAAATCCGCTTCTAGGTATCTAGCCAAAGAAAAAGAAAACACTAATTTGAAAAGGTATGTACCCCTCTGTTCACTGCAGTACTATTTACAACAGCCTAGAAATAGAAACAACCTAAATGCTCATCAGTGGATGACTATATAAAGAAGATGTAGCATGCAGAACACTACTCAGCAATAAAAAAAAGATGAAATCTGACCATTTGCAACAACATGGATGGAACTTAAGGGGATCATGCTAAGTGAAATAAATCAGGAGAAAGATAAATATCAAATGATTTCACTCATCTATAGAATATAAAGAAAGAAAGCAAAAATAACAAAACAAAACAAATTCTTGGACTCTAATAATGGAACTAAAGTTATCTGAGGGGAAGGGGGATTGGATGGGAGCAAAGGGTGATGGGGTCCAATGGCTAGTGATGGAGGATTATTAGAACTTTGGTGGTGGGTATTGTGTGGTATCATGTATTTGAAGAAAAGTGAACCTGCACTTGCAAAACTTAGTTTTGTAAACTAATGTTGCTTCAATTAAAAAAGAAAAAAGAAAGGAAAGGAGAGAAGTGGACAGTTTATTTTACACTGTCATCAAATTTGACAGGTATAACCAAAGAAAAAAGTCAGATGATCTCATTTATGAATCCTGAATGCAAAAATCCTAACAATAAATTAAATTCAACAGGACATTAAAAAATTAACAAATCATAGTCAAGCAAGATTGATTATAGGCAGGCGAGAAGAACTTAAAATCAAGGTTCAGGCTTATGAAACACAAGCTCCTCATGGGTAGGAACCCTATCACTGATGATGTCCTAGCACAGACAGCAACAGAGCAAGCGCGTCATAAATATTCACTAGTACACCGCACCTGGTGCAGTAGTGATTCAGTCAACCGCCTTGGGATGGTGGAATCCACATGTATCCCAAGGACCCAGGTTTCCACCTAAGGTTGGGGGGCGGTGGGGGGGAATGGACAACCAAGATGAACAACTAAATAAAACAGTTCCTCCTCTCTCTTCCTGCCTGCTTGTCTTCATTCCTGCCTGCACCTTTCCTTTAAAATGTTTTTTTAATTTTTATTACACAAATTGAGTAAATATATTAATGGGTTAAAGGAGAAAAAACATACAATTATTTTTAGCAGTCATGAGAATATAATCAAATTTAACTTAGGTGCCAAACAAAAACCCAAAGTAAAATAATAAAACCATACAATATGCAACATAATTACAAAATAAAATTTCTCAAATTTATATATTTCCATGGAGAATAAGACAAGGATGCCACATATTACCACAATATTTTAACACTGTTCTACAAGTTCTAGACAACGCAATTAGACAAGAAAAATAAAATAAGTATAAATATTGGAGAGGAAAAAGGAAAATCATTTTCAACCTGGAAAATCCAACAGACTCAATTTTATTTAAAGTACTTAAAAGCAATGCAATTGATCGCTCATGAAAGGGTTGTTAAGATAATTATACAAAAATTGGGTGTGCCCTGGTGACTTAGCAGTCTAGTGCACCCTGTGAGCAGTCCCACATATATCCCAAGGTCCCAGGTTCAAGACCAATGCGAGCTAAGTAAAGATAAAGTGCTTCTTCCTCTTCTTTCTTCCTGCCTTCCTACTTGCCTTCATTTCTGCTGTACCTTTCCTTAAAAAAAAAAAAAAAAAAAAAAAAAAAAAAAAAAAAAAAATTTTTAAAAAAAAAAAAAAAAAAAAAAAAAAAAAAAAAAAAAAAAAAAAAAAAAAAAAAAAAAATACGAAAATCAAAACTTTCTTAATAAAAAGAAAATATAACTTAACAAAGGATTCCACTCAGTAAGGCTACAATGACGACAATGACATTATTTACCTAAAAAGAAAGTTAAAACTATGGAGGACCTACATGAACAAAAACTGTTTTATAAGATCATAAATAAACACACACACACACACACACACACACACACACACTCCATTTCTAGGTAGGAAAAATTCTCAAACACTCAATATTGTAAAAAACTTAACTTTTCCCATCTTAATATATACATTTAAAAAATATTGAGAAAGAATAACCAAATGAGCACAGGCAAAAAATATAATCAACTTTCTTTCATAAGGGAGCACTTTGTAGATTAGCTGTGGTTAAAGTACAGCAAGATCTGAGGATAAAGCTGTTGAGTTCTAATTGTCAGGCTAAGGAGCTACCCTGAATGAAGCTGGGCTGAGGGGCACAGACTGACTCCATTGCTAAATCCTCCCAAAGCATAGGACCAATCTACTCTTGCTCACATGGGCAGCTGAGCCCATCTCAAATTCTGGTCAGAACTGACAAACAGGTCATGAGAACAAGCTAGAAATCCTAGAAACAGATAAAAGCAGATGAAATCTTTTAGTCCATGATGAGGACATTTCAATATAGTAGTATGACAGATTAAAGATTTGATGCTAAAATAAAACTATATAAGGAATAATGAAAGTGCATGACTATTTATGTAATCTTGGGCTAGGAAAGTGTTCCTAAGCATACATAACATTTAAATACAAACCATAAATTGATAAACTTAAAATCACAAAATAATAGACTGCTATATCACCTAACCAAAGACATAAATGTGCAAAGCTAAAAAAAAGTCCGGGGAGAGGTAAGTGGCATATAACAACACATTATATGCTTAATAAAATTTATTAAAAATCATAAATAGTTATAAAAATTACTTTAGAAAAATAAGCAGATGAGCTCATGGTGGCTCAGTGGTAAAGTCCACTGGATGTAGACCATGAACATCCCAAGGTCCCAGGTTCCCAAGCCAGAGCAGAAGTTGGATGAGGAACAATCAAGATAAACAACTAATTAAAATAAAGTGCTTCTTCCTCCTCTCTCTTCCTGCCAGTTTCTGCTTACCTTCATTTCTGCTTTCACTTTTACTTAAAAAAAAGAAAGAAAAATGGGCAAAGAATTCAAAAAAGGCAACAAATGACCAATAAATGCAAATGCTCAACTTCACTAAACATTAAAAGAGAATTTTTGCTTTCATTCAGTCCACTGATAAAATTATAATATTTCTTGCTGATAGGGTTGGAACAAGGAAATTGACAATAAATAATAAATTTGTCAGTCTTAAAAACTCACGAATCAATGAGAAATATTTGCTGAGAGATAAGCAAAAGAAAACTGGGTGACAATGCTGAAATACCACATACTCTTCAAGTATGATACAGATATAGTTATTGACATGAATAAAACACAAAATATAATATGAAGGAAACAAGCAGATTGTAAAATAGTACACACAGTATGGTCTCTATCTCATTTTTAAGAATATGTGTATGCCTACTAAAACTTGGAAGATTATATTCAAAATTTTAACTGTGGTCTCCAGGCAATGAGATTATTGATAATTTTTCCTTCCTTTTTGGCCATCCATAAATTTATAACATTTCTACAAAAAATAAACGTCACTGATCTAACCAAAAAGTTTAAAAAAAAAATTAAATTGGATTCTGTGGGAAAGTAAACACTCAACCTAAAAATAAACTTAAAGTTGGAAAATGAAAGCAAAAACATCTGCTTCCTGGACAGAAAGGATAGTTTTAAATTGCTAGACGGCCGTATGCTTTTTGAAGGCAATGGGGCTCTATTTGCCAGCTTACTTGGGAGTCCTTTGTCCACTAGGAAAGTCCTTAACTCTCCTGCCCTCTCCCTTCAATCTTTCATCTGAACAATTAACTCAATGCAAAGCTGAAGCAAAACTTTCTCATTTGCTGTCATTATCAATACAGCAATTGAAACAACCTGTTGTTGACTAATATAAGGGATGCTTATTATCCCCTTAAATGAACAATCTAATAATACAAACTAAACTATTACCTTACTCACATGGCTATGAATTCATTTTTTCTAGAGATAAAAAAAGGTTATCGCCCATCACAAAAAATACTAAACAATGTTGATCAATTTCTTTGGTAGAGGTAAAATGGGAGGGTAAATCACTTACTGCTGTTTAAGAGAACGGCTCCTCACAATGACTGGCAGGTGCAAGGTAACAGAATGCTACAGAAAATTCAGCAGCCTCAGTGCTGACTGCCGAGAGCAGCCCAGAAGGCTGCAACCTGGCAGATCTGCACAGTCAGGTGCTTAGAAAACACAAGCAGAGAATAGCATCTCCACATTTCCTAGCCTGTGTTCATCAAAGGGTAAGTACATTCCATTATCTCACATATATACACCACAGCAGGTGGCAAGACATGAGCTTCCATAGAACTAATGAAAAACTTCACTAGACCTAATAAGCATACCCAGTGCTCCTTGAGACAGGTTGGGGTCTGCTTGGCCCTGCTGGGCTAACAGAAGGTACGCGGGTGGGGCCTGTGTCGGTTGGCCAGGTCCAGCTCACAGGCAGGGAACTAGTAGGTGGGAACAAAGCAGTCTGATGACTAATTTAGAACTGGCTCTGACACTATCCCACTGTCCTACTGACAAGGCCACAGCACTCAGGAGGCCTGCTGAGGGACAGGGCAGTGTCACAGAGAAACCTTCAAGGAAAAGATCCTCACTGACTCTGGCTGCTTTGGCCCGAGCAAACGTGCCTGCAGCATGAGTTCCTCGAGGCGGCTATGTCCTCGGCATCTCTAGGTACCACTGGCTACTGCAGTTGCATCCTGAATGCTGTACAGCAGCAATGAGATACAGCCAAGCTGTGCACCAGAAACCCAGCCGGTTCAGTGCTGCAAGCTAAGCAGTCTAGGAACGGAAAACAGGGCTCTGTAGATGACCGCTCTCCAGTGCACAGCCTCTAAAACTAAATAATCCAGCACAGTCCAACAGGCCTCACTCCTGTCCAATCACTCCCCCCTCCCACACTAGCACAGCCCCTTACCCACTCTCAGACACGAGCACAGGGTGACCCCATGGACAGCCATCACCGAGCAGTGGCTATTGGAGTCAGTTTCTAAGAAATCCTTTACCTGTAGGAGGTCAAGGTTTTTGGAGGACTGAATGGGCAAAAAGAAGAAAATGACAAGGAACCCCATCAACCATTTGTGGAGCACTTCCTGCAAGCCAGGCTCCCCTTAACCTTATAACAGCCCTCAGATATGGGGGTTATTTGACCCCCACTATACAGACTGAAAAAAAGATCCTCCCCACCAGTACAAGGTGCCAGTTTTACTTCCATTTTCCCCTTCACGTAGCAGATCTCTGAATTTCAGCTCAGGTCTTCATTCTACCCAACACAAATCAAATGCCAATATTAAGAAAAATGTTCTATACCTTTCATGGTGCCTCTCGCCAACAACCAATAGGCTCTTCTGAAAGTAAAACATTAAAAAAAAAAAATGGCCACACCGTTGTGGAGTCAGTTAGGTCTGTCGCCTCTGGCTGAGCACAGTCCATGCGCATCCCCAAATCCAGGGTTAGTGTCGTGAGGAGTGGAAGAGGACAACCAGGATATACAACTAAAATAAATAAACAAAAATGCTTCTTCCTCCTTTCCTCCTTTCTCTTCCTTCCTGCACCTTCCCTTAAAAAAAAAAAGTGTCATAAATCAGTCATGAACTAAATCCTCCCATAAATCTTGCTCTATCCTTCCAAAGCCTAGAAATGCAGCTGTGCTCTGGACACCCTTCCCAAAAGAACACAGAAGAGGTAACAAACTTATCTCATCTTTGAACTACCTCACTGGCTCCCCCATATATACGTATTCATTCACTTGTCAAAGAACATCAGAGAACTTACTATAAGTGAGGCATTGGGAAATGCCCCTTCCCACAGGAATCTAAAATCTAGTGGGAACAATAAATGGTAAAAAAGAAAAATTACAACACAACAGAACTATACCATGCCTTTCGAATCCAGATTCCAGGAGAACAAGAATTTTGTTGACTCAGTACTACAGTGCTGGCACCAGCAGGCATCCAATAAATTCTTATTTAATGAATGAATGAATGAATAAATGGCATAGTGCATGTAATCTGAGAGCAGTTAAAACATTAGCCCACTGGCAGGAGTGTGGCAAGAAAGGAAACAGTCAGGAGATTTCTAAAAAATTAAAAATAGAACTACTGCACAATCCAGTAATCCCATTCTTAGGTATCTATCAGAAGACCATGAAAACATAATTCAGGCATGTCCTGGTGGAGTAGCAGTTAGGTCACTCTCCTCCAAAGGAGCACAGGCCACATACCCCTGGGTTCAAGTCCCAGGTGGTGGGTTGGAGTAGGGAGAACAACCAGTTTGAACAATTAAATAAAAATAAAAATGCTTCTTCCTCCTCTCTTTTCCTGCCTGTCTACTCATCTTCATTCCTGCCTGCACCTTTCCTTTAAAAAAATAAATATATATGTACATATATGTATATATATGAATATGTATATATTAGTCAAAAAGACATACGCATGCCTATATTTATTGAAGCACTATTATTAATGGTCAAGACATGGAAAAAACCTAAGCGTCCATCAACAGATGAATGAATAAGATTATGTACACATATTATATGCATATAATGGAATACTACTCATAAACTCCTTCACAGTCACTGGCACCCTCTCTACTCAGATGTGAGCCCTTCAAGAGAAAACCGTAGTTACTCCAGTGAGTAGATTTAAGCATGGAAGTCCTACACTGCTAAAGTGATTCAGTCCAATCTGCAGAGTTTTATATTCAGGAGAACTCCAGAACTTAGGGAGAGTAGGGTAAGAAGCCATGAGCAGGAGCAATCCTCACGTTCATCTCTTAGTTTCCCCTTAAAGAGAAGAAAGTCATCACTTCGAAGATACACCAAGATAGGAATCCAATCGCTTACTAAAACAACTCCATAAAGTGATCCACCAACACATCTAAATCCCAAACTGCTTCTACTGATTCAAAGATTCAGAGGAGTGTGTGCTTGCTTCGGCAGGTAGCACAGTTCCTAAAATTTAAATGATACAGAGAAGATTAGCAGGGCCCCTGTGCAAGAATGGCATGCAAATTTGTGAAGCATTCCATATTAAATTTTTTAAAAAGCAGAAATTAAGAAGCAATTTTAAGATCCCACCTCACTATGTTCTCAATAAGAAAAAAGTAAATGCTGCCTTCTGATTTACTCACGTGGACCCTAGAGTAAACTTTTTAATCTTGTCAATACACATGAACTGAGTATCAGTTGTTATCTACAAAGCATTGCATTATCCACACTGAGCAAATAATGGTGGTTAATACATCCTAATGGAGCTAGACAGACAAGAAAAAAATGAAAATACGAGCATTCTAAAATGTGATGAGAGCTGTAACAAAAAACAAATAGGATAATAGGCTAGAAAATAAATGAGAGGGGGAGGCTCTCCAAGGTATCTGAGCTAAGACCTAAAGAATGAGGAAGAGGCACATGGGGAGGGAACACCCTCAACTGGGCAGGTAAATGGGAAAATAGCAAAGAACACAGCCCCTCCTTTCTGGAGAGAAATGAGCTTGATGTGTTTGAGGCAAGGAGGTGACTGTGGCTGGAGCAGTGAATGAGTAGAGGGTGCATCAGCATAAGCATGAAGGACAAAGGGTCAAGCGTTTGGGAAGATTTGGGATGCTAAGGCAATGAGATGCCACTGGAAGGTTTTAAGCAGCACATGACATGAAGTGATTTTTTTCTTTGAAAGTTTCATTTCGGATGTCATCAAGATGGATACAAAGCTCACAATAGTGAGCTGGCCCTCCTTTTATCTGTGTATAACACAACAGATACCATCTAATAGAGAATCATCCACCAGAGTCCCCACAAACAAGAGGAAAGTACTTCTTGGTGACCAGCTTCTTGGACTTCCAAGAAAGTGTTTTCAAATAAATAAAAACACTTACTATGAAATCCAACTTTCCCTCTCCCTTTGTCATTCTCTCCATGGATGAGCGTGAAAAATAAGGTTATTATACTCCAAGTTCTCAAATGTTATCACTTTTTTAAAAAATCCTGAAAAGAGACAAAAGGATTGTGTTCCCAAGACGTCGGAAAGAAGTCCAACACCTTCCTAATATTTAGATGGAAAACTGAACCGAAAACCCCAAGACCAATCAGATGAGCAATCCAAGTCTGTGGTGACCTCCTGATCACTTCCTGGGCCTGCTGTGATGACTGCAGTGATGCAGAAATCAAGACCTTAAGGCAGGTCAGCTTGACTGTCATCTACTAAATTACACACACAGGAAGACACTATTTCAGTGTCCAACATACCAAAAGGCAGCCCACGTGAGGCTATATCTGTGGCAATGCCATGCCAGAAATCTGGGCTAATCCGACTCTGTTATTCATAAAGTCTCCTTCATGTGAAAGCACATGTGTTTGGAAAAGAAAAAAATGAATCCAAGTCAATTTTAGACACTGTTACTTGGAAACCATCTGGAGTCCCTGGAAGCATAAGAAGCCACTGCATCCCCTGCCCTCCACTGCCCACTGAAATTAGGGCAGTATGTTTACACTGGGGAGTGTCGTGTCCCCTATTCCCCAGGGATGCCCCCACCCCCACACCACCAGGTGCCAGGTCCGGCTCCGCTTCCCACCCAAGACAGGTAGTTAGTTTCTTGGTAAACCTAGTGGAGGGCCCTTGATGTGTCGAGTTTGCACTTGAACTGCACCCAGGACTGGGTTCTTTGCTTTCTGCTTGCTTTGGAACTACACACCCGAATCCCTTCGCCACAGCCAGCAATAGAAATGTCTCCCCAAGAGCAGAAGTTCCATGAAAAAATCCCTTCCACCTAATAATCCTGTGTTCCGAGTACGTCTAGCTTTGGAAGAGACCCACCAGCATCCTTACATAACGTTAATAGACGTTGGCACCCCGCAGAGCCGCTCCAGGAGACACTAGCCCAGATGTAGCCCATTTTCACTGTGATGACAGCAGACTGGATCTTGCAGCTTCCTGGGGCCCGGCTCTTCCGGACTATAGGGCCTCAGACCTCCTCCCCTACCTGGCTACGATCCTCTGCTTATCTCATCTTCCAGAGGAGTTGGGCTGTCCTTTCTGCAGCCTCCCTTCTCTCCGCTGAAATCAGTCTTAGGACCCAGCAGCGCCATGCCACCTTCCCGGCTCCCCCCAGCCCTACAAATCCCACCTCCACCACCTCGCGCCTAAGAAACAGGGCTGGGAAAGGGATCCGGATTCCCGTCCAGTCATAGTCCCAGAAACAAACAAACCCGGCAGGAGGGGCGGGCTCGGCAGTGCCAAGCCGACCAGGCCCAACACTTCCCCTGGACCCCAGAGAAGCCCTGAACTTGGCGCAGGGGAGGGATCTTCGGAGCAACTGCGGTTTGGCGGCCTCTAGCAGAATCAGAGCAAACACCTGTTTCCAGGAAGACAGGCGGCCAGAGGGAGAAAGGAGTCCCGGGGAAAGGCGGGGAGGACGAGGTGAAGGGGCAGCTGGGGACGCAGGTAAAGGATGCGTCACACTTTGAGCTTGGCAACCGGAGCCCGGCAGCGGCAGGCAGAGCTCGAGAAGAGCTCTGGGGTCTGGGAAGCTGCGAGGGGAGGGGTCGCGCCCGGGAGCGACGCGGGCAGCGCAGGGGAAGGGCTGGAGGGGAGGAGAGGAAGGAGGACGGGAGGCCGGGCGGGCTTCATCACCTGCGCGCCCCGGCGGATGCAGCCTCGCAGGCGCGCACCGGCTCGCGGCTGCCCGCGGGTGACCTACCTGCCCACCGTCTGGTTGGCCAGCTGGCGCATGCGATTGAACTGCTTCTTCATCGTGGCCCCGCTGCTGCGCGAACCCAGGAGCTGTGGAAGGACGAGGCAGCCCGGAGCCCGCCGCAGGGTTACATGGCTCCCGAGCGGAGCCTCCCGGGCGACGGCGGCGGCACTGCAGAGCCTCCGGGAGCCGTCTGGCCCGCGCGCGGCTCCCTCCCGAGGGCACCACCGCCTACTCCACCTCCCGCCGCGGCGCCTGCTGCCGCATCCTCCTCCTCACGCACCCCGCGGCGCCCGCCGAGTAACGTCCCGGGCCGCCCTCGGCGCCGGCCAGGTCCGCCCCGGCTGCCCGCCCCTAGCCCCAGTCCGGCGCGGGGACCCTGGAATCTCCGCAGGCTGGCTGGCCCGCTGGCTGGGTGGTCCCCGCTGCGCCTGTGCGGAGGGTGCCGTGCATTCTGGGATTTGTAGTTTCGCGCCCAGGTGCCCACCTTTCTGCTGTCCGAAGTTTGCATTAACAGTGGCTTGCGGAGGTGAGACGAGGCAGCAGCGTCTCCTGGGGTTTTGCTCTTTGACATTCTAGGAAGGAAAACGTTTCCTGCTTTAAAAATAACGAAAGCGGAGACAAAAAAATGCAACTGCCACTAAAGAAAGTGAGCATCTGTCCTGATTTTATTTTAAGTGAATGTGAGGCAGCGGTGTTCTGAATTCACGGCAGGGAGATTTATACCCGCTGATACTGGCTCATAAAATTGCGTAAGGTCACCTGATTAATGTTGAGATGTAGAGTTAAGCTTGGGGCACAGAGACTGAAGGAAGATTTTGAACCAGGCATAGCACGCATCTTTTAAATTTGACCCATAATTTTTATTAAGCCCAGTAGGTAAACGGTAGTCAGTTTAGGATATGATAGTGCATTGTGTACAGGCCTACTTTTTAGTGGAGCAAGTTTCTCATATGGCTAAGATTCCGATCTCATAACTATTCCCTTTCCCCTTCCACAGCAGTAGACGAAGGGGCTTCAGCTGTGACAGGCCTGGGGTATTCCATCAGCAGCAGTTGGCGTTTGAAAAGGGGTTACGACTTTACAGGCTTAATCCTTAGGAAAATATAGGTGATACAATTAGATCTTATTACTTATCAAATAATACCAGTATAGTTCGGTGTTAGGGGCTTTGGATCAAACAAATTTTTAATACATTAGAATTCCACATACCAATTACATAACCTTAGGAAAATTGCATAACACTTATAAACCTCAGTTTTCTCATCACTAACAGAAAAATAATACTGCCTGATAGACAGCAGAGAATTGTTTATTAAATCACCAGTTACTTGCCAGTGCATATAAATTCCTGTATAGCATATTATGTCATATCCACTTACAAATATAATTATAGTTAGTGTAATAGAGAAAAATGCTATTCCTCTAGAAGAATTACTAATTTGATAAATGAAAGACTTTTTTGAAATGGAGTATTTTGCATATGTCGATTAAGTTGCAAGATGTCCTAAATATGTTTTGAAGTATCTTGCTGGCCAGCTGAACAAAAGATGGTTGGAGGCATGTCTTGGCTGAATGAACATGAAATCTTTAATTAATTCTGCATTTAGCCTCTGTTTAGTAGGTCAGTAGCTCTAGCCAATTAATAAGTGAAGGCATTATTTGCTTTTAACCAATGGTGCTATGCATATAATATCAGTATAATTTTTATACAAGCTGAATCGCCTTCCATTTTGAGTTTTTTTTAAAACCAGGGCACATTTTATATATATATATATATATATATATATATATATATATATATATACAAATAAGAGTGAGACATTAAGAATACTATATGACTCTTAAGAACACTATCTCTGATCATTTCTCGAACTGTATTGCCTAGCTATATGTGGGTATTAAAAAAATTAAATTAACTAAATTAAAAAATGTGGTCCCTCAGTCACCCTAGTCATATTTTAGATGCTTAGTAGCCACCTGTGACTGGAGGTGACAGTATTAAACACAGATATAGAACGCTATTATCGTCTCAAAAAGTTCTACTTGGTAGCAAAATCCTAGAAACTCTGGTATAAAACTACTAATTATGCCAGCTTTTTCCTTCAACTTCAAGATATTTCAGTTGTAAAAGGCAAATCTCTGCTTCTCCACAAAAGACAGCCTACCCAACTAGTAGGTGGTCGAATACTATTTTATCCACTGATGGTTTCTTTACATAGTTCCTTTTCTCATAAGACAACTTCCTCCATTCAGGAAGCAGCTATTGTTTTTTTTTTTTTTTTCCGATTCCTATCCCAGTGAGGGGATGAGAGTGAAAGAGAGAGAGAGACAGAGAGAGAGAGAGAGAGAGAGAGAGAGAGAGAGAGAGAGAGAGAGAGAGATGTGTCAAATCTATTCTTTTGATCTTTCAAACCAGGCTTCAGACACACGTGCAAGAATAGAGTTTTCAAAGAAAGGGATTTTGAGTTTCAAAGATATGGGCTTTGAAGCTTTAATTCTTTGCCATGAAAAGTGGAGTTTGAAAAAATTTACTATCTTGTGGAGTCTAGATAAAGAACCCACAGGCTGTGAAGTGTTGAAGATGATGCCAGGGCAGTTGGAGGAAAGAGAGACGGGGATGTAGGAGACGTATGAGTGGATTTTATTGTTGCTCAAAAATATCCCCACCTATCCCTCTGGGAAAGGATTAGACTTCACCTTCCCACTGAGTCAAGATTGATCTTGTGGTTTTCTTTGGACAAAGGAGATGCACAGAGTGACTCACGTCATTTCGGAGCAGAAGTTTTAAGACATATTTTGCAATCTGCCCCCTTCATTTTCACTCTATCCTGAGACCAGCAATGAACCAGTTAGGTGCTTCTGTGGAGCAGAATTTAGGTCATCCAGACGGGGTGAAAAATATCCTGTTGTATGTCTGAGGGTTGAGGATTGCATGTTACTGAAACATCACTGAGGCGAAGCTGACTGCCCATTATCTCTGAGAAAACTGCATGCACCTTGCCCCTGCCTATGGTCAAAACTTTGCTTGGCTACAGACCGGTGGGAGACAGATATTCTATATATCTTTGGGGGATCAAAGCATGGTGGAGGATCTTCTGGAGTGAAAACTAGGAGCAGCAAAGATCCTAGAGACCTTCTCCTTTCAAAGCACAGGGGTGAAGATGTCTATGTGAAGTGTCTAAAGTGCCTATAGCGACCCTAGTTGCCTCAAGTCATATGCAATTATTTGTTGACCATGAGTGTGCCATGTATGTGTCATGAGAATTTACAAGAAGTACCTGAAAAGCTGGATATGAACTCCTCTGGGATCAAAGCTGATGAGAAGGTCACAATGGCCAGGATCTCGAATAAAGTAGCACTGATTGCCTGAAATCAATTTCTGCCTCCAGAAGAACAGACTTAAAATTAAATGCATTTGAAGAAGAAGGGGGAGAGGGACAGCAGGAGACTTAAGAGAGGGAGGGGGATAAAAAAGAAAGAAAATTCTCTGTCTCATCTAACTGACTTTGGTCTATGGGAAGATGATATACTTCCTGCTGCTATTGGCCTAAAATTTGGCTACATGCATGTTTTAGCCAACAAAACATGGGCTTCTTACTTGCTTCAATCATGTTGTCGCAGGTACCTGTCTCCTTTGAAATCTGATAGTCCACCTAGGAGCCCCTGAATCAGAGTGGTTTTAGGGTGTTTATTCTGTGTCCCAGCATTCTCGGGAGTCACTGGAGACATGTGGTTGTTTACATTTAATTTTAAATTAAACAAAAGTTTAACGACATTAGGCATATTTCAAATATCCACTGACCAACCACTTGTGGCTGGTGGCTACCACATTAGTGTGAATCTCCATCACCGCAGAAAGTTCTGTTGCACAGCTCTGGTCTGTAGACCAGAATTCATGATACAGGGTCCAGCAGAAGAGACAACACTGAACAGGACGAGACAAGGTCAGTGTTATTCTGGCAGTTTTACTTGACCTCTCCATGCTCCTCCTCCCTCATCTGCTATGTGGGGAGTTAAAGGACAAGATCTCTAAGTCATAGGTTCTGGGGAACCAGTTTGCTCAATAAACTGGTTGGTCTCAACTGCCTAAGCCTTCCAGTATTTGATATGTCCAAAATAGCATTCAGTGCTACTTTATAATTCAAGATAGTACTTAGCCTTTTCAGATTATAACCTTCTTAATACCTGTAGGTATCCAACTTACTCTATGAAAGCACATTGGTTTGTCTGAGGTATCTTTTATACTAGATGATAGATATTCCCATCTTTGGATGGATAGATTACATTATCAACTACAATTTTCGGCCCTCCTTGGACTGATATTTTTGCCATGACCACAGTGTGGGCAGAGTGTATTTCCCTACCTAATATCTTTGGACTTGACTCTGTGACTGCTTTGGCCGATGACGCATGGGTGGAAGTGACACGTGGTACCCCATCCCTCCACTGTGCATGAAGAAGTTTTGTGCAGCTTCTTGTCCTCTGGTCCCTCTGCCATCACCATCATGAGAACTTCCCTCAGGTGGCTACTCACCTTTCACCTTGGGCTCCAGAACCAATACATGTGTCAGGAGCAGACCTGAACAGACCACAGAAGAAATTAAAGAAGTAATTGATAAGCTTGTTTTAGGACTTTTTTTTTTTCCAAAGGAAAGTTGCAGGCAGGAATGAAGCCAAACAGAGACAGGCAGGCAGGAAGAGAGAGGAGGAAGAAGAGAAGAAGCACTTTATTTATTTTATTTAGTTGTTCATATTGCTTTTAATCCGGCCCCAGGTCCCGAACCTGGGTTCTTGGGATATATGTACCTGCACTCTTAATGAAAGCAGCTGACCAGTCCACTACTCCACCAGGGCATGCCAAGACTTTTAAAGATAGATAAAATGAATAAGCCTAAAAGTGGGCGGGGAGAAGAAAAATAACAGAAACATACAACTTTTAGTGTGATTAAAAAAAAGATTGAATCAAGGATGCAAGTATGAGAGAATATTTTTTCAATTTATGTTTACTTATTTTAATATAAGTTCTTTTGGGGGTCAATTGCATAGTGAAAGATGGAATTGGAATTTTAGTGGTGAACTTAATATAGTACATACAGTTATTAATTTATATCATGTCTAACTAAAACCTATATAATATTATCAGTCATTATTATCTCAATACTTTTTTTTTTTTAAATAAACTCATCTTTTTACTAGGACATTATAAGTTGCTTTCGATGTTTCAAAAATATGTATCAGACATGAGTAAATCAAAACACTGAAGAAATTGGAGAAGTTTTCATAGAATAACACTCTCAAGAGTAGTCAGGCCCAGATGGTTTTTCTGAAGAGTTCTTTCAAAGCTTCAAGGACAGAAAATTCCTCTACTATTTAAAGTGTAACAGAGCACAGAAATAAGAGGAAAGCAACCCAATTCATTATATAAAATTGGCCAAACCCTGTTTCCAAACTTGAAGAAGGTAGCATAAATAAACCAATATCACTTATAAAAACAGACAAAATGTTTAATAAAATGAACTCACTAATATTGGTGAATAAAATCTGTCTGTGTATATGTATGAACATACATATATTTTAATGGTGCTTATTAAAGAATAAATAATCCAGATATATTACAAAATGAAAACCATACATCTTACTAACCAAGATAACGTTATGAGTTTATAAATATATGTCAAAAATCAGATCACACTCTTGTTAGGTCAATATTTCTTTCCCACCTTTGTAATTCTAAATAGCTTTGTGATTAACATGTTAGGGGCAAAAACTTTGCACATATGTTTCTTTCCTTAAGATCACAATTAAAGAATTCAAATTTATGCATGAAAGTGTGTCACATTTTTAAGTTTCTTGCCAAAGTATATTCTAGAAAATAAAAAATAGAAACAATTTTGTAGACCTTGCATTAAATATTACATTTTTTCCACACCTTGACCTACACTGAGTATTACCTCTCTGAATAATCTTGCTGATGAAAAGATTAGAAATAGCAATATACTGCTATTTTAATTAGCATTTATCACATTAATTAACATTACTCACATGAAATGTTTTCTCACGTTTCTTCATGACCGTTAGCATTTCTTCTTCAGTAAATTGTCTACTTCTTCATGTCTTTAGCCCATTTTCCTCTTATGAGATTCCATGTTTTCTTATTGATTTTCAAAAAGTCTTTATATTAATTACACTAATGTTGTTATATACTATTATGAAAGTTTCTCTTTTTTGGTCTTTCCCTTTTAAAATCTCTAATGCTGATTTTTATCTCTAGGAATTTTATTTTATTTTTTTAAAGGAAAGGTGCAGGCAGGAATGAAGGTGAGTAGGAATGAAGGCAGGTAGGAAGAGAGAGGAGGAATTATTTTATTTATTTTTATTTAGTTGTTCATCTTGGTTGTTTCCCCCAACTCTGGGTCTCAAACCCAGGTCTTTGGGATGTATGTGGATTACATCTGGTGGCCTTATCTGCTCTGCCATCAAAGCATGCCAAAAATTTAAATTTTTAATTTAGTCAAATACACCAATCTTTTTCTTTATACTTTATGCCTTTGGTTTAATAATTAGAAAGCCTACCCTATTATTGGAGGATAGAAATAGTCAACTGTATTTTCACCTGAGCCTTTTATGTGTTAGTTCTACTCATATTACATTTTAAATTCAACATTTGGGGCTGAAATGTTAATTAAAGCCTGCAGTTTTTGACTCGTTTCTTCCTCCTGTATTATTTTGAAATGACTCATCAATAATAGATAAATTCTATGTCACTCATGGAAATTAGAGGAAGTTTCTATCACAATCTTGGCAAATATGATAAGGTGATTTCTGGGCGAGGGGAGCCCTGACAGGAAAATCGACTCTGTGGTTACTGTTTGAGAAAAACTAAATGGAGAACTACACCATCTCTGGTAGATCATCGCTCCCATTATCTCAGTCACCACATCTGGATTAGCCAGACCTTTCTATATGAGAATGAATAAACAGTAAAGAGACTCGTAATTCAATACAATAATGAGGGTGATGATGAGGATGAAGACAGTGATGACAATACAGGAATTCCCCCATAGACCTAGGGATACATTCCATGACCCCACTGGGTGCCTGAAACTGGATAGTACTAAAGCCTATATACTTGGTTTTTCCCTATACAGACAAAACTGATACAGTTTAACTTATAAATTAGGCAGAGGGAGAGATTAAAAACAGTAATTCCAACAATGTTCTATAATAAAATGTATGTGACTATGGTCTCCCTTTTCTCTCAAAATATCTTATTGTACAACATATTTTCAGACCACACTTGACCCGGGTTAACCGAAACCAGAAAGCGAAACCACCAGTAAGCTATATAGTTAAGTTTTACCCTATGTGTTTTAACATACATCATTTTATTTAATCCTTAATCCTCTAGGGTAGAGTTTTTATTACCCATATCAAATAAATCAAAGCTCAGAGGGTTTAGATAGCCATTCAATTGTAACAACTGGGATTCAAAGGCAGTTGGTTCTAGGTCAAATGCTTGTGCTTTCATGACAGGCTACTACCTCATGAAGCAGGGAGCATAATCTGAGCACAGAGAAATGGCCTTTCATGAAAAAAGTTATTCAGAAAGAAAGGGGAATATATTTTTAAACTTTAATTTGTATTCTTGATCAGAACTGAGAGAACATTGCTTTTATACGACAGGAGTCAGTTGCCATGAAAAAAAAAAGCCATATTGAACAAGAAAGAGTTCTTGGATAAGAAATGCATGACTCCCAATCTAATGAAACTCAATAAAAGCAGGAAATAGCAGCTTTGGCACTGCCCACATGGAAGTGGTGCCTTAGAAGATGGGCTGGAAGAATGATCTTCAAACTCAAGAGGGGAAAATGTAGGTAATTCCATCAAATGAATGGAAAAGGAAAAGAGACATCTCTTTTTTAGAACATTAAACAAGTATGGAGTATAATTTCCAGGGCAAATGAAACAATAATTACTGACATTCTAGGGAAACATTTTGCAGAGCTGAAAAAAGACCCATGTCAAACTTTAAATTATTTAACAACTGCCAGAAAACATTACTGTGGGGGACCCTAAATGTATCTTGATCAAATTCTGAATTTCAAAGATAGATACATATATTTGAAAAATTGTTGAGAGTAAATCTTAAAGGCTTGGGTGTGCTCTGGTGGAGCAGTGGTTTGGTCAGCAGCCTTCTACTTGTGCAGTTCACATGCATCCCAAAGACCCAAGTTCACGATCCAGAGCAGTGGGTGGTGGGGAACAACCAAGATGAACAACTAAATAAAATGAGTAAGTGCTGCTTCCTTCTTTCTCTTCCTGCCTGCCTGCCTGCCTGCTGAGCTTCATTCCTGCCTGCACCTTTCCTTTAAAAAAAAGAAAAGAAAACTTTTCATCACAAGGAAAAAACTGTATAACAGAGATGTTAACTAGATTTATTGTGGTGATAATTTAACAATATATACATATATTGAACCATTATGTTGTACACCTGAAACTAATATAATACTGTTTGTCTCTGAAGGAAAGAGAAGTTGATTTGCCTTACGCATCATACCTATAATACCCAATGCTAATAAAATTTGAAGCAATGGTGCTCTGATGGAAATAGACTGTAACTCAAAGTTTCCATCTAGCCTAACATTCACACACAAGGGCAAAATAAAGTAATTTTAAAACTGTAATAATCTGGAAATGTTTATCAACTACCCATTTTCAAAAACTATGACTGAAAAATGATTCTTCTCAAAACAAACACAAATTAAAATAAAGAACCAAGAGAAAAATTTCTACATGAAATTGGGGTAGACAATGATTTCTTAAGCATGACACTTAGAAAACTCTAATCTTAAAAGAAATGTTGATTAAACAAAAAGTCTCCTTGAAAAGAAAACTTTTTTCCTGATACTAATACTAAAAATATTTAGGACTACGATTTTCATCTGAGAGCAGTTTTGAGATGAAACTATGGGTTATTATATAATGTTTGCACAGTATTATGTTTCCAAATATTACGCTACTGTCTTAATTTACTCTTCCCTTCCATGGGAGCTCAGATTAGGTTACATTTCTCCATGGCCCCATTCCCACTTCTAGACCATGATTAATTCACCTTCATGCAAGAGTTGTTACTTGACAGAGGTTTATGCTGTGAGGAAGAGGGCACTGCCACCCTCCTTCCTTCCTTCTTACCACTGTCACAATTTCCCGTTACTTCTCACTCACTGACCATTTCAGACCTAGCTCTATCTACTTCTGCACTCAATGCCCTGCCATCTCTTCGATTATACTTATGTCTACACAACCGAGCTACCCAATGTGCTGGCCATTCAGCCTGCTGACCTTGTCGCCCAAGGACTTTCCTATCTGCTTCATTTTAGATAACTCACCCCATGGCACCCCAAAACCATCATGGACAATTCTTCTCTGCAAAACCTTACCTTCAGACATCTCCCTTTGAATAGCCTTCTGTTCTGAAAAATGCTTTTGCTTCTTTCCCATTACACCAGGAGAGCTGGGGGAGGCAGGAGGGCCCATGCTCCAGAACCAGGTCCACACGGATCCAGTTCCCCATCTCCCGTGGACTCGATGTTCTTGGGCAAATTGTCAGCTTTCCCCACTTTTAAAAAATGGATTTACTAGAAACTGACTCTTAGAATTTAGAGAATTAAATGAGAAAGTATTTGTGGATGTTGCTTATTTGGCATTATATAAGGCACATAGTGGGCACTATTACTTTAGGAGAATGTCTTAAGATAAGCCTTCTGTTCTAGTCTTCCAGTTTGAAAAAGAGTTTTGTTATTATGGGATTTTATCACTTTCATGGTTTCCATTGATAATATAGAGGGAAGGTCCCCATTGTCCTAAGGACAGATGCCTCCCAGGTTCCCAGATAAATATAACCTGCTTCTCCAACTACCTCCCGTCAAGAATGCTGAAGAAGGGTGAATACAATTCTAATGGATCCCAGAAGCTTTAAGAAGGGAAGTAAACAAAAGATTAAAGTTTGCTTACGTTTTAAGTTTAACAAAAGGTTTTCTTTTTTGGGGGGGGGGGGGATTAGGCAAGGTGGCCTCTTAAATTAAGCAACTTGAAGCTATAAAGAGAGAGGACCAGTAACCTGGCCCCTGCACTGTCAGTTGAACAATTAGAGGTAAATGAAAGTTTTGGAGGACCTAGGTCTTTCTAGTATTTTGTATTTGGGCGAGCAATATCCTAACTTGCCTAGGATGGTGTTGGACATGACTAATGTTATAGTAATTAGGGTAGATAATATTAAGAATGTATTACACTTAGAAAATGGAGTGACTTATGCCCTGTTAAATTTTATAAAGTAACTGAGTGAAATGAAACTAAACTGAGTGTAAACGTAAAGATAAACACGCCACTAGGTGACACCCCTGTGTGCACCTATACCCTTAGGTATCACAGCCCCAGGCAGCCTATGGAGTCCGCTGATAAGACACACTGAAGACACGGACGACACCCATCCAAAGAGTATAAGAAGAGAGGACTGAGAGTTGTTTGTTCTGCTCCTCCACAGAGGGTCGCTCTCCACTCCCCTTATCACACCTGCCTGAAGCTCTGCCTTGGACCGCGAGTCCAGATCGTGAGCCGCAGAATCCGCCCCAAATGAGAAGCCCAGACGCAGCTGCACGTCCTTCGTTCCAGTGTGTGTGTCTGTCAGCCGCGGATCTCCAGGTGACCTGCTGAGGTCTGGAAACCACCAGGTATCTGGTAATAAACCGCATGAGATTTGTGCATTCTATGTTCTGTCTCCTGTGTAATTTATGCTCAGCTGAAATAGATATTAAGTACCTTGGGTCATATGTATAAGCCCAATTCAATAGCATTGGCAGAGGCACCCTTGGTCACCTGTGCTTACATCCCTGAAGGAGTTAATGGGACAACTGCTATCTTGGCTTCCTGTTGGAGTTAGTGTCTGGCCCCAACAAGTCTGATGACAAATTATACAGTCATCCCCACTGGCCCTTGTCTTTACCAGGCCTATTCCCTGGGGAAATGGCGATGTGAACCCTGACCAACTCAATGGGCAGTGGAAATACAGAAGACTCAAGTCCTGCATTAGGTGTCAGAGAGTAGTATGAGCACAAGTTTTGGCTGTTTCAGGGGCCATGTTAGTCAAAAACATTTTCTTACCCCCAAGGAGTCCAAGCTTACTTCTGCATGGAGGTCCCTTGCCAGACCAAGATTGCAAAGAACAGAGGCCATCTCTTATGCTAGATGTAGCAATACATAGAAAAATCCCTGGACTTTACTCTGAGAAGCTGTGACATCAATTCCCTGACCTGTAGGCTGCAAGACACCTAGGTTCCTCTCAAAACAGCCCATCTTATTTGATACAGGATTCTCTAATCTCAAAGAACATACATGTGTGCTCCTGTTTCACTATGGAAGATAGGACAGTGAATTCCTCTTTTCATTAATGGACATCGGGCAGTTCTTGACATGTGAGGGTGATGTTTACTTTAAAGGGATAAACTCAGCTTCCTACTCATTTAGGCACATGGGAGATCATGGTTTCAATACTGAGCCATTTCTGGGGGATCATTATTCATTTCTGCTATGGTATACCGAATATCCATTTACATTATTATGGTGATGAAAATGTAATTACTTTATTAGTATTTGGAATGGTTAATTGTGTTTGTCAAGGCTAAGGGATGCCCACAAAGCTGGCAAAACATTATTTCTGAGGGTGCCTGTGAGGATGGTCCCTATGAAGATTGGCATTTGAATCAGTAGACTGAACAAAAACCATCCACCTTCACCAATGTGGGTGATCCTGCCTCCCTGAGAAGTATTCAATGTCTTTCTTATATCCTTTGGCAGATATCCTTACTCCCAAGTATGCACTTAGCAGACTATGTCATCATTTTTTATTTACTTGTCTCTTATTAGATGACAAACTCTTGACAAAACAGGTTACATAATAGAAATGCATGTCATTTTAGCCTCCACTCCCTCTTTTGGTAAGAGTACCCCAAATTTCCCTTAAAAATATCTCAACTTCTCTGCTAGCAATCCAGGAGATTCAAATGATCATTTCCCCCATGGTCCAGGGCTGAAAAGGGAGAGATCCAGGCTCAGTGGATGAATTTATACCTCCTTCTCATGGCCACAGGGTTGGGCTCAGGAATGGTTATGACAGCCCTGGCCACTAAGAGCGAGCTACGAGACTTCTGCTGGTGCTCTGAGGAATGAGAAACTCTCTTTTTGTTGGAAATGCTAATTGGACAGGATGCACCTTGGAGCTGTTGGCAGCCTGTGACCTTTTAACTGCCATGTGGGAAGAACCCACCAAAAGGAAGTCAGAGCAGGGAAACAGAGTCATGGCATGGACTCAGATCAATTCTAGTGTAAACAGGGTTTGGAACCCCCATACCAGATCTCTTTCCACAACATCACAGTTCCTCCATGTGGTTGATACATTCACTGACTATAAAATGACAGTCGGGAATAAATTCAGGAGATAGAAGCAGATAAAAACTGTATCTTATTTGGGGAGTCTATACATATCTTATAAGTCATCTTCTGCCCAATTTATTCTACATTATTATTCACTTCACTCAGTTGTTAGACTGACAAAAACGTTGGGTTGGCTAATTTTGTGTGTGTGCATGTCTTTTCACAGTGCACATGTAACCTGACAGTCTGCCTCTTCTGAAAAAACAAACAAAAAAAAAAAAACCCCTAATTTTATTAGTATGAACAGTGGAAAGTACAGGCAAGATGTGCAGTGTTTAAGATCAGGGACCGGGGATCTCAGCACACTGCTCTGCAATTTTTTTCATTGTGTGACCTTTGGTAACTTGCTTAGCCTGTTCTCTGAGCCTTAGTTTCCTGCTTTGTAAAATAGGTACAAGAATAGTGACCCTCCTGGTGACAGTCTGAGAATAAAATGAAATTTCACACATAAAGGGTAGAGCACAGTGCCTAATCTGTCATGGTCAAGAAAAAAAAGGACATCTCTTTTTAAAATAAACATTTTTATTTAAAAATATATAATAATATTTTTAAAAAGAACACATGCCAACTTTGGTATATTTTGCCATTACGCCTTTTCTCTTCCTGGTAACCTACATTTCTTTCTGACTCGTATAGCTGAGCAAAGGAGAATGGTTATAACTACCACACTGGGCCCAGCAGAGAACCTAGGCTTGTTCCTCTGATGTCTTTACAAAGCGTCTCACCTTGTTGTGATGCTCCAAGGGAGGATTTTAAGCACCTACAATGGGTTGCCTTCTTTCCTCAATATGGCACCATTGGAAAGGAACTCTGGGGAGAAGTGCGGGTTCTCTTCCTTTGGAAAACTTTAGAATAGCATCTCGGATAGTCATCATGACAGCCCCTTTTCCTCTACACAATTGGGAACTGTTAAGGCATGTATAGGAGACTCAAGTTACCATTGTCCAGGATGGGTATAGATGGTTAAAGGAGGAATTTGTCCTACTCCATGGAAAGAAATCACCAAATCTTAGAATCAGAAGGAAGCTTACTTGTATGCTACTGAATCAAATGAGTCCCGTTACAATCTTCCTGGCAGATGAGAGAGATATTCTTCCCAGATCTCTTTCAATCTTAAAGTCATCTTCTCATGCACAGTTTAAAACTAGCCAAGGCCTCTCTGAAAATGTGGATTCTAGACTCAAACTCAGCAACTTAATGCAATATGAGAAGCTCTTAAAACTTTAGAAGCCTCTTGTTCTAGGACTTGGACTCTGTAGGTCTAGTGATAGCATCTGTCTAAAAAAGAAGTAGGAATTTCAGTGTCCACGTCAGCTTGCTGGCTTATCCTTATTCCTTATAGGAAAACAAAGATCCCAACACTTTCACTCCTCTCATACCTTATACCACACTGGGTGCCAGCATCTGTGGGCTTCCCACTGTGGGAGACATAGCTGACACCTGAAGGGCAGACCTGCCTACTTTCACACTCCAAATGTTTTCTCCTAAGGGATGGAGGCTCACCAGGGGTACCCCTCCTCAAGTAACTGTCCCTTTTGTCGAGAAATTTCGTTATGAAAATTGAGTTGGGGGGACATAAAAAGTTTTCCTTTCCCTGATTTTCAAGGGGTTTCTGTACCTGGCAATGAAAACAAACCCGAAATCTTTCACAGATGTTTTAAGTGGTAGGAAATATTGAAAGATTGCCAAGTGGTAAGTGCTACTGTTTGATACTAGAGAAAGTTAGGAAAAGCATATGAGCATGAGAGAGCTTTTTGCTAAAAAGGGGCCTTCCACTCTCCCTGAAAAAAAGGAAAACTCTTTTTAAAAATCACAGCTAAAGGGTTTCTGGTTTGAGGACTGGGAGATTACTAGTGTTCTTGCTTATAGGAATTGCAATTCCTCATTCACTCAAAATTTGAGCCATCAGTACTGAATCGATTTTGTTTAGCTAGCTGAGGATTTTGGCAGCTGGTCCAGGTTAGACATCAGGTAATTATCCATTGGATGAGTAAACTTGATGGAGGAGTTTCCAGCCTGGTCAGCATTTATTTCTAGAAGTTTAAATTAAGTTAAAATTCTAGAGTTTAAATTAAAAAATTTTTGAAAATGACTGAGTTGAGTGATTGGATAGGTCTTTCCTGTTCTTTGGGGTTTTTGTTTTGTTTGTTTGTCTAGGTTGGAAAGGAATGTCTTTGAATGGCAAAGGCCACCAACTTGTAGACTATTCAGGTGAATACTCTCTTGGTTTCCCCATTTACTGGTGCAATCATTACATTGCTAAAAATGACTTCCCATATGAAAATTGGTCATGTACTTCATAATGTAATGTCTTAGCTGAACAGAAAGATTCATAGATCAGGAAGTTGGGCTCCCTTCCTTCCTTCTTTTCCTTCCTTCTTCCTTCCTTCTACCCTTCCTCCCTTCATTCCTTCCTTTTTTTCTTCCTTTCTTCCTTCCTTCCCTTCCGCCTTCCTCTCTCCCTCGTTCTCTCCCTCTCCCTTATAATAGAATGTGTGTCATCTCAATAACACTGATAGATGCAAGGCTACCACTAATGAGAGCTGTTTTAATGAAAGCATTTACACAAATTAATTTTCTGATTCCTCTGGAAAGTAGGACTGCAGACACTTTCAGGTTTGCTTTATCACTGAGTTCCAAGATCTTAAGAAAACTACATGAGGTCATTTTCAGGCTCTAAGAGCATGAAGAAACTTCAGAAGTGTCTGTCCACCTTTTGGTCATGTCTAATTAGTCACTAGAAAAGAGGTCACAACTAAGAGTTTAAAAGAACTTAAAATTAAAATCCCTAAATAAGAGACAGATGAATTAAAATGGATTAGCTGATCCACTAGGAGGTATCGACTTCATCAGTTTTCTCCCAATTATCCCTAGTTTTATTCCTCAAATCCCAAATCCAAGTTATAAAGAGATAGTGAAATGTGGGGACAGTAAGAGATTGAGACCAATAATCCAGGGTTCTGCTTGGAGTTAAGTATGTTGGTTTGTTGGAGCAAATAGGAGGTGTGTATATCAGTCCTGGGCAATAACCTAAAAAGTTCCCAAAGAAAATGTACAGTCTTACAAAGCATGGAGACCTCTACCAACTCTAGTCTGTGACACAAAAATACCCAAAGGAAAATATAATTAGTACTTAGACCAGATCTGAAGTGGGGGCAATGTAGGCTTGTTTTCCAAAGGAAGCAAAGGTGGGGGATGGGGTGGAATAACATGGAAATTGCACAATATAGTACATGAAAAATATACTGACCAGCAAGCTTTGTCAAGATCCATATAAAACTTCATCTGAGGAATAAACAAATGTGAGGAATATATTAATAAGGTTTTTTTTCCCCATACTTTGTCTTCAAAGAAAAGACTGTTATTTTTCCCTCTAGATTTTTGGTTCTGATGATTGACATAAAAGCAAAATGAGAAATTTGCCATTTGGATCCTTTAAAGCATGATGCAGATCAAGGAATGTAAGGCATTCATGTTCCTTTTGTGCTTTCTATAAGAGACTGTACTACCATTTCCAGATACTTAATGGCGAAGCTATCTTTTCACAACCATATTCATTGTCAAGATGAGCTTGTTCATGGTAAGCAAGTGACTATAAGTCATCGGTTGGAGCCATTTGTCATACACAGAGAGGCAATGTGTAGTCTGGTTGATAATCAGGAACTTGTAGTGAGAAAGGCCAAGTATCATTTCACAGCAGATTGAGGCTTAGAGACTTTTGGTATAGAACTCTGTAACACTGCTTTTCAATATACACACACTTACATGTGTACGCATATAAATATAGATATATACACACATGCATGTATGTGTGTATACGTGTACATATGCATACACATGTCTACATAGATGCACACATACATATCTATCATCTATTCTCTACCTCTATCTATAAATCTATCATCTATCTATCTACTTTTATCTATCTGTCTGTCTATCTATCTATCTATCTACAAACCCCTCAGAATAAGATCTGGCAGCTTTCAGAATAACAGTCACCAAAAACACTCTGTGTTCACACACATTTACAAGTTAACAATGGAATGACTTCTAAATCTTTGGTTTATCAGAAAGAGAAGTAAAATCACAACATTTTTGGTTATTTTGTCAAGAAGTGCACAGTGAACATTTTTTTTTACAAAAGAAGAAAACAGTGCCTTAGTGATTTAAATTAAAAAAGAAAAACAGCAATAGCTACTTTCTACAGCATGCAACATTATAAAATGGTGACTCGAGGTCACAGTGCGCTTTAGAGAGACTGTCCTGTAGTGAGTTTTTTCAACTCTCAGCAAAAGTATGAGAGGTAATCAGGAATGCACATTAGATCACTGTCTTTCTCCCCTTCTATTGTTCACAAGGTGCAATTGTGTTTTCTTTCAGAGATCCAGACCCAAAATACTCTCTCCTGTAAATAATTCATATTTATCTTTATAATAAGTGATTTCCACTCTCCCTAGAGTAACTCAAATCAATGATTGCTATAAATCAAATGAGAAGAGAATGAATTTTGTGACTGATGGACTGAGTTACCAGCCTTTGCCTTAGGAAATTCTTTCAATTTCCCTTTACAGCAAATAATATATATACAGAATGAATTCTCCAGGAGAAACTGGATTGTTTAGCTTTTTAAAATATGGCTTTATTAGGAGTATGGTAGCTTGTTAGAGCTAAGAAGTCCTCTCCTCCTAATATTGGGGCAGAAAAAGATCCTAAAAAGAGGAGCAAGAAAGGATTGGTATCTGGAAAGAAAAGTAGCGTGGGAGAAAGAGGTGGACTCCCTCTCCAACACCGATAACAAAAAAGTTGGCTCTCTCTAATACATAGGTTGTTATAGTAACCCATGGTATTTATTCTCAAGACGTAGGAACTGCTCTCTGGTTCTGAGTTATCCCTCATATGGCCTCCAGAACCTAGAGATCTCCTTCCAATCTGCTTACACGGTCATCACCAGTGCAAACACTACAAAGGGTGTTGTGCTGGAGACCCTTCCACACAGGGAGATTCTTTTGCTTTCAGGTTCTCATCTGTTTCACCATGCTTATCACTGCAGAGATCGGGGCGCGATTCAGCGGCCCACCGGGAAAGAGGGAAGTTCTGAGTAGGGCTTCTCTGGGCCACAGGTAGGTCGGTTGATATCAGTGACCACAGAGAGTTCTCTGGGGACTGGAATCACTCTGACGGGGCAGTTTGCGATAAAGGGACAATGAGCTGATTTCACTTCCCTGGGAATGGACTGGTTCTGTGCCCAAACTCCCTAACTCTAGTCGGCTTCTGTTCTGAAAGTCAGGTAACAGAGATGAGAAGCAGTCTTCATCAGGGTATGTTTTCCATACCTTTGAAGTACTGGCTTCTCAGTACTCCTAAGAGTTTATATTTTCTTTCCATAGTATATCTAACAGATTTATGAGAAAACTGTACAATTTAAATGATTTCCCAACAATGCCTGAGAAAAATGATGGACTATATTGTGTTTTCAAAAGGTAGCGAAAGAGAAAAATATTTTTTTTTTTTGGTATTCTTAATCTGAGAAAGCACTTAAAAAAAAAAAAGAATTGCTGAAATCATTAACAGTTACTGAATGCTGGTAAATATCACATTATATACACATATAAAAAAAAGACTCCTATTTGTTGCTGATTGTCAAGAAGCCTCCATTGCTTCTTAATTGCCTCCTCTTCTTCTTCTTCCTCCTCCTCTTCTTTTTAGGTAATAAGTATCTGTGGTTGTGTGTGTTCCCCCATGGTATTCCTATTGGTCTTCCTTGGTACTTTTGCATCAAGCATCTACCACTGCTGTAAGTGAAGGTCCATGGGGGAATTCAAATTGAGATCGGTGACATCCAGGAAATCAATGTTAAAGATGCTGGGGCCGCTGGTGGGGAGGGAGCTGAACCCTGGTGTGGAGCTTGGTGGTGTGAGGTCCAACCACTCCATGGTTTCCCAAGGAGATTCAGTAAAGCTTAACTGCAGCCCATTGCTGTCCATGGAAGAAGGTGAAAACTGAGTCTGCATCGGGGAGAGGGGACCTGGCAAGATCTCGTGTGTGTTGAAAAGGTCTTCTGCAGCCTTCCCGGAGAATCCATCCACTATACCATCAAAAGGAGGCTCCTCACTCCCAATTTTTAGAAGGGCCACATCGCTCACCTTTCCTAAGGGGCTCTGGGAATTTAATAAGACTTCAAGGTGCTCATCACTGTCAGTGCCATAGCGATCGAAGGAGAGCTGGCCTCCTGAGGACACATGTTCAAAGGAAGCTGAGGGCTTGGGGAGGCCAGCAGCAGGGCTTCGGGAAGACCCAGGCACCTTTGAGACTTTCTGAAGACATGAATGATCCTCTCTGGCATCAGCTGGCATTTCTGTTGGCAAAACACAATAGGAATTCTGATCCAGCATGCTTTACAGTATGTGTTTTTGGAGTGAATGACTTATACTTAGAGGCAGAAGATGGCCACACATCTCTGGTCACTGTCCGTCACCCAAACTCACCCCCAAACTACTCTCTATACCCCCACTTATCTCCGGTCCCTCCATAAATCCTTTCTTGCTGGAAATTCCACTCTGGAATCATCTCTCAAAGCAAGTTCCTTTAACCTGCTCCTCCACTGACACCTGGCTGTCCCTTGAGGACACTGCATCCTCCATTATCACTTCTGTGTGGACTAATTTACTACAGAATCAAATGAGTCATTGGGTGCCCTCTCATTGCCACTTTCTGATCATTATACCCCTTACTTCATAGGACTCCTCATTGGTTTTGAGGTTCAGGCTACTCTCCCTGTCCCCCAGCCTTTTTCTCACTCCTTGTCATCTGCTGAAAACTCTATTTCCCAGTTTGTTGCTTCTTCCCCACTTTCACTCTTTTAATTATCTGACTTCAGCATCCTCAGAAGTGACTATTGTCCAGCTGATTTCTCTATTCCTTACCCTCCATCCCACTGACCTACAGAGATACCTCCATTCTCGTCCTGTGGGGCACACCCTGGACCTTGTCATCCCCCATTACTACATCCCTCTGAAAACTCAATTTCTAGCAAAGTGTTCCACTCGGCCGTCCCCTCCTGTTCCACCGGTTCATTGATTCAGTGCCCTGAGATAGCAATTTCTCAGCCACTCGGAGTCACTCTAGTCTCCTGACTCCTCTATGTTATCACCATCCATTAGCCCCTTTTGGTTTTCACTTCTTTTCTTGTGTAGTCTCTAATCTCTGACCCACCATTATTGTCATCTCATAAATATTCCCAATTTCCTTACTATTTTCTCTGTCAACCACACTCCCTTGGAAAAGCCCCATACCTGGACAAATCTCTTTTCTCTGCCATAAATCAGCTGGATGATACAATAGGAAAATTAGACAACAAAGGTGACTGGTTTTATTTTAAATTCATAATGTCTGGCTTACAACAGATATGTAATACTGCCTGGCAGTCTTACCATGCTTCTCCAGTAAACCCAATTCATTCATGATAGATTCATTACTGCTCCTCTTTCCCAGAATCTCCCACATCCCTCTCTGATCAGCACTCCTTGCTGACCTTGCCATATACTTCACTAGAAATAAATGGGTGTCTGATATGAACCCTCTCAGATAGATGTGCACGCCCATGTCCATCTTTTCCTCCTCCCCTCCTGTTACCACGGAGGAAATGCCTGCTCACTTGCTTGTTGTACATCTTCTTTATCCGATTGTAAACCCCATAAAGGTGGAAATTTGGTCCAGGCAACATTGAACCTAGTACCTGGCCACTTGTTCTGTGAAACTTTAAATGTTACTCAAGGGCTTAGACCTGAGGTCTTGTCTTTCTGTTTACATGTTCTTCTTACATGACCTTACTCGTGTGCAGCTTCAAATTCTAGGCACATATGCTATAAGTTTTGAAAACTAAATATATGAATGACTTTTAAAGAGCTAAAATAGAACTTTTACTGCTAGCTTGAATGACACTGAAGCATGAACAGACCTCCTAGTGGAAGATTACTAAGGGAATTTCATTTTAGTAGGTAGCACAAAACTTTGATGATCATATTTCTACCTCTTATAATTAAGCAGATGGAAAAACTGAGATTAGAATAATAGAGAGAAATTGTCTAGCAAGAGAAAACAAGTCTGGGAGAGAAGCAAGGCCTGAGTTGAAAGGTGAATGCTGTCAAATGATTCATGAAAAATATTCCTAGGACAAAGACTGTGAGGAACCATCCACTATTCATTCTCTCTCTCTCTCTCTCATTCTCTCTCTCTCTCTCTCTCTCTCTCTCTCTCTCTCTCTCTCTCCCCCCACCCCTCCCTCTTTTCTTTCTTCTTCTTCTTTTTTTTTTTTTTTAATAAATAGAAGGGTAGGCGGGCAGGAATGAAGGCTGCCAGGTATAAGGCAGGAAAAGAGAGGAGGAAGAAGCATTTTATTTAGTTAGTTTTTCGCTTTAGTTGTTTCCCTGACCCTGGGCCAGGTCACAAATCTGGTCCTTGGGTTGTCTGTGGTCTGCTCCCCAGGGGTGGTCTTAAGGACCCACCAGGGTGCACCCACAGCACTTTCTTCTGTCCTTTCCCAGTGTGGATAGGAAACTCAAGTGTAATTACACTCCACTTATGGACAGCTTTGTGTTCCAATTTACAGTGTGCTTCTTACATTGGGCCTAAGAGTTCATTCTCAGAGTGGGTACAGGCACAGAGTCTCTTGGGGGCAAGATGCAGGCAGTCTTACCTCCACTTTCAATAAGGACGTCTAGGAGCTCATCCATCTGCTGACTCCGAGTCATCTGCTATTGAAAATCAACCAAAAGAGAGCAGAGAAGTCAGAAAGCGGCTGCTCTTCAATAGCAAATCATTAGAGACAGCACTACAGGGTTTTGAACTAGACTTTGTTTTTGTTTGTTTTTTAACTGTGGCAAAATACCCATAACATTTACCATTTTAACCATTTTAGACTATAGAATCTAGTCATTGAGTATATTCACAGTGTTATGCAACTGTTACCACTATCCGCCCTCAATCTGGTATTCTGCACCCATTAGACGCTACCCCCTCACTGCCTCTTCCCCCAGTCCCGTGGATTGGACTTTTCTAGATGTCTCATGTAAGTGGGTTCATATAGCTTTGGCTCTTGGTGACTGATTTATTTCATTCAGCACAAGGTCTTCAAGATACCTCCATGGCGTGGCATGTGTCGGGATTTTCTTCTTTTTGAAAGCTAGCACTCATTGTATGTACACGCATTTGTTTATCTTCCATCTATTGACAGACACTTTGGGTTGCTTCCACCCTTTGTCTGCTGTAAATAATGCTGCTCTGAACATGTATCACTGACTTAAGAGTTTTTGTATTATGCGTGATTAAGGCTCAGGACTTATTTTTAGGCAGGGAAACGACTGAATGAAACAATCTACTGCAACAAGTGCGGTGGGGACAGCATGCTCCCCAGCAGGGAGTCCTTTAGCATGGGTTCAAGTATTCCAGATGTCTCCATCCCAGGTGCAGGGAATCAGAATACACAGGCACTACAGCCCTGCTTCTCCCTTTGAAGTGACTTGGATCTGACTCTACCGCATCATCCTGTTTGGATGCAGAGGGCACGGCCCAAGAACATGGCTCCTATTTCTCTGGGTCCTCATTGAAATAGGTTGTGGAACCTATTGATGCAGGTAGGGAAAACACTTCTCATCTCTGGTTCATCTAACTTGGTAAGTAGTTAAGTTGTTAAGTACTCTAACTTGTTAACTTGTTATTTATGAAAATCCATTTTGTGTGGCCTTTTTTTCTTTATGAAACTGTGGCAGATCACTTGATGTTTACAGATATTCAAGGAAGCAAATGAGGAAGGTAAAGGTCTAGATAAGAGCCAGTCCCATAGCCACAGGCACCAAATAATCAATGCAGACGGGAGCAAAACTCAAAGAATGAGTCATTTTCCAGTACAGGAGCCATTATCTGCCCATAGGATCTGGCAGGTGATGTAAATGAGACAAACACAAACCAAGAGGGCGCAATAGAGGGGAGAACACAGGCTGTGGCTCCAGGAGGCTGTGGCTGCTCGGTTTCAGGCAGCAGCTGTCCAGCTCATGTGTGGCTCTGGGGGTGCCAGATGCCCTCATTTTTCAGAAGTGAGAATGTTTACCTTTTGCACAAAATTCCAGATATTTAAAACACTCTCTAAGCTAAGCGAAAGCTGACCGCAGGTGAATTTTGCTTTTGAGGGTGTCAGTGTTCAGCGACTGATGTCGACTTCTTTTCTGGGTTGAACACATACGTACAAAGGGCGATATGAAACTTTGACCAACCTCAGATCATTTGAAATAGCTGATCATTAATAGCTTTTCTTCCTTTTTCTTTTGGTTTGACTTTTAATTTTTAAAATTTCCCATCAGAATTGATAAGAGAGAATGTAAACGTCTGTGATTACCCAGCTTCAACAACCGTCAACAGTTTGTCAGGGTCAAAGCTGAATGTGAAATTAGAAGGACCTGAATTAGCCTGACGACTGTTCTCATATATTTAAGAACTTACCCTGTGCCTGAACGGTAAGGTAAATGCTACACTATCTGGAATCCTTAAAAAGTATGTATCTTCCTTTTTCAGATAAGGAAAGCTGAGCATTTGCCTGACCTCAGTGGCCATGGCAGCTGGTTGGTGGCAGTGCTGGCATTAAATCTAGGCATCTAAGTGGCTGGTCCCACCTCCTTAGTCTCTAACTCACATCGTTATGCACAGGCAACACTTTTCTGTAATTAGCACCTAGACACTGTGCCCATTCGAGTGGAGAAGCACAGACAAACTCAATATTAGAATCCACCAGCATGAGGCTGAATAATGTAAAACCATGTCCATTTAGCCAATTTGGTCTATAAAGAACAAATTTAGGTAGTTACCTGCTTTACTGCATCTTCATAGGATGGAGGTTGTGTTATCTCAGACACTGTGGAAGTTGATTTAGAAAAAGTTGAGGATGAAAACTTTGGCCCTGCCTTATCAGAGGAGTGCAAACCAGCCATCTGTGTGGGTAAAACACAGAGAAAGACAATCAATTTGTGGATCAGAGCTGGTGCTACGTCTGTTTTAGAAACTACAAGATAAATTCTGGGAAAAATGATTTAAGAAAAATAGTGAAGGCTTAGATAACAACACTAATATATTCACAACAGTACATATCACCATGGACTTCTTATTGAAGGCATCTCAGGATAAGAAATCCGAGATTCATTTTCCATCTAAGGTATACTTCCCTTTAGGAGGAGGTGAGATGAGAGAGGAAGAAAGTGAATGAGTCCACTTCAATACAAAGAAATCCATTAACCCAGGAATTTCCAGAGTAATTTATCCTCTGGGTCATTTTGTTGGGATCAGTAAAGAGGAAGCTTAGTTTAGATATGCAAAGCCTGGGGGGCGGTGGGGGTGGGGGTGGGGTGGGGACAAGAACCCAGGCACCTGGAAAACCAGGTAACTGGCCCGCAAGGAAAACCTTGGTGGGGAGGTTTTTGTTCACTGCTGAGGCTCAGGAAGAAGCCTAGAAGCTACACAGTTAACTAAAACCTTTTAAATGTAAAATCACTTTGCAAACTATGATTGTTAGAATGGCCGAACTACTTCTTATATTGTTTCTGTGAATGACTTCCTTGTGTAATGACAATAAATACGTGAGGAGTTAGTGATTCGGGGTAGCTATTTGGGGTGAGAGATCCCCAATAGTTTACCCCCTGACCCCTTTCTTTCTATTTTGGTCTTTTTCTTTCTTTCTTTCTATTTCTCAATCACTTATGACCCCTCCCTTCAGCTCTGACGGCAGGCGTGGAGCCCAACACCATTTCAGTTATTTTCAGAGTTGGAGGCATTGCTGGGGTGTTTCTCCATGAGTCAGCCTTGTGTATTGCATATTTTGTGAGTGCATGGGATATTTCAGGGTCTCTATCCTCAAGGTCATCCTTCCGTGACTTGTGGCATGTGACATTTTTGCGTCATGGCCACCAGTTTTTTTGCCTCCTTCTTATCACATCTTCACTGCTCCTTGGAACTCCCCATATGCTGGGTCCTTCACATCCTTGATTCTTTTACCTGCTGATACAATCATCTCTTCCTTTTTCTGCAGTGATATTGCAGCTGTGATTCCAACTTTCTGCACCTTTTCAGTTCTTTCCATAGATCCATACACTTCCCTGTTTCTCCAGCATTTATTTGCCATGTAAATCCTCAACCTCATGAAACTGGTTTGTGTGCCATGTCGCTTTGCTGCCATTCATGGCCACTGTAGTCATCATGATTTCTGGGAGGACCCCAGGACACGAGTCCTTGGAAAACCTCCCCGCTTATATCCGTACATCCATTTCAGTCCTTTCCAAGGAAATTTATCTAATGTGTCATTTATTTCAACCTTTGAACCTCATTATTTGGAGGGCAGGGGCTATAAAGGAGAGTAGAGACAGAGCACATCCCCAGTTCGAACATTTTTTCCAAGTGCCTACCTTGTTTTGCACAATTGGACTTTTGGGACAAGTGTTGCTCCCAGCACCACAACTGTTATTTGCCTGGGCTCCGGAGAAAGAAGGGTGGAGGCTGGGGGGCTGGGGAGAGAAGTTTGGAGGGTGACCCTCATGGGCCCCTGAGTTCTGTAGAAAAAAAAAGGAGCAAATTATGGCCACCAACAGTGTACTTTAGAGTAGTCTTTGCTGAGACTACTGGTCTCCATCTGGTGTTTCACCTTTAACAACCGCCCTCAATTTCATTTCCAAGTCATATATGACTTTGGACTTATCATCTACTGCTTAAAAGCATTCAGTGGCTCCCATATATTCATAGTATAGGGTCTCCACCTCTAACCAGGGTAAGTGTCCAAGACAGTTCATGGTCAAGTACTTTTTCTTTCTGCAAGCTTAAATTCTACCAGTCCCTCCATGAACTTCTCTCAGTGTACCCTTTCATTTTATCTCCCTATTTTTTCCATGTGGAATGCTCTTTTCTCACTCTCCTTCCTTAATATGACACTTCTCATGAAATCTGACAGCTTCACAAAGCTTTCCTCGACTTTTCTGGTCCTTCATGCTCACGCTGTGCCCCATAAACACTTTGTGTAGCATTTGATGTCAAAAGTACAGATCAGTCATGCTATCCTACACTGTTATCTTTTTATTATGTAATCATTCAAAACTTCAAAGAGTGCTTTATAAACCACAAATCACTGTACAAACATGGTTCTTCTTGAGAGCATCCAATATCATTAGAATCGAACATCTATGGTCTAACAAATGCACTACGAGTGCCTAGGTATTCAATAAATGTTATCAATCACCAATGACTATAATCCTTATAAGTCCCATTCCTCCCGGAATGCCCATTCAGGAGTGAATATCATTCATTTGAATGTATCATTCGGAGGTTCGTAAAAAATGTATTCTTATTCTCCATGTCCACTGCTAATACTCCTGGGGTTGAGAAGGTTTAGTGTGAAAAGAGATATACTTTAGAATCAAATGATCTGAAAAGTGACACCCTGGGTAACTAGTTTGACTTTCCTAAGCTTTCTTTTTCTCAGTGACAAATAAAGAACTGGAAATCACAAGGCTGTTGTGACAATTAATGAGATTACTCATATATGTTTTTTAATATTTGGCACATTATAGGTATCCAACTAATTGTGGGCTTTCTTCCCATTTTCTTTCTGATAATATAGATTTCAGAACCTTCGATGATATAATTTTCCTCCTAACATAGACTTAAATAGACATACCCGATAATTTTTTGGCTTCATGGATGAAAGGAAAATCTTTGATAACCACCTTGATCTAGTGTTTGTACAAATGACTCTTCCTTGTCATCTCTAACAATTGTCCTCTTATTCTACTGCAGCCACACTGATTACCTTTCAGATCCTTAAACATTCCTGAATACACCTACCTCAGGGGCCCTTGTACTTGCTGCTTCTTGTTGGACAACCATGCCTTCACCCAAAATAACCACAAGACTTTCCTCTTCTCTATCATTAAAATTTAGCTCCAATGTCCCTGGCCCTTATATTTAAAGTTGCAGACTTCCAACCTCCTCATCGCCTTTCTCTGCTTTTCCTTCATAAGACGGATCATCTTCTAATGAATTCTACACTTCAGGTATTTATTTTGTGTACTACCTCCTGATGAAAATAGGAATTTTGTTTGGCTAGTTTAGTACTACTCTCCAGAGACTATAGACAGGACCTGGTATGTAGTAGGTGCTCAGTTAAATATGTGCAACCTGCATACCATTCAATGAAGAGAACCGTAAGGTCTGGTAACTTCATCTTTGACCCTCCTAATGAATTGACCTATGTTAAGGCTTGATGCTAAGGGGTCCTGCAAACAGGGATTAGTCATCTACTCCCCTTGAGTCAAATTCAGCTGACTGATTTTGTAAATAAAATTTTATTTGACATAGCCATAAACATTCACTTACAAGTTATCCATGGTTGTTTTGTGCCATAAGGGTAGATTTGCATAGTTGTGACAAAGATGGTATGATCTGCAAAGCCAAAAAAATTTACTACTAACCCTTTACAGAATAAGTCTGCCAACCCCCATCTCAGAGAGGGGCGTTTGGTGTTCTGTGAAGGTTTGGAGACCATGGTATCTGGGCCTTGACACTGAACTTTTGGTAGAAGTGTTCCACTGACCGTTCTAACCTCCATGATTTAGAAATTCCAAATCCAGATCCCACTTTTAGAAAAAGGAGGGTCATGGGAAAAGGAGGTCCTACCTGTGCGGTACACACCTGACTGCTGACAGGTGAGGAGCCCCTGTGCCCTTCTCCTTGAGCTCCTGAAGATGAGGGTAGGAAGTAATGGTTGTTGGGAGATGGGGGCAAACTGATGTGCTGGGGACTCTTCACAGCCCCAAGTGGGGAATGCTGAGGGGAGCACTGGGGGCTGAGAAATGTGGAAGAAAGTACACTGGTTTGACCTGGGGACTCCACACTGTGAGCGTTCCCAAGGGGCAGGAGTGGAGCAGTTTCGCAAGCAGGAGGCTGGCCCTCTAAGCTGTTATCTGGTCTTTTCATGGAGAGTTGCTGGGCTGCACATGGGCAGCTGGAGATGGAATTTTCCTGCTTGATGGGGGCAGTCAAGAAAGGTGGGGGCTTCTTTTCGGAATAGTTGCTCCTCTTCTGCTTCTGAAGCTGCATCCTCAACTCTTCCACTTGCCTTTGCTCTTGCTGGAGTTTCCAGGTCAGCTCGTTGATCACTTTTTGCTTCTCCACCAGCATCTTGTCCTTCTCCGAGTCCGGCCCACCCAGCTCCGAAGGGATGGAGCCCCCATTCAGGCTGCTCAGGAGGCTGTCCTCTGTGCCTCCGGGCCCCGGGGACGCATGCAGGCTGAAGGACGGGGAGGCGTCGTTGAAGGCGTCGGGCAGCGACCCAGTGGCAGACAGGTCGGAGGAGGCGGGTGAGATGGGTGGGCTGGAGCTGGTGCTTCCCAGGTGGTAGAAGCTGTTGGATAAGGCGCTGGTAGATGGGGAGGATTGGTAGTTGGGCAGCACACTGCTGGGCGTGACAGGAAAAGTGACAGTCGTGATGTCACCGAAGTTTGGTCCAGGGTTCCCAGAACAGTCCTGGAAGGGCCGGAGCCGGTCCATAAGGGCAGTCTTGGTGCCTGATACCGGCAGACCCCGTATTCGAAGCTGTTGTCTTAATTCAGAGACCTAAAGAAACCAGCGTTTTACAAAGCTGTTTAATGATAATTCTTAAAAAAAAAAATAAAATGTAATTTTTTAAATTGAAATAACACTGCATCCTAACATTATATAGATTTCAGGTTTGCATCATGGTAAATCAACACCTGTATATACTATATTGAGATCACCACTGACAGTCCAGTTATAGCCTCACCTTCTAACTCACCCCTTTTACCCTATTTGCCCACCCTCCCCCTTTCCTTCTGGTTGCCACTAATTTTAATGACAACCTTATTTTTAAAAAGTGTAGCTATTAGTAAATTATCTTTAAAACATCACAAAAGGAATTTTAAGACGCCCACTTTTCTTTTCACTACGGCTTTCAGATGTCCTTTTCTATAGCTGATATAAATTGGTTTTGGACAATTATTGATAATGAGTGATATTTAAATGATATGAAACAATGACTGATCATTGAAAAGTGTATCACTGACCATGTTTTCACAGTGCTAGAATCATAGAAATACAGAACTCAAATGAACCATAAAGGTTAGTCAGCGACCCTGCAACCCCCATCCTGGTCCTTGTCCCTGTTTAATAGATGATACAACTGATTACTCTCCAGGCTTAGACATTACTTCTCAACCAACCATGCGGAAGCCTGGCCGCTGGCGTCCCAAGTCTTCTTTCTAGGTGAGAGTTGGCCCCCGCCCGCTCTCTGTTCATGGTTCCCAGACCTGAACAGGCTCCAGAACCCCCGGACATCAGCTTACAGCGCAGACAGCCGGGCTCCAGTCAGGAGCTCTGGGACGGGGCCTGGGCTGATCTGTGCATCTAATGTCTTCTCCGGGGCTGCTGATGTCACTGGACCCCAGACTCATTCTGAGAACCATGATTCTCCATTAACATCCATGTTTCCAAACTTAAACTGTTGGCTAACAGTCATGTATTGAGAGACAGTGTGTGTGGAGATAACCACAAATTCAAATCTCAGCTGTGTCTCTTACTAACTCAGGGACCATGCTGCACCCCGCCTCCCCTTCTATAAAACGGAGATAGTGATACCTGCTGTATGTATTTGTTGTGAGGATGAAAGTGGCTTATAATTTATAAGGCACTCGGAATGATGCATAGAAATCTGTTAGTGCAGTATAAGAGCTTGCTAGTATTTTTGTGTTGATTCACATGTAATTATCTCATCCTTGCATTTTTTATAATGTTCATAAATTATAAAATACAAGTGTCTAAAAATATAGAAACTAAATAAATTATAGTGCTTGGAATACTCTAGATGCATTAAAAGTGGTGCTATAAGTATTTGTTGATATAGAATATTGAATAATTGTTTATAGTACATTACTAAGTAGAAACAACTAAAATGAGCAGATTCCATTAAAAATTATATAAATATGGTGCATCCTGGTGTAGTAGTGGTTAGGTAATTGCCTCCAAAGGAGTGCAGGCCACATACCTCTGGGTTTATTAAAAATAAAATAAAATAAAGTGCTTCTTCCTTTTCTTTCTTCCTGCCTGCCTGCATACTCACCTTCATCCTGCCTGCACTTTTCCTTTAAAAAATTATATATATATGGACCTGCATATATTTAAAACTATGCTCACAGATGAAGATAAAGATTTGCTAATCATGAACAATGGTCTCATCTGTATTTCATAAATATTCTACTTATATTCTCATTAAACAGAAAACATTTAAAATGCTTGCATGTTGATAATTCTATAAAAGAGCTAGAGAAAATTTCTTCTGATATTCTGTAGGAAAAGATCTTTTAAGCATAAAGGCAAAGAGAGTAATGGTAAGCATACTGAAAACAAAAATGGAAAATTCCTGTGTGAAAAATACAAAAAAAGCAATGTAAATAACCACCTCAGGAAAGAACAATTGTAAACCAAGTAATAAGGTCTTAGTAAGCTCAGTGTATGAAATGTGCTAACAAGAAAAAAAGAGAAAGGCCAGCATCTAATATAAAAGCAAAAAATGAGCATGATCTAGCTCTTACAACAGAAGACTAAAAAGCAATTCCAATGACAAAGTTAGAGTGTTATGAGTACAATCATTAGCGATCTAAGACATGCAAAGAAGTCAATACGTACATATTTTTGTGTGCATCAAATTGACAAAGGAATGAATAATGCTTTGCTATTAAAGTAATAACAAGAACAAGCAAATAAAGTGGTTTTTAGCAAAGTTCTTTCATATCTTGGAGTTCCAAGTGTGGTCCTTGAACAAGTAACCTGACAGCTTCTGGAACTTGTAAGAAATGCAGACTCTCAGGTCCCTCCACCAAACTACTGAGTCAGAATCTGCATTTTACCAAGAATTCTCCATGATTTGGTTTATTGCAGAGTGCAATTAATGTTTGAGAAGTACTGCTTCCGGGAATAGACCGATAAAAAGGTTCAGGATAGAAATTTGTTAACATGTATCAAGAACTTAAAAAATATTAATATGTGTTAGTTCAGGAATTCTACTCCCATGTATTGTGCCTGGTGAGAAAATCAGAGAAATTAATAAGTGTATGTACAAATTATATTTTTAATTGCAAAAATTTAGAAGCCAGTTAAATGCCTAACAGCAGAATGTTCACTAGGTAGTGGAATATGATATGCTGCTATTAAACATTCTTAAATTTTTCAATATAAAAATTATGAAAAATGTTTATAATATGTTAAAGAAAAAAGAATACCAGAAATGTATGCATAAAATTATTTTAAGATAAAACATGTCCATATGAATTTTAAGTCTAGAAGAAGGCATAATCTGTGAGTTTTAATGGTTTTTACTTTTCTATACCAGATTGCATTTTAATAGTGAATATATTACTTTCCAATCTGCTAAGTTATTTAAAAAGAATTCCATCAACTTACACTGCCATAAGGAATATATCGGCTATTTCTCCCTAAAATTCTGCTAGCATTGTTTTATCATTTTGTTTTGTAATTGATGGTTTGAAAAAAGCACAAAATGGCAACTCATTATTGTTTTAATTTTGAGTTATTTAAAATTAACGAGTTCTACATTTATTTTTAGAATCTGTTCTGACACTGAATAATTTAAACTACATTATTAAATAATGCAGCTCATATTCTAAAATAAGATGAATACTTGTTGAGTCCAGTTTACCTTAAATTTCAGAATATCATGCTGTGTGGGCCTGCGTAGGACAAAGGTTTATATTAATCCCTTTCTTATATTCACTGGTGTTTCTGTCATTGATGACTTTAAAAATCATTTATCATGAACAATTTCAAACATACAAAAGTAGATAGAAAAATATCATGAACCCTATGTACCCATCAGCTAGCTTCAACAATTTTTAACTCATGCAATCTTGTTTCATTTATACCCCAACCTAACTATATTTTCTGAATGATTTTGAGGCAAATTATATGATTTCACGTGTAAATATTTGGCATCTATTTTCTTTAAAAACATAGATACAATAACCATTATCACAACTAAAAATTATAGACAACATTTTAATATTCATCAAACATTCCTAGTTTTTAAACTTGTCATTCTTTCCCTCCCTCCCTCAATCTCCTCCTCACCCCACTCCTTCTTTCTCTTTCTCTCTCTGGCACGCACACTCTCCAGCTTGTTAGAAATAGGATGCCAAAAAAATCCATACATTGTGATATTACCATTTAAAACTTTTTAATGTGAAATCAAACTCTTCTTAATTCTTTTCCCCTTTTACTTCTAAGTTGCAAAACATGGATATTTCTGAAAAACATTCCCTTCATTACTATACTTTTTTGATTACTATTTTTGAGGGTCACCTTCATTAATTCCTCTTATTTTTTTCCTTTCCCCAAATGTGGCTACATGGCCAGCCTCCTTGGTTTCTCTTCTCTTTCCTTCCCTCTCCTCCTGCCTCCTCCTCCCCTCCTACCTTCCCTCCCAGTCTCCATTTTGCTCTCCCTCAGTGGCTTCTGTTTCAATTCTTCTCACCATGCAGACATTCTGAAATTTCTGTTCAGGTTCCCGACAATGTGGCTGGGCTGGACTAGGCTGGCAAATTTTTAAGTGGTAGAAGCCAGCTAGGCTTTGTCTCTTGCTTGTCTTTCTGACAACTGCAACTTAACTTTCCCAAACTGAATGAACTTGCCAACATGTCTTCAAATCTACTCCTTATCCTGCCCTCCCAGCTTCTCCGCTGGTGCGGCTCACAGTTAGCACAGGTCCCCTTATATCCAGTGGTCAAGTTAAGGTCTTCTCACCTATTTGTCCTTCCTTTCCATCCTCATCTCAGATGTCAACATGAATCCCTTGAAGTCCATCACTTGGCCCAAGCCCCAGTTTCACCATGTATAAACTGGCTAACTTGCATCTCATTTAAATTCTTTAAAATGATGAATTTTCACATTCACGTGTAAAATTAGGGAAATAAACTCTTTGTGGGGTGGAAATTAAAGCAGATCTGTGTAGGATGGTTGACAGTTTGTACTCAAAAATGACAGATGCCACTGTCTCCACAGTATCTCCTTATTCTCCACTCACTTTTCTAACTAGAACCTGACAATGACCTCTAGGAGCTCTGACAGTCAGAGCAGGACTGTGTTCTCTCTGAGGGCTTCTCTCCAGTCTCATCTAGGCATCTCCAGTACTACCAGACCCAGGATCCTGGCCAGAGGGACACAGTTTTAAATACTTTCTAAAAAAATGTGATGAAAGACAAGAGCATTAATTGGCCAGTTAACAGTTTTAATGTGTGCAGTTAGGTGGAATTCAGTGCATTCACAATGTTATGCAATGTTATTCACCATTATCCACTTCTAGAACTTTTTTTTTAATCATCTGAGAATGAACTTCTTTAGTCAGTTAATACTAAATTTCCACTAACCTCCCAGCCCTGTCAACCATCTTTTACTTTCTGTCTCTAAGAATTTGACTGCTCTAGGTACTGCATATGAATGGATTCATATAGTATTGGTCTCCTGGTGTCTGGTTTACCTCAGCATCCTGTTGAGAGGATCTAGTTTAATCCCTAAAGATTATGGTCTGGAGAGTGGAGGGTGGGTGATCCACTGATGTGAGTGGGTAATCCATTCAGTCTGTGATCCAGAGTAAATTACTAGCACACATGTATCTTGAATGAGTTGAGACTGTATCTCAGATTTGGTAATTTTATAGGCTAGTATGCTGTTTAAATGATACAGTTGACACAGGGTTACCAACATTTTATCTTGTTATTTAAAAAACAGAAATAAGTAACATTACCCAAACACTCAATTTCCATCCCCAACCATCATAATTTCCTAAACGAAAGGAGAGTTTAGTATTCAAACAGTTGGAAGGAATAAAGTTTTTGAGCAGAGACTGGTAAGATATGTTGAACACACTTAGATTTAAGAAAAAAAACCTTCACATGGTTCTGACTTTTTTCATTTCACCAGCTTTGTACAAGTTTGTCAATGAATTAACCACTGGTTTAGAACACTCTGGAAGCTACTCTCTGTGCTAAGTTCTATCATGTATACAAATGCATATGAACGATTCCATTTGACTCACACCATAACTCACTTATGCAAATGAAAAATTTAATTAGAGAGAGAGAGAGAGAGAGAGAGAGAGAGAGAGAGAGAGAGAGAGAGAGAGAGAGAGAGAAAACAATCCCCAGGTTGCATAGCCCATGAAAGAGCTAAGTTGGAAGCTTATAGTCTTTTGCCCCCTTCCTGAGTCATCTCTGTACTCTTTGCTCTTCCAGTTTTTTATTAAAAATATCAGTTGGTAAAGGTGATCTTGAAAATGTACTGATGCACTAAAAACAAAAAAATAATGCCAAATCTCATACCTTCAGATCATCTAGATTTGAAGGAAGTGGGCCTGGTTTGAGAGAAGAGATACCAGTTTGTCCAGAAAAACTGTTTTTGACAGGAGACAAAGGGGTATTGCTCAGTGGTGCTGAAGAAGAGTTTGGATTTCTGACCATCTGTTCGCTTGATTCCCTGAAAATCAAACAAAAGAGGAGACACTTAAAATAGGTCAAATACACACAAAGTTGACTTTGAACACCATCGTTTGAACTGTGCAGGTCTACTTCTCCATGGCCTCTTATGAACAGATTATACGAACTTACAGTATTGATACTACAAATCGGTACTGTGAATGTAAGTTCTCTTATGATTTTTTTAATGACATTTTTTCCTTGCGCTTACTCTAAGAATACAGTATATAATATTTATAACACCAAAATATGTGTTAATTGACTATTATTGGTAAGGTTTCTGTCAACAACATGCTATTATAGTTGAGTTTTGAGGGAATCCAAAGCTATGTAGGGATTTTCAACCCCCCCGCCCACGTTGTTCAAGGGTACACTGTATGGAGGGGTGACTTGCATTTAGATCAGATCACAGGTTAATTGCCTATAAGGAGCGGGTATATAATTACTGGGCAGAAGAGGCCAGGTCAGGAAAAGCAACAGTCCAGGCTAGATGGCAGGTGACAAATGGCATAGATGCTAAGTTTTGGGGAGACAACAGGGAGTGGTGGTGACTATGGCATATGGGACAGCACATGTCCATCTGCGACTCAGCCTCTTGGGGAGACAAGAACTCTCCAAGTGAAACTCAATTATGTTTTAGCATGTCGCACAATTACCAGCAGGACTCGATGTTGAACAGAACAGCTAAGGAAACCCACATTCTCATTTCATAGCTGAAGGAGCTGATCTAGCAGTGGGATCACACACTGGGTTCAGAAATCAATCTTTGAGGCCATCATCAGTCACTCAGCTCTGCGGCTTCCTAAAGCATGAGTGCTAAGACAGTTCAGGAAATGTAACTGGTGTTGGAATGCCTCACAGCTCCAGTATTACAGTCTTGCATGGTTTCTCCTTTTTCTCCACAATTCAATCTCAAGGTGTAAAACGTGCTTTTCTCAGAGGCTTCTTCTCGGGCATCGATTTACTTGATTTTCCTGGCCTTATGTGCCTGAAAAATGTGCATGACTCCACGTATTAAATATTCTCAACATACTAAATGAGGAGGTGGTATGATATAGAACTCACCGGGTCCCTACAGACTTGCCCAGGGGACCTCAGACAGCGGTGCTCTCCCCAGGCTGCCCTCTGCAGCCCCCACGCTGGCTTGCCCACTTACTTGAGCGGAGCTTGGTGGAGTCCAGGGTAGCTGAAGCGCTGCTGTTGCTGCTGCTGCTGGCTGAGGATCTGGAGCTGCAGGAAGAGCTGCTGCTGCTGCAGCAGCCGGGCGTAGGCTGAGTCCATGGGCGGTGGGGACTTCTCAGCCTTCTGGTCTGGGGGAATGTACTGATGATATTTGAGCTTCTTCACCTTTGGCTTGGGGTCCTTGGGTTTTTTGTGGCGGTTCTTATTGTCGCCCAAGGACTTGGACTGCAAAGAGAATGAAGAAATAGCATGGGCTTAGGTGATGGAGGGTAATGACCTGGTTTTGTCAAATGGACATTCTTGAACTCTGGAGATACCATACAGCAATGGCATGATGTGCAAAGAGATTTGGGATCTAAAGGTATTTCAGGACAATGAAAGATAATATTGAAATAATAACAGGTCTCAGCGAACAGAGGGAGTATATATCACACCTGCTCCTGAAATCAAAATGCCTCTAAATAGCAGGAAGAAATCATTCCCTATGATAATAACTAAAAAAATAATAATAACTGTTTAAAACCTGGTTTTATCACAGAAGGTTGAAATGAAGAGCATGGATGTCCTGACAAGATTCTGGAGGATTTCGGGACAAGTTGGAAGGAAAGTGTAGTCCTAGTAATGTCCAGAAGAGGGAGCTCCTGAATAAGTGGCACGCACAGTCTGTCTGGGCCGCTTTCCCATTTTAACCACAAAACCCAGAACTGAATGTGATCTTCTCAAAGGAGCCTACAACTTGATCTTCTCTGACTCAGCACATCTCATCATGGAAGGCTATTTAGTGTTTTCTCAGGGAGGTTTCTTCGGAAGCTAATGAATAATGAGCATAGGTATGCGTGCGCACGCATGTGTGTGTGTGTGTGTGTGTGTGTTGGATCAATTTCTCCCTATTCATTAATGGATTAGCATCCTCGTCTTCCACACTTAGGAGAATGTTTGCAGGGCTCCTGCAGTCATCTCTGTCCTGCTTTGCTCCCCTCGGTTTCTTTTCCCAGCTCATTTTAAGACTTGTCTTCTTTGGAAGAGGATAAGAGCTGAGTTTAGCAGGTAAATCAAAGGTTAAGGAATTTTCTCTGTGTTATCTTAGCACAAGGACTCTGAGCCTTCCAGAAGCAACTGAATTTTTTTTTTCATACTAGTATTTCATGGTCAATCATAGGAGAACACATCTTCTTTCTAAAGAAGTGGTGGATTCAACAATCTAGTGACTTAGGATTCAGGCATACATGTGAACAGCAGGTTAGTATTAGGCCTGGGGGAATGGTGCAGCCTGTGGCTACAGAGTACATGACTTCCTAAAGGCATGCACACACGCACACACACACACACACACACATCCCTCCCAGCAGCTCACAATCACTTTGCTTGTCCTGCCTGCAAGATGAAGACCAAGTGCCATCGAGTCTGCCAATGATAACAGTTCGCCAAACTGCTCAAACCTTCCCTGCTGCCTTCCCAACAACAGACACCTCCTTCATCTTCCCTTGCAATGTTTTGCTGTCTGTAAGTCCTCTTCTGCTCACTTGAGAACTCTGGCTCACCTTTCAAGCCTGGCTCGAATCCTGACTCACCCAGGAAGGCTTTTCTAACTCTTGTGTCATCTCTGCACAACTCAGATGACATTCTGAGTTGTCAGAGAGTGGTCCCATCACTGCATACCCTGCTGAGGGGAGAGGGAAACAAATCCAGCTCCTCTTCTGCTTTAGACTATTGGCTGAGGACAGGTGGGAGATGTGGCCTTCTGGAAAAGGTCACCTCTTTTCAGATTATGACAAGGCACAAGTGATATAAAATCACAACAATAACCACTTTAATACATACAAGTCAGTGGTATTTAGTACATTCACCATGTTAAGTGTCAGAACTATACAGTTCCAGAACATTTTCATCACCTCAAAAGGAAGCCTCATATCCACGGGGCAGTCACCGCCCATTCTCAACTTTCCCCAACCCCTGGAGACCACTAATCTGCTTTCTGTCTTTATGGATTTGCCTCTTCTGGACATTTCATTTAAATGGAATCAAACCATATGTGGCCTTTTGTGTCTGCTTTCTTTCACTCAGCACGATATTTTCAAGGTACATTCATGTTGTAGCCGGCATCAGAAAGCCACTCCTTTATGTGGCTGAATTGTATTCTATTGTCTGACCATTGTACAGGCTTATTGATTCTTTAGTTGACAGACATTTGAGTTAGACCCAACTTTTATGTAGTGAATAGTGCTGCTGTAGATATTCCTGGACAACTTTTTCTTTGATCACCCTTTCTTAATTCTTTTGGATATATACCTAGGAATGGAATTGCTGAGTTATACAGATTTCTACTCGAGGAACCACCAAGTTGTTTTCCACATGGACAAACCATTTAATATTTTCCCCATGAGGGTTGCAGTTTGTCCACATGCTTATCAACACTTGTTATTTTTCTTTTTTTTTTTTTGATGCTAGCTAGCCTGGCGGGTGCAAAGTGGTATTTCATTGTGGTTTTGACTTCCAGTCCCCTGATGACTAAAGATGTTGTGTATATTTCACATAGCTGTTGGCAATTTTTTTTAATCTTTAGAAAAATGTCTATTCAAATTTTGGGGGGTATATTTTTGTTACTTCTTGAAAATGCCCAACTCCATATGTGCTGGTGGTGGTGACACTCAGCTAGACGATAACTCCTTGCGGGCAGGACTCCTGCTTCACCCAACTTCGATGTACACCCCCTCAGAGGGTATTTGAAAGCATCTGTCCCTGACATAGGATTTCACACTTTCAAAGCATCTTCTTATGCAATCTCTCATTGGTCTCACACGAATCTTGCAATGCCAGTAGGGTGGTGATGTTTGTCTCTAGCTCAATTGCCACCTTCTTTGGAAGTCCTCAAGATCCTTTTAATTGATAAACGATGAATTCTTAACAACTGGAAATTTGCAGATGTTGTACGAGCAAAAGGGAGGTTGGCTCTTGAACTAGCCCTGCTGGAACAGCAGAGGTATCAATCCTGCTTGTCATTGAAATTGCTCTGTCCTTCCTCACGGCACCTGCTGCTCTCACTCTCTCTCTCGGCACAGTGCGGCTGAAGCCTTTGCTCGTTTGAATTATAAAAATTTAAAGATGTGGGGAGACATATTAATAAAATTTCACTTTGTGCCAAACATTAGAAACAATGGGAATCATCTCCTCCTTTTCCAAACTGCAATGAGCAACATTCACGAATAATTTTGTAATTTCAAAGCTGTTAAGCTGAGTGAATTGGAAGCTAGGTTTCAACTACTGCAGTGGGGACACTGAAGTACAGGCTGTCCATTTAGAACATGAACACCGCTTCTGTGTATATGCAGTGGGGAGAAACATAAACTATTGTGTTAACATTCATTCTTACTCCATTTACAATGAACGTATTTCGTAAGAGTTATCTCAGTGCTCACTGTATAGTGACCTTAGTGCTCAGAAAATATGCTCCCAAATCAATGAGAAATTATTTGGGATAAACTATTACAAAGAAGGTCAAACAACTATCAGGGAATTAGTTAACTGAGGAGAGAGCGCCCTGTGAGCTATACAACATAATGCTGAGAAAACTATGTCAGCAGTATCCTTGTCTCCTGTGAATGTAACCTATCACTTTACTGTTATTTCCACAGAGACTGGCTTGGGTGATAGAGGTTTTCCATGATTCAAGGCTTTCAGGCCTGTTCCCCATGCACAAAATTAACAGCCCTACACACATTGTTATATACCTGTGTACATAACAATCAGCTGTATCTGTCTCTAGCTGAGTTCATAAAGTCTTTTAAGTCAGTACTGTCATGTTGGCTGAGCAGGCAAACACATAGATTTCTGCTCTCTGGGAAAACCCATGACAGGTGGCAACTGTAACCAAATCTTGGACCATGGAACACTGATGGTCCATTTCTTAACTCCCATCTTGCCAAGTTCCTAGTGGATTGCGCCTAAGCATGCATCTGTGTTGCCAGACCTCATTCCAGCTGTAGGCTGAGTGCTCATGTAAGCTCTCAGAGGCTGACCCTTCCTTACCTTTACAGCAGTATGCACAGGGATGGGGGTACTCAGGGGGCCAAGTCCCTGCTTCCCTGGGTCTGACTGGTTGCTGGACTGTGTGGTCGAGTCATTCCTCTCATTTTCTGAGCCAGAAGTAAGATCCTGAAATCCAAACGTTAGCATTATAAGGATGCAGGGGTAAAGATGGTGTGACATAATTATGTTAACATAATTATGTTAAAATTTAATTATGTTAAATTATGTTATGCCCACTCCCATAAAGATGTACTGCTTAATCCTAATTTATAATCCAAGTAGGCAGGCAAACTGGACATCTGGTCACCTTGCCTAAGGCCTGTCTGTGACAAGCCCACCTGTACATTGAAATGCAATTGAAAAAGAAAGAAATGGGTGTAGGAATTTTGCAAGAACATAGGAAAACAAAAAAGCTAGATGAGAAAGGTATTTGCAGATGGACATAAAGTACAATAATAATGTGTGTATATATCTTATCTATGGGTGTCTGTATATTCTGTGTATCTCTGTGTATATGTGTATGATATGTGTTTATAAGTATCTCTATCTGCATGTATGTACACATATCTGTGTGTATATGGTGTGTCTGTATATACAATTTGTATATGTATGTTCACACATATTTGTGATTGTGTAAGTGTATGTACGTGTATGCATAAGGATTTATGTGTGTACCTGCTGCTGTGTGTGCAGTGCACATGCAAATATATCTACGTGTCTCCACATGTTTCCAGTGTATGCATACATGTTGGCACATGTGAATATGTACATATAAATACAATATAAGTAATCATGTGTCTTGTGTATACATATATGTGTATGCATCTCTGTATTTGCATGTGTATGATGTCTGTGTGTATTTGCATGTGTGTATATGTTGGCACATGAGTATGCCTACATGCCTATGTGCCATATATGGATATGTGTGTATGCATATGCAGGCACGTATGCCTCTGTTTGCATGTGTTCATATGTTGATATACATGTGAATTTATGTGTGCCTAAATGTAGGTTTTGTGCGTGTATAATATGTGTCTATGTGTCTATATATATCTGTGGTATCTCTATGTATATATATGCACTGTGTATATGTAGCTATTTTGCATAGATAGGTGTGTTTATACGTAGGTGTGTATATATATATAGGTGAGTATATGTGTAGGTATTATGTGTATACATGCAGGTGTGTATGATGTCATGGAAACCTTTGTGAGAAGCATGTTTATGTCTGCAGAGAACTCTGAAAAATGACTAGCTATCTTCTCTCCCTCCCTTCCACCCCTATGCCATGACTTTGACAAGAAAGAGGTGGAGGCTGTGTGGTCTCCTGTGGAGTTTTTCAGTCCTTCTGTGAGCCCCGGCACCAGCAAGAGTGTAGGCTCCCTTTCTTTTAGTGCTTCCATGTCTTCATCTGTCAGATAGGATTGACAGATGACATCATTTAAGACAATGTTTGCCATTTTGCCAGGCATTGCTCATACTTCTTCCCATCTCCCGAGTTTAAGCAGGAAAGAACTTGTCTTCTCCCCAAACTATCCTTAAGTCAGAACAATAGATACAGAAAATCTTCTACACCGTTGGATGTTATCATCCACTTCCAAAGAAGTGGGTTGCCACGACCAGCTGCGGCATGCAGAGGAAAGGAAATGCTTAGGTGAAAATGTTCGTACGGTAAATGTACGGATCTTTGGCTCTTCTTTTCATATTTACCTTTTCTTCCCATTCTACTTTTTCTCCTTGGAAGCTTAGGTTTGCTCTGACGGCCTGAAGAAGGGCATGGCAAGGACCAAACGCTGGCACAGTTTGAGAAACAGGACTCTGGATAATAATGATTCTGACTGTCCTGATACTTGTGTGGTGCTTTATAATTTTAAAAATGGTTTTAAATATACTATCTGATTTCAATTCATGGAATAGTTCTTGTGAGGCCAGAGGAGTAAGCTCATTCTAAAGGGAAGGCCTGAAGTTCTGGAAGGTTCTCTCCAGGGCTAGTATGTGGTAGAACCAGGGGTAGAAGACTCATATCTCCCTGCCACCTCGGTGGGTCTCCCTTTCCCTCATGTGTGGACAGACACACACATGTCTCCTCTTAGGGGTTCTTAGGTGACTATCACTGTGCAGGGCTGAAACTCCCACTAAGTTTGTAGATAACGTCTGGAGGTGGAATGCCTAGGAGTTGGGGGACATCTGCAGTGTTTCCAGAGGCCACCCAGCTATCAGCCTTAGCTGCTCCTCTGCCAAAATGGACATCGATGACACCTGCCTGGAGGGGACTCTGATATCTAATTGAAATCACTGTAAAGTGTTTAGTGCTGTCCCTAGCAGAGTGAATACTTAGTAGATAGCAGTACTTGTTACTAATAATCATTATTGTTCTTTATTTGTGTGCTGCTTTTGACAGTTTGTTCCACACACATCCCTCCTGTATTGAGAGTTTGTAGATTTATTCAGAAGGAGGCGAGGGCTGTGCCAGGTTTGCAATGTGAAGTGGTCCTGTAATGGTTTAGCAGGACAAACCTGCTACACCTCCCTGCTTGTGGCCACACCCTCCAGCCCACTGCCCCAGACCTACAGTGACTCCTCCGTCATGGAAATACTGTGGACTTGAAACCAGTCCAGCTCTGGCACTTTCCATCTGGGACACTACTGGTGAGTCATGTAATCTCACTTTACTTTCTCCATAAAAGTGTAGATAAAAGGTATCTAATTGGCAGAGAAGATACTTCATAAGTAAGTCAAAGGGTATAGCCCTGGGGATTGTCGTTCAGTGTTTTCTGGAGACTTTTGCCCATAAACACACAATCTGGGACGGAATAGAGTGAGATGAGGCACCAGGAGGACATGCCATCAAGAGACATTTCTCTGAGCAAAACCAACATGTCGATTTCAAGACTCTGGAGAGCTGAGAGGAGGCGATGTGGTTTGCTTACCTGGCTTGTGCCCGGGGGACCTGCCAAAGGGGTCTCCGTAGCTTTAGAGTCTGTGGGGGATCCTGCCGAGCCAGGGGGGTCTTCATTTCGAGTCTGGTCTGGGGAAAAACTGTCGCTGCTGTCCTCCTCAAAGGCGAATGCGTCCGCTGACTTGGAGAAACTCACCTGGTTACCTGAAGGAGTGAAATCCAAGAACTAGTTCAGTGGGTCGCTCACATCAAAGGGCTTTTGGGAAATGCCACAATGTGTCATTCCCACTAACAGTTCCTGTCTATCTCCCTGGATTCGTTTCCAGTTGACTGGAAGAGTGAATATGTCTTAAATTATTTGGTGTCTCATATATGTACTCCAGAGGGAAACTCTTGTGTATGAAAGGCGTGTGTGCATGCGTGTGTGCATGCGTGTACACGTGTGTGTGTGTGAAACAGGAGGGGCATATCAAAGATCATCATTATTTGTTAAACTTTTTTTCAGGTTTACCCATTCCTTCATGTTTTCTATGTGAAACATATCTTTTTTCAAATGAAATCAAGGAAAATGAAGGAAAGAATATGGCCACTGGATATAGGATGAGGTCATAGGAGAGAGAACACAATAGGAGACTGTCCGGTCTCCCTCTAGTTATGTGACGAGATTGCTGAGATGACAGTGTATCATGTTCAAATATAAAGCAGAGCACACAGCACACAATGTTTAGTAAACTTTGCTAATAAGGATCAGCTAAGACAGCTACTAAGTTTAAATTCCTAAGTGTCAGAATTAGCTCCTGTCACCAGGTTATCCCTAAAACCCCTTTCAGCTAAGGCAGATCTGTTTATGAAAATCATAAATGTGTCTCAGAAACTCTGACTCGATCTTTATTTTTTATTGTCGGGATTTTCTTTTTATTCCTCATGTCTTTAGGTCTATTTTGGAAATCCACAATGGCTCACACATGCAGAGGTTCTTCCTCCACAGCCTGCATGGAAGAAATATTAGTTGGGAGAGAGAGTTGTCAGACCAGATGCAACTATAATGATGTCCTTTTATGTCCTAGTTTTTTAATTGCCACACTTCATCGGGTTTCTTATCCAATGGCACAGTACAAAATAAGCTGAGGCCACATAGCTCTTCTGACTTGATTTCAGGCACCGCTCTTCTAAAGGAATTTAAGTATTATCAGGAAGTTTTCCAACCCACTATTCTGCAATCACATTCAACAAGAACTTTTGACTCCTGCTCTGTGCAGATAACAGAAAGGAGCTTTCACCGTGCCGATTAGAAAGGCAACAGGAGCTGGAAGTCCTGGAACAAATGTGGTTTGGGGCTTGTCATCGCCACCACTGCTGGCATTTGTCATGCTCTCTCACTCAGACATCCCAGTGTCAAATCAGGAAAGAGGCCAGGCAAGGACAGGGCAGGTGGCCACTCCAGTCGCTGGCCCACTGGGCATCCACTGACCTGAAAAGGCCCGAGGACCAGCACTTTTGTTCCTTACATTCCAGGATCACTTATAAAATTCATCATTGCCTTTCTATGATACAAAAGTAATTATACTTACAAAATTCCTACCATATGAAAATGCCTTATGCACAATATCCAGTTCCTGTTAGTGATTTGCTAGCTCTTAGATGTAATTCTATGCACGTGGCAATCCATTTAAAAAGTATTTCCTACACATAGAACTGGGTGAAAATATGCCATTGTAAGGTTTATACTTTTTTTCCCTCTACAGTGTTCTTTAGTGCTCTTTCCATGTGAAGATGTAAGAGATATTTCTCAGTCAAATTTTTTTTTTTTTTGTAATAGCTGCACAGTGTTTCATTGCATTAATGGGAACATTCATTTTCAACCTTTATTTTCAAGGTGCGCAGTGTTTTCAACTACGACATTAAAAAAAAAAAAATCAACAGCAGAGAAGTAAAAAAGCAAACAAGCACCTGTTTGCCTATCACCTGAAATAAATGTTAATATTTTCTGACATGTGCTAGAAAATGAGTCATTTTCTAAGAACAGGGTTTCATTGGTTATGTGACAAATGCTAACGTTGTCTTTGAGACTGGGGTCTGTCATCACTGCCCCCGTCAGTATGCTGGTCTTAAGCACCTTCCCTGTTCTAGGATCCCAGAGTTAGCCTACACCCTTCCCTTCTCTTTCTCATAGGACATTCTGGGTCTTGCAGATAAGACTCTGTTTGCCGTTTTCATGCATTGTGAGAGAATTTACACAGCGTTGTTGTTTTCTCAAGGAGATCACATGCTGGAGACCTTCCCAGTAAAGCCCCTCCAGCAGCCTCCATGAAAATATTTCCCGTATCTTTATTTCTTTACTCTAGAAATCACAATTTCCTTTAAACTTCAAATCCAACTTCCATTAGTGAAATTAAAGGCTTTGTCCATGTTAAAATGATTACATGCATGATGGGGCTGGGGGTGAATGAATGGGTGTTAAGCCTGGCCCAGCCCAGAAATTACAGCATTTACAGTGGGATTTTCTTGGCACTTACCCTGAGTCTATTACTACTGCCATTCTCAGAAAGCCCAGCATGGGTCTGTGCTCTCCCCCTGAGGGGTTAACCCCTCTCCTCTGACAGCTTTATTATCTTATATTCCTTCCACTATTTCCTGCAGTCTAAATGGGTATTGACTTTCTCTGTGTGGTTTGATGCTTCATCAGACAATGACTCCCTCGCACCTGTACAGGGTGTCACATCCCAAATGTGTACAAAGTAGAGGGAATGAACCAAGTCGCAAAGTTGTCTAATTAATCTACCACATGGGTAGAAATGTTACAAGAAGTGGGGGAGAGAAAGAGAGAATGGTTTCATCTTAGGCCCCAAGCACCCCAAGCAGAGTGATGGTCAGTGATAAAAACAGTAGTTTGTATCATAGTTCACTTAATAGTGGTGGAGATCACCGGTCAACTTTGATTATGTCTCATGAAGATCCAGTAAGTCAGAGTAGGAGAAACAGTTTGTCATCTGTTTTGCAGATGAGGACATGTCCAGGTCCAGTTCACCCAGCTATTTAGGGGCTGAACCCAGTCTTTAGACTCTAAGAGTCATCTGCAGGCAGGGTGGCAAAATCAGCTACCTTCCCTGGAAGCTGTCTGGTAACATGTTTATGGAACATTGCAAGACTGACCTGGTTGGTCATGGGGAAGAGAAGCACAGACAATGGCCAGTGTCTCTCTTTGTCCTGCATACTTCAGGTACTAGGATGACTTCATGTTCCACAACAGCTTTTACTTGAGTCTTTTGAGATATGAGGCTCTGGATGTGACATCTTGGCTGTGAGAACAAAAGAGGGAGTCGATTCTGGGATGGACAATCATGATTTCATTGGGATTGTCTCAGGAAAGGGTTGGAAGGATTGTGGAAGCCCTGTTGCTGTCAGCAATAAGTCAGCATGTTCTTCCCTCTTTGACACCTGGAGTTTGGTGACCTCAGGTCAAGGCACTAGGATGACGTGAAAAGTCTAAAAGTAGAGTATTGGGAGTAAAGGATTAGATAATCAGTCTGTTTTCCCAGCACTGGGTAAAGCATTCCTCAGTTATGTTGCTCATCTCCAGCCATCACACATGAGAGACAGAGACAGGCGGCAGAACAGTCACATAGGAGACAGGGAAGGGGTGGAAAACAAGAGACGGGGTGATCCACGTGTCTCCCTGGGGCATCACGGGAGACTGTCAGGGACTAGATTGCCGAGTGTGTTGGTGGTTAGACAAAGGGAACAACAATGGAGAGTTGTCCCAGCAAAGTCCTGAAAGGCAGGCTTGAAGAGTCCCGAAATGATGGTCAATTGTGGAAAGGACCAGAGTAGCAGAGAAGGAGGCGTTTGGTTGTAACTGGGAGAGGGGACGGGATGTTACATTGTGGCGGTGAGCAGAAGGGGGAGGTAGGGAGATGAGGAAGAAATTCTCCCAGTCAGGGGACAGGATCATTTTGGGAGCCAACTCCTGAAGAGATGAACCTCCTAAGAGTCCATGTTATCAAATGACACCGGTCATTTAAAGAGGCTCTTCTGCTTCAATCAATGAAAAAATCATAAGTTCATGCGGCCATATACAGAGTAGTTGATAACACCTGAATGAACACACAGGGTGAGGCCAAAGCCTCAGATATGACTCCTGTCTAAAAAGCTCGATGTTCTGGCTCGGAATACGCTGACAGATACACGGAGGACCATCAGGGGCTGTCCAAGCCAAGAGACCCCGCCTCAGGGTCCCTGCCATTCAGCTCTCCCCTAGTCTTCTAAGTGGTTTGGATTTGGGACTGCCAGGGCCCACGACGAGTGAAAGGGCAGAGGGCCCACACTCGGCTACACACTGGGCTAAGCTCCTACTGTGAGGAGAACTATGACAGGCTCCCTTTTGAGTCTGTGTGTGGTATTCAGTGTCCTCAATCCACGCTTGGGTGCTCGAGTCTCACAGGCTTGGTTTACTCCTCGTTTCTAGCGCTTGATGGTGTTGTGACTACTGGTAAGTTACTCCACTGTCTGGACGTCAGTTTCTCCTCCATCTCTAGCAGGGGAATGATAATAATAGTCACCTTGCAGGGTTTGGAGGAAGAACATCCTAGCACTGCGACTGTATTTGTGTTAGGTATCTGCTGGTCTCAAGTTTACATTTGTCACACACAGAAAAGACCACCAGGAGGCAGTTTATCCTGTGATCAGTTTTAGAAAGGTCAGCACAGCTCCAGCACCAGAAAAATAGGTTTGTCTCGAGAGGCAAATTCTGGAAAGGCAAAGACAGACCTTCCCCAGAGCAGGAGGAGTGTCACTGCAAAATCTGCCTGTGAATCCGTCTCCTCCTTGGTGCAAGCCGAGCTCATGTAGAGAGGGACAAAGGTCACCTTATCTGGCTGCCTCGAGAACAGCCGAGTCTATCACTGGCTTGGTGCTGTGACCCTGGGCCTCTGCTCCAATCTCTCACGGCGCAAGGCTTGCTGGGAGCTGTTGGAGGGCGGTGTGCTGGCTATTGTCCCTGTAGACACGTCAGGCGTGTGATGACAAGGACCTGCTTTGGGAAGCCCTGACATCATCCTCCGGCTATGCCCACAAGGCTGGCTCTGGGCACGGGCCCCTTGGGGATCTTGGCCTGAGCTTTCTCTCTCCCTCTTGGAAGTGATTAGGTGAATGAGTCAGTTGTACTTTCCTCAGTATAAACATTTAAAATTCCAAGATTAAAGTGAGATAATCGGAGTCCTAGTTACCTTTCTGCTAGGACCCACACCAAGGGCTGGAAAGCATGAAGTGGAATGTGAAAATGGACCTGCCTGCTTATCTCCTTGCAGGCTTGAGCCGTATACTGCAGGAGAGCTATTTTAATTCACGGACATCCTCCTGGTAGAGACTGAAGCAAAAATCCATTTCCTAAGGGAGAAGTGATCCTGTAAAAACAGCTGTAGTTAAAATGTGGCTCTTGCCTCAAGCTATTGCAATATACTGAATATGCCACAGTCTGTAGGAGACAGATTTATGATCCAACAAGACAGACCCCACTGCTCCTGAAAGGGATCAGATGTCTTTATTATGGAAGTGAATGGAAGTGGATGCTTGCAGGAACAAGGATTCCTTTTCCTCAGGCTCTGAGCACTTTACAAATTTGCCTTAAGATTTATGATATATCCTGATCCCAGGACCACACAAGTCAGGAAAACAGTGAAAGATGGACCTCCCCAAGATGTTCAGAACTTGTCTTTCAAGACACGTCACTTTGATATGTGGAGTATTTCAAGCTGAGGTCAATAGAGGCCCAGCAGTTTCACAGAAACTTTTACCATTCCCTTAGCTACCTAGATGAATGAAAATTGGGGGTATTACTCAGAATTAGGCTTTTTTACCAGAAATAGCCTTTCTAATGGAAAGATTTATAGAGATAGACAGGCAGGGCAAACATTAAATTATAAAGCATCTGGTCTTTGTCATGAGTCCCCCTCCTCCCATTGTGTGAGCCGTCTTCCTTGCTTCTTCAAGTTCCAGGCCCCTATCCTAAAACATAGCTCAAGATATATCTATATATCCTCATTTTGTCCCTTTGGATTTTGAATTCATGTGGCTTCTCTATATGTATGCAGTTAAATTTATTATTTTCTCCTATTACTCTGTGTGATGTTAATTTGATTACTGAACCAACCTGAGTCCAGAGGGGTAAGGGACCATTTCTTCTGCACCTAAAATAATGAACCAGCCTAAGGACTTGTCCTGCATCAATTATTGAGGCTAATTCTCTAGGAACAAAGATCACAGAGCTTGTAAATGTATGTTAGCACAGTCTCTGGCTTCCCCTTCACAAGAACTCATCCTTTCACAGCCCCTCTCAGCCTTTCAGCGACCTCTCCCCAGTTGCAGCCCATCTTGGCATTTCTTGCCCACCTCTCTGTGGTGTCTGTGACACATGAACAGGTGCCAAGCCTTCCATACCATGGGTGACAAAAGCCAACTCCAGGACAATCACCTTCTTCTCAGCACTGTTTCCTCCTTGCCAATCCACAACCCCCCACAATTCTCTTTTTCTGCCCCTCTTCTAGAAACTTCCTCTGAAAAATATCTTTCATATATGCATTTTCTCCAAGGATCATTTATTTCTACTTTGGAAGCGCTTTCTTTTTTTAAAAGGAAGGAAGCAGGCAAGAGTGAAGGTGAGTAGGCAGCAGGCAGAAAGGAAAAGCAGCATGTATTTATTTAGTTCCTCCAGCTAGAATCTCATTTTGGTTGTTCCTCCGGCCTCAGGTCTTGAACTCAAGTCCTTGGGCTTTACATGGACTACGCCACTAGTACAGACTTAACACCTGAGCCACCAGGGAGCACCTGGAAAGTTATTTCTTATCCTGGAATGATTGATTTTGTCCACAAGAAAATTATACCAAAGCAAATCTCTTCATTTTATGCAAAGCAAATGACCTTACCACCTGACATAGGGCCATGGTTTTTGTCTATTTGCCTTAAAAATGCATCATCAAGTGTCAAGACTCCCAGAGTCTTACTGAGGAATGACTGGATTCCTAGAAAGTTATAATTTTGTTTTTGTTTTGTTATGAAGCATGAACCTTGGAGATATAGGAGAGCAAAGACTAGGTAGGCTCTTTCAGAAAAGTCAGTGACAGCTGTAAATGGATGAGATCTGAACCGGCTCTGGTGGACTAGCAATGGTATTGTCTGTATTTACAGGTTATGGTGACAAAAAGAACTAATTTATCATTGACAACGGGGCTGTATATCCTGAACCACAGGTTTGATATTTTAAAAAGTAACCGAAAAGCTGACTCAAGCATGCAATGGACACAGGTGCAGTCCACAAGAAAGGTGAGGGCGCTCTAGGAGCACAAAATCTGGACACTTCCAGATTTGACGAGTTGAGAAAGTCAGTCTGGATTCTGTTTTACTCAGGGAGAAGCCAGTCCTTGGCATGATAAACAGCTTCCTTTGTTGGCCAGCACCCTCAAAGCCGAGAGAGTGTTAATGATCCACCCATAAGCTGAACGGGGTCATGCTAAACTCTGGTATATAATTTCTGTTCCCACAAATCGTTACTCCTATGTTACCTCACATCTATTACATTCAGTACTCTCACCTGAGTATGACTGTGAATAATTGTAATATTGTGATGTACAATAAGAAATATCTATTTGGTCTTCCTCCTTGTTTCTAGCATGGAGTTTCAAAAGTCTTTGGAATTTCCCAAGAAAAGAGGTAGATAAGAGATTTTTGTTATGGGGCCTGGTTTTGCCATGTGATCAGTGGGTTGGGACTTGAGTCCTACCCACTGACATCAGGAAGAAAAGAGGGGAGAGGGGCTGGAGTTTGCTTTTTACCACTCATGGCCAAAGATTTAATCAATCACTCCTCTGTAATGAAGCCTCTATGAAACTCCCCACAAAACAGGGCTTTACAGAGTTTCTGGGTTGGTGGATATGTGGAGATTTGGGAAAAGTGGTGCCCCTGGAGATGGTGTGGATGTTCCACGCCCTTTCTCCATACCTTGTCTTCTGCAGCTCTTCCATCTGGTTGTTCCTGAGTAACATTTTTTTCCATAATAAATCAGTAATCTGGCAAGTAAGAGGATTTCTTGAGTTCAGTGAGCTGCTCTAGGGAATTAATCAAACCCAAGGATGGATCATGGACACCTCGGATCGATATCCAGTTAGTCCAAAGCACATGTAACAATCTGGACTTGCACTGGCCTCTGAAATACAAGGAAAGGGTTGTGTGAACCTCTAATCAGCAGCCAGTTGTAAGAAGCAAGAGCCAACAACTTGGGCTTGTGACCTGTGTCTGAAGGAGAGGGTGGCCTCTAGGCCCGAACCCTTAATCTGTGACACTCTCTCCATGTGGATACGTATCAGAACTGAGTTTGAATTGGAGAATATCCAGATAGGGTCTCAAAAATTGTGTGGTATGTGAGAACCTGCCCCCACCCCCCAACCCCCCCACCACACACATGGAATTGGATGCGTAGACTCCATCAGTGTTCATTCATTTGTTTTTTGAAGGGAAATAGGGAGTCAAGTGCATAATGCTGTGAGAAGTGGCCACGAAGAGGGTTACACTTTCTCCTGTGGAAGAAGTTCTGGTTTACTGTGGATCATTCTGACAGCTGTGTATTTTCCTTCCTCTGCCCACTCATTTCCAGATGTGTTTACACTTTTCAGCTCTTTCTGAAGCTATATTTCTTTGTTTCTGCCAGTCTCAGGGGAATACTCAGTCAGGGTCTTTCTTCCTCCTGGTGTTATTAAAGACCAACCATTCTCCAACCCCGAGACAGGATAATACAGTCATTTTTGTCAGATGAGTCTCGGTTTCTTCCAGCTAGAATCTCTAAATTCTACCTGACTCAGAAATAAACTTGTAGGCTATTAGTGGGATTGATAGCTGTACCCCAAGGAGAGGAAATTATGAGGGAAAGACTTGTTGAGGTCATTCCACTGGCTGAAAAAGGAATGACAACTGGAAAATACCAGGAAAATACCAAGTGGGGCTAGTTTATTGTCAAAAATGCCCTTCTCTGAGTTGGGAGAAGTTCTAGATTGTTCTATCTATCTATGAAGTGATGGAAGTATTTTGTTTTATGTATTTATTTATTTTTAAGAGGAAGGGAGGTGGGCAGGAATGAAGGCAGGCAAAAAGGAAGGGAAGAAAAGAAAAGAAAGAAGCATTTTTTAAAATTTATCTGCTCATTTTTGGTTGTTCCGCTGGCCCCAGGTTGAGAAGGTGGGTCCTTGGGGTTTACATGGGCTAGGTCTCAGTTGCCTGCTTAAAGCTTGAGTCACCAGGGTGCACCAGTCAGTGTATGTTAAATTACATTCCCTTTGCTGGGCAATTAGAAAAGTGCTTATTTTGTTCCCTTAAATAATGAGAGAAGGTTGAATCTCTCAACTTCTTTTAAGATACAATTTAAAATGCCATTGTAGCCTTTTACCAAGGCTACTCTCTGTCATTACAACTCATCTTGCCCTCTTCTTTCAAGAGCTAAGCTAGGAAGTTACAGCTCCCAGACTTCCCTGCTTAGCTACAGTCATATACATTCTCACTGTGACTTTTATCTATGTCCCTTCATAGGAATTTTCACAGGGAAGGATCATTTCTTCTTCCCTGCATCTTTTCTTGCTGAAGAGTAAAGTTTTTAAGGTCAGAACTAGAACTAATTCACTAACATTGCTGAGCTAATTATATAAATTTTAAATGGAAGTCATTTGGAAAAAACATTCTGTGAAATAACCGTTATTATGACTGGGATTTAAGAAAAGAGCAGTTGAGATGCAGTGAGTTTAAAGAATCCCATGGCTATATGACAAAGTCACAGAGCCTGGCTTTACAAAACAGGTGGATGGATCTCAAAGCCTCCTTTCCTGCCTTCAGGCATTTTGACATCTTGATCATATTTTTCTTTTAATAACTGTCATATTTATTAGTTTGTGCTCCTTTCCACTGACTGTGCTCCTGCTCCTGCTCTCTGACTCTTCTGAATGGGTGTGTATCTTTAATCATCTCAGCCTCAGTCATCTGCCCTGCTCCTGGTTCAATGAATATTCCTGACCCCAACCTTTCTTGTGGAAATTCTCCTATTCAACAACGTGACTAAAAACAAAATTAAATAAATTCAGCATGCCATCGTGGAACAGTGGTTACATCAATCGCCTCAAAGAAGCAAGTCACATACCTCCAGGCTCAAGTCCTGGGTCCAGAGTACTGGGAGAGAGGGGTCCACCAGTGTGAACAACTAAATAAAAGTAAAATAAAGATGTTTCCTCCTCTCTCCTCCTGCCTTCCTGCCTACTTGTCTTCATTACTGCCTGCACCTTTCCTCTAAAAAAATTTTAAATTCAAGAAAAGAACAAAAATTTATGAACAAATTTATGAACTGCTCCTTTGTAATACTAATGAACTTAAAAGAAAGAATTATAACTAGTATAATGAAAATGAGAGGGAAGAAGGGAGAGAAAATCTAAATGACAACATTTGTGATAAAAAAAAATAGCATATAACCCCTAGTTCAGAGAAGCTTAGAATAACTGTTAGCCAATACTTTGTCACTTGAAGCTAATAACTGAAATTTAAAGAAGAAAGTGAAAATTTTTAGGAAAGTGTAAATTATACAAGTTGCTATAAAGAGTAAATTTGAATACACAAGTGGTAATGATGGACAAAACTGAAGAAAAGGTACCAAAGAATTACTCCTAAGAAAGATACTCAGTTCCTGTGATTTTTAACAGGCAAGGTTTTCAAGCCTATTGTGCGCATATTCTGATGCTGTCTTAATATGGAAAAATATGGAAAGGTCATTATAACTTATTTTGTGAAGTATATATAACTTTGATATTTATCATTTATAGATGCAAAATTTATATCAATAATTATTGATACTTTAAATGTATATTGCTTATTAAATATTAATACTTCAAGTCTGCTTGAGGGCATAACTAGAAGAGAAAAACGTTTGCCTCTGGGAATGTTAGTTCTTCTTTCTTCCCTCTACCATAGTTTTCCTAGGTTTTGCCACAGCACCTCTATGAATAAATTCAGTATGTGCAAGCTGTTTAGGTCCATTTGTTCTCCATTGTTCAAAGTTTATAAAGCGACTTTATACCATTTATGATAGAATTGATGTGTGTGTATCCTCCTTTAATATTTGTACTTCAACCTTACAGCACACAGGAGTGTTTCCAAAGAGTTTTCACATGGCTATTCGATCTGAATCTCATTCTCTGGAGCCTATGAACTAGGCCAGGTGGGCATGGGTGTCACCATCTTGGAGTCATGAAGTGAGCTGGGTAAGCACGCAGTAGCCAAATTGGACTGAGAGGTCAAGCCTTCCCTTTTAGGTCCTATGCTCTTTCTAGGCCATTGGTCCACATTCTTTTAGAAGAAGAAAGCTAAAGAGGACCATGACTCCTCAGTGATGGGACCTTGTAGGGGAGATGTTTAGAGGAGTACAGCAAGTCAAGTTCTCCCCATGCTCAACTAGAGCAAAGTCGATCTATGTTAAGTTGATGTTGGACTCTAAGGACCTCTGGCTTTGGGGAACCTCCTGGGATGTCAACCTATGACACGAGTCTTGTCTAGGGAAGGTTCCTCAGCCCAGGTTTGCTGGCACATCAGAGCTATGATTGCCCTTAGATCAAAGAGCACAGAGAAGCGTCCTTTCTTGAACTACCTTTTATAGCCTCTTTCACAGCAGAATCGACCGGGAGGATGTTCTTCTCCACCAGCTCCAGCGGCCCTGGCCGGAGAGCGATTTTTTCATTGAGATCATCTGCAAGTCGGGCTCTTTTCAGCTTCATCTGAGCGCTTGGAATGGACCTCTCTGCAGTGGAGGCTAAGGGATTGAAAGGAAAAGGATCAGTTCTAGAATTCTATGTTATTTTGTTGTTTTTTTTCTTTTGTAACCAAAACATTGTGTCACATTGTACTCTACCACCCTAATAATTTTTCAGTGCACTCATCATCCTCTTGCATGGATTAGCAGCAAAGACTAGACACTTCCAAATAAAGGCAAATCGAGAGTCAAGCACAAGGAAAGCTACAGAAACTTGATTTGCGAGGATTTTTGAAAACATGCAATTTGGCGATTCTGCAAGCTAGCAGTCCACGGGGCCCACATTGCTTGCTGATGCTAAGCTACAGCATCTGGAAGCACACCCTGTCTGTGTGTTGCCCAGCATACGCTGAAGAGACAGTAAATAGTATCTATGTTATAATTAGTTGCAGTAGTATGACTCTTTAGGAGTTTTAGACTTATCCGCATTGTGATACTAGTATAATGCCCAGGTAAATTGTAAGCGAAAAAAATATAAATTCTTTGAAGCAGCTACTTCATTAAATATAGGGATTTAAAAAAATTTTTATCCAACAGACTATTTCTCATCATTTGGAGGGTGAGAAAAGTCTCTAACCGAGCCCTACATCACCCCTGTACTACCTCTTTTGGTCAGAACCTGACTTATTTCTGTGGAATAAGCTGGAGATTCCAGTCAACCACGTGGCCTTAATGCAGAACTGAAAGTTAAGACTCTCTAAGAGTTTGCAGCTTTACTCTGCAGGTTAAGAGCATGAGATATTTACAGACAACACTTTGAGCTCTCCTGTTATATTATTATCAATCTACTAACTCAGGGCTTTTATCTGATCTAGAAATTCTCCAGACGGGAGTGGTTTACAGATATCTCTGTTTCGAAAGTCTAGACTTATCTACGAGCTGCATCTACAAAGCATTTGATGTCAGATAGAGAAACATGGATACTCCAAGCCAAAGGACAGGAGAATCTAAGCATAAATCCTCTCCAAATCCCTCTTCAGGTCATTGCAAGGGCTCTGTCACAGGGACCCCTTGCTTCTGGGAAATTTCGGATCCATTCTGCACACCAACATGGGATTAATCTGCAGAAATCAGTGCGTCTTCACCTGCCCCTGCAAGATGCTCCTCTCTATTCAAGTCTCTCAGTTTGGTTGGGCAGATTGCCAAGAACTAAATCCATTCCCTGCATAACCCGAGAGACTCCATCCTCCCAAATCCACTTCATGGAGCTCACTCTTTTCCCTCCGTCCTTCACAGCTTATGTACTTCACCTTTGTACTTTTGCTTCCTTGGTCACCCCACCTGGAGTGTTTCCTACCTTCTCCCACTGACGATATCCTACTCTTCTTCCAGGTCTCAGCACAAAGCCTTTCAAAGCCTCCTGTCCTCCAATCCCTTTTTTCTTGATTGCCTCTAGCAGACACAAGCATTAGTCTTAATCTTATATTGCTGCTTCTGGAAGTAGTCAATGAAACCTTAGAGGGCAGGGGCCATTCCGTATGTAGCAGACCCTCGTTATCCTCCTGCCCCTCAATTTCTTTTGTAGGAATGACGTGGGAACTATGAGACCCACACAAATGAACTGGGGTCTCCACAGTTCACTGTCTGATATTTTAGCTCAAGACCCTACTTTGTAAGGAACAGCATTTTAAATACTTCTTTGACTATGTACTCATGGTCATAAATGTGGAAAATCCTAAAAAAAGTATCCAAAAGAAAATGAAAATACCAGAAAATTCTCCCCTTGATGTTCATGGTTGTTTTTAAGAGAGGGAAGAAGGCAGGCAGGAAGGGTGTGCCCTAAAGTCTACTGTTTTTTAAAGGATGATTGTCTTTCCTAACTATTTATGTTTATTGCTAGGCCTGTATCTTTCTTCACAGCCTTTGATGGTAAACACAGTTTATATATATATTTCTCCTCTGAATTTGATGGTGAACTTATTTTCTGATCTTTTCATGAAACATTATCTTGCCTTTCCTCATCGAATCATTATGCTTTTGAAGACTTGCAGTGGCTGCAGGTTTCAATTAAATAAATCATCTCTATTTTATCAGCCAATCCTCTGTTGCACATTTCACTGTTTTCAATGTTTCACTGTCTAAATTGATTTAATGATAGACTACATATATCTTTTATTTCTGAGTATTTTCTTTAAATAAAATACTAGAAATTTACTTTGGAGCAAAAGTGTAGGCCCGTTTTTAAGGAATTTGGTTTATATTGGATATTTCTCAAGTGCTCAGAGAGGCTTAGAGAGTGGCACAGCTAAGTGGGGGTGAAGGGGGGCAGAGAGAGAGAGAGAGAGAGAGAGAGAGAGAGAGAGAGAGAGAGAGAGAGAGAGAAACACTACTCCAAACAACTATGGACTCCTAGCGATGAGAGACAAAAAGGCAAATCAGAGGGTACCAAAGTGATGAGGGAGGAAATGGGATGAAAGGAGGGAAAAATAGAGGGAGGAATATTAGTAAACCTACTGTGCTATATGTAAATGTAAAAACACTATTATGTATACCTCAAAAGAAATCATTGTCAAAATACAATATCCCTTCAATAATAATAAAACAAATGAAATAAAAGAAATGTGTAAAACACAGTGCTTAGCATGGGGTATGTTTTCAATAAACATTACCCCTATATACAAAAAGAAAAAAAAGAAAGTGGCACAGCTAAGCTTGGAGCCCAATTTGATTGTGTACATGGCCTAGAACAACGGGACGATTGTTCAAAACTACCACTTTGTAACGGCAGGGAGATTTCAAAGCGAATTAGCAACTGTGCAGAGGTCACAAACTCTGGAGCGATCTCGCACGATTTAATGGGCACCCCTGGTTTACGATTTCATCCGCCCTTACCTTGGAGTATGTGCATATTAACCAAGTCAGCACGGTAGGACCTGCTTCGGACTTTGCGTTTCAGGGTGTCTTCAGTCTGTGAACATAAGCAGAAAAATTCTGCTGTCAACCTCAGGTAGCTGAATTACTTCAAAGAAACTCAGTTTCTCTCAAAGGGGAAAAGTATTCATTTTATGACAAATGGAAGAGGTAAATATTCCTGGTCTGCTACATTTTGAAGAAAAAAACATTTACAAAAGCCTCTCTGGTCCTTTTAGGGTGGAAAAGGGAGATAAAGAGATAAAAGGCTTGGGTCAACATCAGGGTTACAGACACTTAAAGCACTTCAAGGACCAGGCAGTTACAGCATAATGAAATCTTCATGAAAGTGATGGTGCTATGCGGTTTGTATCACAGTCAGCCCTATCCCACTGCCTTTTGAAATAGTCACAAAAGTAACTAGAGTTACAGAAATGAAGTGTAACCTAAATCCACCTGGTATGACATGGTAACATATACCCTCCTCCTTCTATTATTTAATTTACTTTGCTTCTCTCGTAAGACAGGGAAAATGTACAGCCTGCAGATTAGACCCACTGCAAGTTGGAAGGACTGTGGAGATAGATTATTTATGGACTCTCACCATTTTGCTGGTGACACAGCAGGTGGTGGGGATGACGCAGGCCGCCGCAAGTTCACACAAACCTCAGGCTCCTGACCTCTAGTTCGGAGCTTTTGTTCTACTCTATTGGATCTTTCATTTGGCCCTTGAGAGAGATCCATGGAATGACTCCAGCTGTGCTGAAACACTCTTCAGGTAGCACCAAACAGCCTCTCATGGGCAACTTTAAAGAGTTACAGAAAGCATCTCCTCTTTCCACCCATGTACTAGTATAGAAGCGAGGCTCAAACTCTCAGACCAGGAAATACCAGGGGAGAGGACACCCCCTTGGCCTTTCCTTGTGATTGCCAGTGCCAGTGCTTTTGAAGTAGTATTCATGTCATTGCTTATTCAGGTTGCAGAGACTTGCTATGAAGATGCAGAATATATGCCAATGCCCCCCTTCAAGCACTAACCCCACCCCGCCTCCCCACAAACAAAAAAAACCCTGGGAGAAATGAATTCAATTGTTCATCTTTAAGTAACTGCAAATAAATTCTGTATCCACAGACCCTGCTTTACCACTGATTTGAATTTGAATTTGAACTATATGGCGGTGGTTAAGAAAGGACGGTAATGAAAGGTCTTTACCTTTCACTAGGTCTTACCAACTTTACTTCCCTTTTTAAAGTCTCTTTGACCTCCACTTAATCCTTGCAATGATGCCCTCCACCCAATATCAGAAAGATTAAAGTGAAAAAAAAAGAAAAGAAAAAGCAGTTTTAGAGTTTTCGGACCATAGGAGCAAGTTTCACGTGGTGTGAGGGCAGGGAGCAGACAGGGTGGAGTTTGTGGTAGAAATTCTGCTGCTTTAACCCCGACTTCACATTTGGAGACCAGACCCTGCATTCTAAGTCCAGGCAGGGCAGTTGGCAAAAATTTACCTTGTCACTATCCAAATGCTTTCTTTGCTCATGGAATTCAGTTGGACTTTTCAGTGCTGAAATAGAAAGACAAAGAGATGAGCGGAGGCAGGCTCAGGGGGCATGCATCAGCGTGGCGGCATTTGCCCGTGCGCTTGCTGAGCTGTGCACAGTACGGACGTGATGGCCTCAATGAGGCCACAAGCAGTTGTGGAGAAAAGGCCTGGAGGCCACCAACTTCCCTGAAGCCACAGGATACAGAGGAAGGTGGAATTTAGGCAGGAGAGGCCGATGATGCGACAGGAAGCGAGGAAGGGAGTGGTAGAAGCCGGGTGTTCTAAGTTCCTGAGGAAATACAGGGGCTGTGGGAGAGAGGGGCCAGAGGGAAGCCTCTAGGCTGAGAGAAAGGGTGACCGAGGTAATTACCGCTGTCTCTGACTTTGCTCTGCCTTTGTGCTCACCAGCCTGTGTGGAGGCTGTGGTCTGTGGGGGGAGGAGGTGTCTCATTTTGAGGAAGGGCCTTGCACTCTGGATAAGGTATGTGGTTGATCAGTCAGGAACATGCAGCTAAGGATGCTGAGTGAGAAGCACAGAGTCAGGTTTTGAGGGTTGGAAGGGACCTTGAAGAGAGTGAAATACAATTCCAACCCTGAACAAAATGGGGAAACTGAGGTTTACAAAAATGGATCAACCTAAGGTCACACAGCTGGGATTAGGAGCCAAGGTCCTCTGACAACCTAATTTCTTTCAAGGTTCAATGTTCAAAATATTAATCACCAGTAGACACAGGCACTGGTCAGCCAGAGCACCTGGCAGCTGGAAGCAGCCAGATGGAATGCAGCCTCCCACTCTTTCCACACCACCGCTCCTCATTTCACAGCATCCTCTCACAAGCATCTAATAAATTCTTGACTTAGCAGAAAATAGAAGATTATTCATCAAAAGTCTACCTTTTTCATCAGAGTTTCTGGTCCCTTGTTACACTCTCAATCAGAAGTCACAACCACTTTCTGTTCTGAGTGATGAGATTGATCAGAGGTTAGAGCTGCACTGACTATTTGCTTGAATTGCAATTCTAGACAAGTCGATGCAGAATTTAAAGCAGATATTCACTCCTAAGATGCAGGCAATGAAGTGGCATGCTCACCCTGCTACCCTCTATTTAGGATAGTGCTTGGGGAAAAAAATGACAAAAATCTCCATGTCTCACCCCAACATCAACAATATTGGCCAAAGGGAAAAGCAGAATAGTTGCAGCTGGCTGCCTTGTGCAAGTATATCTTAGGCAAACACCCTTTACTTAACTTTGCCTAGAGGTGAAGAAAGTTCCCTTCGTATAGGAAAAAAACCCAGCTATGTTGCTTAAATATCACATTTCCTATTGACCTAAAAGCATCATTTCTCCTTGTCACTTTTCACTTTTCAAGTTTTTCTGCAGAACCTGTCATTTCAAATGGCCTTCCCTGTCCCCTACGTCTAGCCCATTTGGTGGCTCTGAGAAATCACCTGGAGAAATATGTAACTCTACTACACTGCTTGTGAATTTTCTCTGACTTGGTCTGGTCACCACCCTCAGGAAGGAGGTGTGCTTTTCCCTGTGCTTAATCGAAGTGGCAATTTACATGCACAGAGTTCTGAAAAGCAATCCTATCCTATCCTTCAAAGTCTGCTTGAAGTCCAGGGGGCCCTGGGGTCGGTATAGACTGTGCTGACAGGTCTTCTCTGTCCTGCAGTTAGGAGCGAACTTATCAGCTACTATCTATTGGTGGGGCTTTATCACTGATATACTCCAACGAAGGAGTTCATTTGAGTGGGCCTTATTAAGAGGTTAAGAGGAGTAATATATGCTTTCCCTCAAGAAGCAACGTGAAAGGAAGAGCGTCGTACATTCCTAACTCAACTGATTTTCACCGGGTTTAGAACTTTGGAGGAATTGATCTGGTTCTCTGGTCCCTGAGATGTTTCAGTTCTTATTAGTGGAGCTTATTCACTCGTCTAAGAAATCTTGCATTTCCTGTATCTTAGCTTGTCTAGCTGAAATGTTATTATCTCTTCCCTGTACAATCCAGTTTTCTGAAGTCAGGAGCACCAAAGTCTTCTGGAACCTTCTACCCCAGGGAGGGAGAAGGTGTGTCTGTTTAGCAAGGAATTGGGAAAAAAGCCAAAGAGATCTGCACACTGTATCTGACCACACACTATTCTCCTTGGAGCTGAAGGGAAGTTACATAGGCACTGGCGTGAGGTCTCACTGTGAAAAACTATGCTGCCACGGTCCTGCGACTGACATTTCTCTTCTGTGACTCCAGAGAATGCGGGTTTCAGCCACCTCCCTTGAGGGCCAGCTGAAGCCATAACGTACCACCCTGCCTCCCGTACCCAACAAGTTGACTTTTTGGAAAATACATAAAGAACCTCTTTTGCTGCCAGCCCTGGGAGTATCAAATGGCAACATTTTGTATTTAAGGGACATTGACATTTAAGATGGAAAAAGAATTTGGATTTCTAAATTAAAAAAAAAAAAATAAGTCAATGTGATTTCAAATTAAAATATGATTGTAAATTCAGTCAGCCGCACATCCAACTTGTTCCCCCTGGAGGAAGATGAATTGTCTCTCACCGGGGAGTTCATGTTCTCACCCCAGAGTTTCGTTATGGGCTATTCTTATTTCTGTGCCCGAAGCGCCAGCTAATTTGGGTCAGCTGTGTGTGTGTGTGTGTATAAACATTTGCTTGCTTAGAGTTCGGAAAAGGATCCTAAGATAAAAACAAGCCTCCTGCAGTCTCCACTCTCACCTCTTCCCTCAAACAGGAGCCCAGAAAAGGGAGAAACAGTTAAGAGAAGGGTCCTGAGACTCCAGGACAGGAGAGGAGCCTGGCGTTGGTGGCGGCTTTGACTCCAGGGGAGGGGCTGTGTCTGTGGCAGGTTCTGACTTCACTCACGGGTCCTCGCTATCAGCCCCGGCAGGAAAGAACCCACCACTTTCAGTCTCATGGACAAGAACCAGGAATGAGAGTCAGTGTCCCGGAGGCAATAGTGGTTCTCAAAGTGCGGCCAATGTCAGCTAGAAATGCGTCAGAAATGCCAATTCTCAAGCCCCACCCCAGAACAAACAGAATCAATCCCAAACTCTGGTCGTGGGACCCAGGGATTTGTGTGTTAAGTACACTCTGATGCTCGAGTTTGAGAGGCACGTCTCTGGAGTTTACAAGGCCAGTGGGTCCTGACTGAGGATTCTTAGGACTCTAAGAGGTAAAAAAAAAAAAAAAAAATCAGGACTGATTCCCAGTATTTCAAAAGTTGCAAAAAAACCCCAAAAGATTGTTTGCCCAGAGAAGGGCTGCTTAGGTTAATGAAACTATCATTTTTTTATTGTTGCTACTAAGAATAGTAACAACTTGGTTTAGTAATGAACTAAAAAGCACTAACTAGTAAGTTTATATGCCATTAATTAATCAAACACAGATATATGGATTAGTAAGTCATGTATGCAGGGTTCTTGGAAGACAAAACTATTTTAAACATAAGATCTATGGCAAGGATGAGTATAATTAAAGAAATCTTGGAGGACTAAAACTTTGGGAATTATTCATTTGGGCTCTGTCCTTACCTTGACATCTACATTGGTCTGAGGGTCTTCCTGTGTTCTCAGTTCCCCATTTAGAAAAAGGGCTTAGTAATGCTTGTCTTCTCTACCTCGATTTTAAAGACAAATTACATCATGACTATTATCTTCTAAGCAAATACATACCATGTGTAAGGGATGACTCAATTTTCTCTTTAGGTTGGCAAGAAATTGCTTATTTGGTACCCAAATAACAGCTTTTGGGGTCTGCTAATAATGGATTTTCTCAAGCGTTACATATAGCATTATAGCTATATGACCTGCACACTTGGAAAATTTGATGCCACGTACTTGAAACTTTAGATTTTTCTGAAAAAGTGTGCAAAGTCAAGTTCAAAGTATGCCTGTCATTACTGGTTTAGTAGTTTCTAAGGAACAAGGAACTGGGAAATTGGAGGAAAGAAGGAGGGAAAGAACAAGCTAGGATTATTGAGTAAAATGGCCTGGGCATGAGAATCCAGGGTAGCATCCTATCTCTGAGTTTGAGATGTTAGAAGGAAAGGAAGAGATGGACAAATGAAAATTCTTGTGCCGTGTTCTACTCAAACAGCCAGCAGTGAGTGGGAGGGTGCTGTAGGGAGAAGCCAAGTCAAATGAATGCACTGGGGACAGGATGAAAGACTTTGCTCTGTCAGTAAGCTTCTCAGAACTATCATGAAGCTGCATGTGCTGTGGGGACAGGAATGGCCCCATTCTTCTTTCTATTCAGGAGCAGCACAGAATTCAGAGATTTACCAAGGCTTTGCAGTAAGTATGTGGCTGTTGTGGCTTGGATTAGTCTGCAAAACAAATAAAGGCAGCACCATTCATAGACAGCTCAACAAATTTTTTAATTCATTTACATAGAATTGCATGAAATCGAGCTGCCCAGACATTTCATTCTGACCAGTAGTTTTTTCAGCGGCTTTCTCTGAGTGTCTATGGAGAAGTCACATCCTTTCTAGGGCCCCGGTCCTCTAAAATCCAGTTCAGTTCTCTAACCTCATTTTCTTATTCTAGGACAATACAGATTCCCTCCTTGTCCCCACTTTAATAGCATAGGGAGAGGGGAAGAGAAAATAGCCTCTTTCCTTCAATCCTCCCAGATACCTATTCCCATGTAGTGGGGTGACACTGTCCAATAAGGTCAATATGGACAATTACCCAGAAGTGATTTGGGGACCCTTCTAGATTGTAAGCACTTTGACGGAGAATTCATCAAATGGTTGGAATAAAATGATGTCATTTAAGATTCTACCCAGCAGAATGATGTCCAAGGGAAAGGATTATAGGGGAGAAAACATGCATGAAAAATGATGTATAAAGCCAAGTACCATAGGTCTAGGACGGCAGGAAGTTGACCTTGTCCTAAGATCATAAGAAAATAGAGAAACTTGATGTCGTCTTATAGCCTTAAGCTGAAAGGGAAAGGCAGTGAAGCCATGTCCTTTGAATTCTAGTTGATGGTGGTGAAGTAGCAATATGAATCTTCATTTTATGATTCAGAGAAGGAGTTTGGGGCATTAGTTCAAATAATAAATTCATTTAAAATTTGAGATATAGCTGATACATAATATAGTAGTTTCAAGTGTACAACATAAAGATTTAGTATTTGTGCATATTGCAAAATGACTCAAACAATAAATTCTTAAAAGGAATAGCTCTAAACTAACTTCAAGAGGGTATTTCATAAGATTTCATGACAATTTTGAAAGTGTGAATTTCACAGCTAATACTTATAAATATGAAGGCAATCTTAGAATCTGGACTGGCCTATGCTGCTGGCTTGAGAAATTTTCCCACTGTTGAAAGTTATTCTTGGGTTCTGTCCTGGCCTCAGAACATTTGCCCTTCTAACTCAGAGAACAATGCTTTCAAATTCATCCCAAGCACCTGAAGAGGAACATCTCAAACCCATAATGAACACAGGTAAAAAGTAAGTAAATACTTAAGAGAAATGATAAAAGGCAATTATTAAAGATACTTTATCACTGGTTCCTGTGGACTGTTTGTTACTCATCAACAACCTCAAAACCTGCAGAATGCATGCCCAGAAAGAAAGAAAGAATGTTCAATTTTTTTGGATTCGTTTCATTAGTCAACTAAAAATTACATGTGATTCCATTCATTGGAATCAGTGGGGGAGAAATTTCACAATTTAACCATCAATCTGATGTGCAATTGAAATGAGATGTTTCATACAGCCAAATCAGTGGCATATTTCATTAAAATGATTGGTTTTTCTTTAGCATTTTCGTGTGTTTGCGTGTTTGGGTGGATAATTTGTGATGGGGGCGTGTCACAGAATGCTTCATAGTAGAAAAATGTAAGTGCTTTTAAACTTCAAGTGATTCTTTTTGAGTATTTGAAGAGAGAGCCCTAGGCAGGGACCAGGAGACCCAATTCTGGCCTTGTCTCTGCTGTGATAGGGAAGGGCTGTGATTTTTGGGGGGTAATGAACAAGCTCTTGAGATTTGACCTGATTTAAAACTCCAGACTAGTTCTGCCAGAGAAGAGTGGGTGTTTCTACTACTAAAATCAGTAATACTCTACAATAATAATATAAAGACAATTAATAATTTACTTGGCCATTAACTTTCAATCATATAACTTATGGTAAGTCTGAAAATTTGGGGGACAATTATGATTATTTCAAATTTTATGGGTAAAGTGACATTTTATTAACAATTTTATTGTACATGCATTTACGTCCTCAGAATAAAAATTAAATAGGATCATGTTAGGGTCTGTCTTTGGGAGATTTAAAAAATCTCTTAGGATGTTTAACTTCGGCGGGGGCGGGGGTTGGATTAGTCAGGGCTGTCATACTCCATCCTGAAGGGAAGCAGCACTCTGTAGAGAATAATTAGGGGCCATTTGCAAAGGGAGATTATACAGAGACACACCCCATAGCCAGTCTATGTACATAATATATCTTCAATAATTAAAGAAATGGAAAATCAAGAAATTCTATAATCTTAATGACTATTAGCTTTTCTTCCCTCTGTTCTACTACTCTTCCTTTTTTCTTTCCTCCTGTTGTTTCAAAAGATCCATATAATAGAATGAAAAAATAAGAATTTCTCTTGTGGAACATATCCAGTCCCATCTTGAATTATACTTATGTGTGTTTCTTCTTACCTTTCCTTCGAAAATCCTGAGTCTCCAAAGGACTGTCTTGCTCACTGTTGTCCCCCTAGCACCTGGCACACTCCCCTGGTAGAGTCTGGTTTACAATAAAATGGGTTGAATTTGATTGAATTGAAAATGCCCTGAGACTGTTGGCTCCTCTCTCCTTGCTTCTACACATGTACCATCAGGTGCCTGAGTGAGAGCACCATGGCGCTGCATTGCATTTAGAGTGTATGCTGAATTTCTCGTTGGGTTGGAAGAACCACCAAAGCTGGTTCCCCATCTTAGCAAGTGAAGAGATTCATACAGGGTCCTCGCTTTCTGAGAAGAGCTAGGTTACACAGGTCTGTCCTGTTGGGGTCCCACACAGTGTGACTGCTCTGACTGACACTTTTCCACAACACACCTACAGCCTGGAATGCCTGTCTGAGAGGTGGTGACTGAAGACAGGGAACACTGATGACACTTAATTACTCTTTCTCATTTTGCTGAATTGAAAATAAAAAATCATTCTATCACTCACAGGACTTTTCCCCTATAATTACCATAATGATACAATGAACCACGCTTGCAAAATTTCTGCCAAGCAGAAATTTCATTAATACGAATACCATTTGATTGTGGAAATCCAAAGAACACAATATGATATCCTCTTTGGCTCCTACTACACCCGTGGACATTTGACTTACACAACTTACAGAGAGCTGCTATTTAAAAGACGTGTCATCGGTTTCATTCCAATCTTTATTTGGTGTTTTAACTGACTCCCAGAGATTTAACCTCTTAAACCTCAAACAAAAAGTTTATTCTCTTACAAATGCCAGTTGCAAGACCTGGACTCACAATTGTTAAGCATGTGGGTCAAACTTTAAATCAGTTGTGAACAGTCTGGGCCCACTGGGAAGTCCTGAGTCTATCTATTGGTTTGGGGAAAGAAACATGAGGGAGGGAACAGATTATTCTAATGCTACATAAAATTGATGTGCACATCATATATTTAAGGAGATGTGGTATGAAGATTATGGTGCACCAAGAGAATCCTAGGGGATATACATATGCACACTCTACAATTCACTCTTAGTGAACAGTTATAGAGAGTGATTAAACAAATTAGATTCTACACATTAACGACAGGATTAAAAAGGAAAAAAAATGTCTGACCTGGTCATGGTCAACTGAGTGAAGATGTATTTATCTGACCTGAAGTCTGCAGGCTTTCTCGGTTTCTTCTCTGTCTTGAGAGCTCCCTAGGTGGGATGACCAAGATGAAATTCACACATGGTTGTGCTCTCCTGGCTTCTCATCATATGTGTGCAGATCATTTAGGTAATCTTAAAGTTTCAGGGTCAGCTGTTTCTTTGGGGCTTAGTAAAACTCTTTAGAAAGCTGTTCCATTAGAAGTTTGTTTCACCTACTGTTGATATTTGTAGAGGCTAGTCATTAGCAAGGAGCTCCTTTTGAATGACAAAGGACAAGGCCTGAAAAATTCTTGGTTCTATTTTGGCTTTGAAGCACAGAATATACTAACATTTTTTAGATCTAGGGCCTTAGGGCTCCAGCATGACTCAGCACAAAGACAGCTTATCAAGGGCAAACTTAATTTGTGGCAGGCTGGACAGTGGCGATGGTCATGACAAGAGCCTGGACTTCTGGAAGTGTCCTTATGGATCTTGAGTTTTAAACTTTATTGGGCAAGAAGCTAGAAAGTATGACCTACAGATACTTAAACTGTAACTTTACTCATCCAGGATTCCCTTTTCTCTATTTCTATAGATGACCAAGAGGTAGCTTTAATTGCTAAATTGGCAGGAAATGTCAAATATATTTCTAGAGGATGATAATATTTCTTCTGATCATGATCATTAATTCAATATTACAGCCTTAATGCTTGAATGGTACTGCTATTCAGTCTTCCATAGCAGAAACACTCAATAATATTTAATTGTGGGCTCAACTACTGAAACAGAAGTGAAACTGAAGAGATGAGGAAAAGTTGATGTGATTGATGCTTCTGGAAAGAATGGTGATTATATCTAATTCTAAAAGTAAGAGAGGGTCAGATGCCCATAGTGAATTGTGTTTACTCTCAAAACAAATCTACCATATTGGAATGTTAGATATGACCTATATCATGAAAAGGACGCTCTTGCAGATGGGCTGCATTTGGGGCAAAACATTCAAAAGCCTGGGATTTCTGTTGACAAAGTTTCTATAAGAACTTGGGGGACTAATACATGGTGTTCTGAGGTGCTTTCCAGCTCCCAAATAGCATAGTTCCAAGGAACTGTATCAGTAAATAAAAACCGCAGGTACTCACGTGGTATTAGGCCTTGGTTAGCCAGCTGTTCCTGGGTCCTTCTCTGTTGAAGCCGTAACTGCAAAACTTAGAAAAGGAAGTGTTAGCTTGTGAGTTGCACTAGCTATGATTACAATCACTTATTTTGCATTGTTTTTTGCATAGTCTTCTCATTTTATTTTTAGGTCAGTTCTGAAAGTGGGAAGTACATTTTTATTTCTAATGTAGACGAGAAAGATGAGAGAAACAGTATGGCAGGATTTGGCAGCAAGTAGATAACAAAACCTGGAATTTGAGCATTTGTCTCCTCTTGGCAGTGAATTTAATTTCACAGCACCATCTTGCTTGCTCTCTCTACTATACCACTTGGGATTGATGAGGACCATCAATTTCTGCAGGGGATTTACCAGTAATTTCAAAAAGGGACATAGTGAAGAAAGCTCAAGCTTTGGAGTCTTATCTGGTTCAGATCTCATCCCTTCGTCCCTTCCTAGATGAGTAACTCTGCTAAGTTACTTGACTTCTCTGACCCTCATTTTCCTCATTTGTAGATGGAAACAATGCCTACATTATGGTACTGCTATAAAGTTTGATAAAACATGAATGACCATATCATATTTCATCAACAAATGGCAGTATTATGAGACTATGAGATAGCAGAGTGTCAGACCATATCATATTTCATCAATAAATGATAGAATTATGAAAATGAGATTCATCTAGAAATTCAAAGAAAAACTGTCAGAGTGATGCCTTACGTAGAAAAATGAAAAAATTACAAGTTGTCTTAACTACATATTATAAAATTTGCTATATCAATGGTACAAATATGATGAATATAAATATTAATAAAGATATCTTAATATATATTAATACTACATATCTATATACATCTCTATATATGTTAACTGAGCGCAGTTTCGCATTTTTGTTTTTACTTTCACTCTTCTCTGCCAAATACATTCTATCTTTGGACATTCATCATTTCCCTCATGAATATTCCATTTTCTTAGGGAGATTCTGATTTGTCATCTTGGTCCTGGGTTTAAATTACTGGGATTGAGGATAGAAAGAGTAGAAATTTGTAAAGACAGGGGCTGGTTTAATTAGCTTATAATGAAAAGAGAGAATAAGAACTGTTTTGATAAAGAAAAAATTAGTACGGGAAGGGAAAAAGAGCAAATAATTTTTAAAAATCTATATGGGCTGAATTTTAAGTAGTATTTCAGAGTGAAGTTTCCGAGTAAATGCAGCCATAAGATATATTGACAATCAGAGTAATCAAGAAGGACAATCTTAAAATGTGCTGCTATGGATTTCGAATTGATCCTCTTCAATCTTCTTTGAATGAGACCAATATTATGGAATTGATTTTAATTACTTTGGCTTGCTAGACAGTGCTGCATTGAATAGCATCATGTGACTCTGTGTTAGGACTGGACAACAAAGAAGACTGAATAATTTTACTTTGTGGATAAATGAAAATGATACAGGAGTTATATTTAATCTCCCTCCTCCCCCTTCAGACCAACCCTTCCACTAATAACACCTGTAAATTCTGAACAAAATAAGTAAAACAACTATCTGAGGATTCTGAAGAGTAAACAAAATGATGGGGATTTAAAACTTGAAGAACTGACTGAATTTGCCCTGAGGGTGACCTGTAGTCAGGAAATGGAGGGCCACAGGCAAATCTTCAAGTTCTCCATCAAAAAACCTACATGCTCTACATATTAAATCAGTAGTAAATAAGAGTCTTCAATTATTTCAATATCATAGATCTTAATTCTGCAAAGGAAAAAAATATAGATCAATCATGGTTAAAATCAGCCATTTTGTAGGCTGTTTTAGTTCCTTAGACATTAGCACTTTGACTTAGATTGACCTGGATAAAGACAATAAAACTGGAAATGATAGACAAATACATTGAACAAAAATAACTGGAAGAATTTGGTGATATGGGGGATGACAGAAATATATATCACTATCTATCAAAGGGATTGTTAGTTTTGGATCTTTATGTATGCTATAGGAAATTAAAGAACTCCAATAAGTTATATATAGCTATGTTCACATGTATCCACATTTTCTCGGGAGCGGGTCCATAGATTTCCAAGGAGGACCAAGACTACTAACCCACAGATACAAAAATCTAGAGTTCTGAGAGCACGTGTTAGAGTTAATTTATAAGGAAGTTGACAAAGGATTCTGAAAAAGCATAATTTTAAATAAACCAAATTTTTAGGAGTCCTGGTAAATTATAAGCAATGTGCCTGACGTGTAACTAAGAGGTGGGGCTGGAGAAAGGTGAGAGATCAGGACTGGGATACTGATTTGGGTATCGTCCTCACACATTTGTTCACAAAAACCTCTTGGTAGAATTCCTAAATGAAAATGGATGCATTATCAAAGGAAAAGAAAATAGAGATATAAATGACATTGCAAATAGAGAAAGAATAATATCAAAGAGAAGCTGGTTGGGGGCATAGTTTATTTTGTGTATCTAATATGGCAAAATCGGTGTGCTATTTGATATCGCTCATTTCCACATCTTCATTTTTTTTTGGTTAAAACATTTGTAGATTTTTCACCGTTATAAAGATGGAAAGCATTCATTCATTAGTCAGTCAATCATTCAATAAATACTTGATTGCCTCTTATGTGAAAGACATTCCATGTTTTTGGTGTAGTGGTAAATAAGGCAGATTGTTTCTACTCTCTTAGCCATAACATGTACATTGTTGGTGAGATAAACTCAATTTTTCATGAATACAAAATCTTTTTACTCCTTTTGGTTTTTTCACTACTTTATTTTGTCTTTTTAAAGTATCTTTTGGAATACACTTTCCCTCTTGAAGAAGCTGGTTTTCAAAGGCTCTGTTAATTCTCTGAAACTGTATACAAAAACTGGTGCTTACATGTGTGCATATGCATATATCTGTAGAATGACCTGTAACTTTGATCAGATTTTAGGAAGTCTCTGCAGCCTCCAAAAGTTAAGAACCATCATTTCCCATATAAATTAGGTCTCATATCTTTATCTACAGACTCTCTCCTTGCACTATACCTTGCACATGTTATCACACTAATTTCCCTTCAACTTTATTTTCAAAAGATTACTTTGTGCAGTATCCTACAGTGGCTCCTTATTCTAGCATCTGAGGTCTTTATTCCCCCAAAACACTATTCTCCACACAAACTTGCTTCTCCAATTCAATCTGACTCCACCCGAGCCCAATACCAGTCACATATATTCACATCCTTTGCATTTGATCGTGGTGTCCCCACACGTAGAACTGGATGTGTGGCTTGAGACAAGTCTATGATTTTTTTTATTTATTCCAAATATTTGTTAAACTATGTAGAACTACCATTTATTAAAGAATTTTCCTTTGCTCACTGATATGTAATACCACTTTTTCATTTACTAAAGTTCTAATACAAGCCACGGCCTGTTTCTAGGCACTAATTTCTACTTTCTACCCATTTCACTTCCTATAATTTCTCTTTCTTTAGTGGAAAAAGTAGAAAATGATTTCTGATCCATGTTGGCAGACTGAAAACTCAGCTGACTCCCATAAAAAACAAAAATTACAGTAGAAAAAAAAATCCATATTACTCTGGAAAAAAAGGGAGATTTCTTAGTGGATCAGAACTATAAGACATAAAAAGAACATGGGAATGGCTGGGAAAACTACTTCCCAAGACACGTGCACGTGAGTGATTGAAGTCTCACAAGAATACTCCATGTCCAGGAGCAAGGGGTCTAAGGTTCATTGTAATAGGTTGTTAGTTGGGTACCAACGTTAGAGATTAGCCTCTACCTTGTACTCCCACATTGGAGCAGACGCTGCTGGTCAGGGATGGGATGGCTGCAGCTGGCATGTAGGGAGACACAGAGGGGACTTCCAGGTGGCTGGCAATACCCAAGAGAGTAGTGAATATTTCCTGGTAGAAACTAGTTCCTGGCCATCTTGTAGATCCCTCCCAATCCCTGAATCAGATCAAAATACAAGTGTCAGCAATATGTCTTTTCCCTGCTCACCCATGCATTGGATAGTCGAACGGGTATCCACAAGGGCACAGCATGAGGGTCTCATCAAAAATCACCTATCATGGGAGGAATGTTGGCACCATGAAAGCACTTATACTAAAGGTAACAGCATGAACAAAGGGAACAGGTCTTTCTCAGATATAGGCAAGAGAATTATCATTAATTAAAAATAAAATAAAAATGATCAGCTCACACCGATTCAGATGGTTACTAACACTAAATAATAAGTGATGGTGAAGCTATGGAGAAATTGGAGTCCTCGTGCACTGCTGTTGGGAGTGTAGAATCGTGTAGCCACTATGGAAAACACTATGGTCACTCCTCAAAAAAGCAAAAGTAAAGCTATCATATGATCCAGGAATCCCATTCTGAGCATACATGCAAAAGAAGTGAAAGCAGATTTGAAGACACACTTGTATACTCATAGTCACATAGTATTCAGAATAATCAAAAGTGAATGTAATAACCCATATGTCCATTAATGTGTGGATAGAAAAATAAAACATGGTATAGATACATATACATATATAGAGAGAGACATGCACACATATATATACAAACAATAGAGTATTAGCTTTAAAAAGAAGGAAATTCTGACACATGCTAAGCATAGATGAAACTTGAAGACATTATGCTAAATGATGCAGGTCAGTCACAAAAGGACAAATACTGTATGATTTCACCTACATAAGGTACCTAGAGGAGCCAAATTTACAGAGAGAATAAAGTGATTATTTCCAAGGGTGGGTGAGGGGAGAAGTGGGGAGTTAAATATTATCTATTAAAAATTTTATTAAAGGATGGGAGTCCCTATTTAATGGCTATTAGGTTTGAATTTTGTAAAATGAAGAGATATGGTGACGTAACAAGGTGAATGTATTTAATGCCACAGAAGTGTAGATCTAAAAATGGTTATGATGGTAAATTGCATAGTATGTGTATTATTTTATTAGATTAAGACAACGAGAGATAAGTAGCATGAACGTTTGATTCATGCACCTGACATTCCTTTTCCTATGTGTTTGTGCGGGATCACATTGTAAGTTTCCCTTCATTGGCTATTTCTTATGAGTAATATATCATATATGTATCCCCATGTTACTCAATACCACTTAAAAGTTACTATTTTAGTAGTTGCACATTATTCAATTTTTGATTATTCTATAAGTTCTTGAACCAAATGGCTATTATTGGATATTTACTTTTCACTATTTTGCCATGAAAACACAGCAGTGGGCATTTGCTGTCCTTCATGTGAGACCACATCCTCAGTATTGCTTTAAGATCAAGTGGAATTGTTTGGTGACAGAAAACATCAAATTTCAAGGTTTCTGGTACACAGGTCAAAGAGCCCTCCTGCAAGGTGGTTCTGATTTTCTTCTTGCGAGTGAAGCACGTCTGGGCTGCTAGCTGCCCTTGGCCTTGCTTCTGGTATTCCTTGGACTCTGTGGCAATCCTCTCCACTGAGCTGGAGACCTGTCAGCCAGTTTCGTGGTCCAGGCCAGAGAGCCAAGGCCAGGACGATCTGAGCGGCAGACTTTGATGCTTTCTTTTCCAGGTTTGCCAAAGCTCAGATGTTGAGGAAGCAAATGAACATGCACATCCATTTCTGTGTCTGCTTCTGGCTTCCCGTGGGAGAGCTCTGAGACAGAAACCTGTGCTCCATGATACAGCCTTTCCCCTTGGGCACAGCTGCCCTCCGCTACCACCAGGCTCCTTCCCTCCTCTCCTGTCTCTGTATTTGCTGAGCAGCACCTCCCAACCCACATTCAGTTTGCTGTGGTCATTTGTGTCCCCAGAACTCTTGGCAAAGCTCTGCTGATTCACTGGAGCTAAAAATACTCTGCGTAGAGGGTGGCTTTTTGGCCCTTGCTCTCTGGTTCTAAGCCAGTCCCAGTTTTAATCGCCTACAAATTACAGGTATTCATGGAGTTTCTCTTCATTTCCTTAGGGACAGATGGTTATCTCTGGGAGGTGCAGGAAGTGAATGCCTTTTCCATGTCATCCCAATATCTCCCAGGGTTCTGGCATTTGGATGTCAACCTTTCTTAACTTCTGGAATCAAAGCTATTTTTTCTCTCCTTTTGCATTCCTTTGGCTATTGTCATCAGAATCAGGAATCTTATGTTTGCACTCAAGCTGCTTCTTTACTCTGAAGTTTTGGGTTCTCAATTCTTATTTCCTCCCTTCTCTGGCTACTCTTGTCCCAGTACTACATCATTTAAATTACTCTAGGCTTATGACAGAGTTTCCTGTCTAGTAGGAAGCTGTTATATTACCTGTTGTAAGTGAAAGTTTCCTGACTACTCTAGCCTGTCTCCCCCCACCCCACAATGAGCTTCAGGACTAAGGTAGCAAGTTTTACCACCATCCCTAGCACCTACCTCCCCCACAGAAGAGGGATAAAGTTCTTTTGATATTCTATAATGACAAGTGGAAGCTATTTAGTCAAAGAAGCACACTCCTATGTAATGGCTATTAAAGAATATACAGAAACATCTGGATTAAGCACAGCGCAGGACCAGGAGTAGGATTTCTACATGCAACTAAGAATATGAGCTAGTATATCTCTCCACACCACTGGGTCACAGCCAGAACATGTCACTTGCTTGTGCTCAGGAGGGAAGCAGAGTAACCCAGGAGAAAAAAGACCAGAGGCAACTGTGTAGGTCTCTTGAGAGTTTCAGGTTGAAGAAATATCAGTACTGATGGCCATTGTGACATATCTCTTACCGCATAGTCATCTTTGCTAAATGTCCAGAGCTGTAGGCAGGTTTTTCCTTTTTTGGGGGGTGGGGTGGGGGAGAAAGCAAGCAGGAATGAAGGAAGACAAGTGTACAGGCAGGTAGGAAAGAATAAGCATTTTTTTATTTAGTTAGTTGGTCATGTTTGGTTGTTCCTCCTGCTCTTGGTCGCAAACCCAGCTGTGGGCTTATGTCTGAGCCACCATGGTGCACCAGGCAGACTTTTTCTTGAGGCAGGAGGGACACAACGCGACACAGCAAGGGTGTTGGGATGAAAAACAGAGTTCTGAACCTCACTGAGTTGTGGAACCTTAGGCAAGTCACTATTTCTACAAGTGCTAGCTTTCTCGTATGTATACAGCAATAAATAAAACTAATGCTAATAATAAATCAATCATAGTAACTATTTTTGCAGGATTGTAGGTATGGAGTTAATAAGTTATCCATTTTCTAAACTATACAAGGCTGTCAAATATGTTTCGGTTTTGTATTGAAGGCAGTTGCTTCAGGAGAAAGTCCACCTGTTTTGTTCTGAAGAAAAGGAAGCATTAAGTTGCAGTGGACTTTAAAACTTAAAGAAAAACAGTAACTTTAAAAAAGTCATTGCTGTTTTAAATATTGGTCAAGTCCAGGGCTTCCAGTCTCTGGGGGGAGTTGGTATAAATCAGAAAGGAGGAATTTATAGGATTCTTATAGGAAGAGGGGACTGAAGACACAGGGCACTGATAGAATTGAAAAGTGTTAGTCTCTGGGATTGAAGTTTTTATAAATCATGTCATTGAAACCTCCCAGTGATCCTATAGGAGTATGAATGATTACTCCCATGTTGCAGCTCATAAGCCCAGAGGGTATAAATAACTCATTTGAATCCATAGAGTTATGAAGTGAGGGAAGCACATTTCAAATCCATCACTTCGGACTCTGAAGTTTTGCCTCATGGGAGAAAATTCCAAATGGAACTATTTGGATGATAAAACAGTATGTTTGGCCATGTTAAATCTTTTATGTTTTATGTACTTCCTTCATTTTGTTGGAGGGCGTTGCTTTCCAATGAAGAATCAGGAACCATGACCATGAGGCATATTTCCTGCTACCTGCCTCTAAGGTAACTCAACATAAGGAGCCTTCAGCTCAGCATCACTGCCCATAGTGTCTCCATAGCAACTGTCATGCAGAGTACCATTCTCGTTCTGAGCCAACAGGCAGCAGTGGGACTGTTCTAACTGTCATAGGTGGTGGGCCCAATGAGTCTCCGATGAAGATGAAACTCCTGAATGAATGCTCCCTGGCTCTGATATCATCCCACAGAGTTGTTGCCATGGTTTTGGGGAGAAGTATTGCTTTTCTGAAGATTGCAAAAACACTTGATTTCCAATTCCAGTCTCGTTCTTTCCTGACGGAGTGGAAAATGTGTCTCCTTGCCTGAAATGTTCCTCTTGAGTCCAACCCAAAGATGACATTTTTAGGAAAGTTTTAGAAGAATCCTGTGGCTGTACTGAGTCACGATAGAGTGGAAATGGATCTTTTCTATTTAAAGAGATTTTTGCTACTGTTTGAAAATGTCACATTGCTAGGGAACAGTGGAAATGGAAAACTTTCCATTTGCTATCAACACAGACTGTTACTGAATGTGGAACAGCAGCATTGAGAAGTTGTTACCTGTCTGAAGTAGCTGGAAGTTATGTAATTTCATTTAAGAATATTGGTCAGAATGAGCTTAGTGTTCTACAAAAGGATCACTCCTCTGGAATACAGTGCGTGTAACGCTAGACCTCACACTGCTACCCCATAACTGGAATTTTAGACACGTGCCAGAATCTTTCCAGATCTCTGTTTCAATAGAAACCAAAAAAAAAAAAGGATAAAAGTAGTTTAGATCAGGTTTTCCCCAATTTACCTGACACTAAGAGTCATCTAGAACTTGGGTTTTTCTTGGGTTCTTTTTCTGGAGACCAAAATCCAGTAGATCTGGGGCATATTAAAAATATTATTTGAGCAAAATTCCAAGAAATTCTGAGAAAAATATAGGTTTTAGAAATAGAAATCAACAATTGTATTACGTGAAAAATGAGAACACATTTTAATAGTTTTGTGCTTTGCTGCTTTTCTACTGGTAATGTATTGCTGTCTTTGTGTGAATGTATATAGGTACACTTTCATTTTTAAGGATATGACACATACTATTTTTATTACGATATTTGTCAAGCAATTCCCTTTTATTATATATTTAAATTTTTTTTCTTCAGAAATGACATATCGTTTTGTACTCCTACTAGAGCTATATACAGTGGGGTTGGGGCTGGGAAGTGGCGGGTGGAGCAGGGTTTCTCTTACTCTTATACCCTGTTAGTAATGGGTACTATTAAAGAAGAAAAAAAGGTTTGCCAATTTGATAAACTATTGTGGTATCTCATTATACTTTCTAATAAGTCAAACATGTTTCCATTGATTTGTTAATTATTAGTTTCTATGATGAATGCCTGATAACATTCTTTGCTAATTTTTCTGTTAGAAAATTTTTTTTCTTATAGACTTAGGAGAGCTATGTATATTTGAAGCACATTAAATATACTTATCTATTGTATGAATTCCCCTGGTTTTTAGTTTTTCATTCAATTGTTTGTGATAATATTTGGTACTCAATATTTCTAGATGCAATCCTTTAAAAACTTATAAAAAGTGTCTATCTTTAATGCATACTTTGAACAATCTTCATATGCAGATTATATAGTCACATACATGTTCTTCAATTTTTATGTCCTTTTGCATTTGACTTTGCAATGCATCTGGAATTAATTTTAGTATGTAGTATTAGAAAAGGGATAATTTTTTCAAACTGTTAACTCGTAATTATAATTAATTTCTATGTCAAGTGAATTTTTAATACTGTTTGTCCTAGACTATATACTTACATAATCTATAATCTGCTTCTTCATTTTCTTTATATTTGGACCTCAATATTTTGTATGTTTGGTGGCAGGCTGGGTTTATCCTTAAATTGACTTAAATATACATTTTATGCTATGTGGGAGTTTGGAATATCCTGAACCTCCCGATTATACAATCCATATTTAGAGTCCCTGAGTCAAGTCTTCAGAATGGTTTACAAGCAAGTACCTGGTTTCAAGGGACCAAAAATAGGAAATAACTGATCCCTTCACCAACAATAGAGGCACTATACCACATGAGAAAAATAATGTTATGTCTTCATGTAAACATGCTTACATACAGCAGGTAGAGGAAGTATAATTTGATGATATCTGGGAAATAAGTTATGAATGTACTGAGGATCTTAGGGGAAACATCAGGAAAAAAAGTAAGGGTGGAAGAAAAAGAAGTAAGAGAGAATCTGAGGAGAAAACGGGTTTACATTTTTTGTTACAAGAAGAATATTGGTGTGTGTTTGAACATCTATTCCAGTGACGGTTATTAATTCATGTGTAATTATAGAAAACAAAAGTTACATTAACCAGGGGCATACTAAGTTCTGCTCTAGAAGGGAAACAAGAGATAGGCCAAGTGTCCCGGCAGAACTCTGAATTTATAAGACAACACTTCTGCCCACATCACTTTTGTCCTGGTCATAACTTTACATTATTTTTCTCCCCAAAAGATGAGGGAGGTTACTCTAAGAAAGAAAAGAAAGGAAGGGAAAAAGGGAAGGAGGGAGGGGAAAAAGGAAGGAAATGACAGAAAGGAAAAAAAGAATCAAACCTGACTTTTATACAAAAGATTGCTGCACCAATTTCAGAATGAATCTAGCTGTTTGTTCACGGGTGTATATAATAAACAGTAAACAAGGGGACAGGGTCACTTATGTGCACTATGTGTACTATTTTAATAAGCAGGGCTACTGCCCATCCATCCTTCAGCATTGGCTGCACTGACACCCTGACATCTCCCTCCTGTCACTCAAGGTAGAGAACATCTGCCTTTTCCTCTGTAGGACATAAGAGACTTCCAAACAATGATAGATATCTTAATTCTTCACTCTTTGGCAGCTGTCAGCTCTTTTTGTGTGTATGTGTGCTGCTGGTCATGAACCCAGGTCTAGGAAGCCTTAGCCACCTGACCACAGGGGAGGGCTGAAATTATTAGTTACTTTATATTATTTTTTAATATTGAGCACTATATGGACCCATAAAGTTGTATTATGCAAAGGATTACAAAGAATTTGATGGAATCTGTGTGTTAAGCTTCTATTAGTTCCATCCAACTAAATCAGCATTGTGAAGAGCATCATCTTTAGTCATCACTTCTCCCACGGATACACTGACTTCTTAACACACTCCTATTACTCATTCTTGATTGGCTTTCTGTTCTACATCACTTCCCTCAACTGTTTTTTTTTTTTCCCTCTTACTATATATTCCATTTTTCTTAGGCAACTTCTCCTTAGTCTCTGAGTTGCCTATTTGCTATAACCTCTACAGCCTATTTATTAAAATGGCCATATTTTCTAAAGGAACACTAGAATGCATGGTCTAACCGCATATTGTTTTGTGATTTTATAAATGAACTTATTATTTAAATTTTATCAAAGTCATAAAATGAGCTATGCTTATACAATTAATAAATCATCTTTTGGGGAGAAAAATAATGTAAAGTTATAAAAAATAGGTGACCAATAAAGAAAATAAAAATGTACTCATTGTACTAACCAGATAGTCATCATCACAGAGTCATCTCTTCCTCTCTTCAAATGTTCCATGCATTCTACTCCATCTAGGAATGACTCTACCTTTGGCTATGTGGGAAGGTGAAAATAACTTCCTATATTTTACTAAGTAAACCTAAATCTCTTCTTCCAACATTACCAACACAAGGTGTTTTATCATCTCCCTGGGCTCCAGCTTCCTTACCCAAGAAAGGAAGGACTAAGTTAGAATAAGGTGCTTTGAAACATTTTAAAAGAAACACTAGAAACATTTTTAAGGTGAAGTCTAACATGGAAGGAATTAAAATAAAAGCACAAGGGTGAGGAATACAAGCAGAACATCTCATAAAATTTCAGAGCTCCGTTGAGCAGTTTGAAGATCATTGGACTAGAAGACCCCTACATTTCTTCCAAATTAAATGTATTGTCTTTATTACTTGAATATGAAAAAGTCTTAAACATTCTATAAGCTATTGTTTAGGATTAGATTGAGTGACTTTATCCAAGAACAGGGGGATGGATTACAATGCCATTGCACCAACACAACCTTTTACTCATGACCTGTCTTGGACCTCCGAACCTTCCTTGTGGAAACACTAAGCTCCTGATTTCAGCAGAGGACCAAGATCAGGTCTCTCAGCGATAGCAGCAGGGGTTAAGTCTCCTTTGACATCAGCAGATGGCGGTGAGCTTTTGCTGTTTCTTCAGTTCCTTCTTATAATGAGCTTGGCTATCACTATAATCTTGTGTAGCCTGATGAACCATGAGGGCTCCTTGGTAAATACAAGAGCAGTCATTGCATGAGGCCATAGAGCTCTTTGTACTCTCATTGCTTTATACTTCTTTCACATTCTGCATGCAGAACAAGCTCTATGTCTGAATATCATCTTTGCTGTAGCTTGAAATTTGAATGGTTAGATGCCAAAGTCTGAAATTTTGTGGAAAACCAGAGTGATTTTTTTAAAAACCTGTGTCTATATTCATGCACATAGGCAAAACACTTATATATAGTAATTAGAGGGTTTACCAAAATTCTTCTGTTGTAATATGCCTTTAGCAAAGATGCCTTTAGCAAGTCATACAAGAGTTCAGGAGACCAGGCCATGTTCCTCCCGCTAAATGGTTAGGTGACCTTGGTCATGACACTTGACCTCTCTAGGCTTTAGTTTCTGCCTTTGTAAAACAAGAAAGATGAGCTGATGATCTCGATGGTCCCTTGGTGTGTTAACATTTCATGACACTTAGTCAAATTCAGGCCTCTGGGATTGCTTTTAATATCTAGGGTTTCTCCCATGAGATCACAATATGTCTTTAATAGCTCTTAGGATTATGTTTAAAGTGCAGAAAAGGGCTTCAAGTTTGTAAAGTGGTACCCAAGCAACGATTCTAAGAAGTCAAATGTGAAATTCAGGGTCTAAAGTGACCGTCTAGAGAGGAATGTGAACTAGAGCGCCTATTATATTTCTGAATGTCATAGATATCTTCAGGGTCACCAGGGTAATCTGGTGAAAAAGCATTCATTTATCTACCAATTTACTCTCTCAGAAAGTATTTAGTAAGAGCAGCATTTAGGTCAATCGCCTCCGAAGAATGAAAGCTACATACCCCTGGGTTCAAGTTCTGGGTCTGGGGAGAACAGCCAGTGTGAATGACTAAATAAAAATAAAAGGAAAACAAAACAAAACAAAAGGTATTCAACAATTCTATGCCATTTTCTGAAGTAGCTCTAGACACTGAGATGACACAAAGTAATTTAGGCATGAATAATCTAGTGGGGAAGAGAAGACATATACACTTGAGTTAGATAAATAAAGTGCAAGGCAGCACATCACTAAAGAATGCATACACATGGGAGAGATATTTGCAAACCATATTATCAGACAAAGAGCTATTATCCAAGACATATAATCAACTCACATAAAACAACAACAATAAAATACAACCAAATTGAAAATGGGCAGAGGATCTAAAAAGGCATTTCATCAAAAAGTGATATATGGATAGCTAACATATGAAAAGATGTTCTTCATCATTCATCATTAAGGAAATGCAAATCAAAACCACAATAAGCTATCACTTCATACCTGTTAGAATGGCTATTATCCAAAAGTTGAGAAACAATTAAGTGTTGGTGAGAATGTAGAGGAAAAGGAACTCTTACGTTCTATTGGTAAGAAAGTCAATTGGTGCAGCTTCTATGGAAAAGAATATGAAGGTTTCCTCAAACTATTAAAAACAGAACTACCATCTGATCTACTGATTTCACTTTGGGGTATTTAGCCAAAGAACATGAAAAGCTATCTGCACACCCCATGTTCACTGCAGCACTGTTTACAACAGCCAAGACATGGAAACAACCTGAGTGACCACTGATAGGTGACTGGAAAAAGATGTGGTACATATATACAATGTAATACTACTTAGTTATTTAAAATAAAAAAAGGTGAAATCTCGCTATTTGCAACATGGATAGACCTTAGGGGCCTATTCTAAGTGAAATCGTCAGGAGAAAGTCAAATATCAGATTATTTCACTTATTTGTGTAATATAAAGAAACAAAACAAACAAAAACCAAACTATAAACAAATCCTTAGGCTGACAAGAGAACTGAGGTTATCAAAGGAGAAGAGGGTGGGTGAAGAATGGAATGGGTAGAGGGGGTTGAGTGGTTGGTAATGGATGGCAACTGAACACTTGGTGGTGGGAATGGTATGGCAATATACCATCACTGAAGTGTGACGTTGTTCACCCGAAACTTACATAGTATTGTAAACAAATATTACCTCAATTAAAAAAAATGCACATATATAGAAGGCAACCATGGGTAGAAAAACGAGACATTTAAATTTTCAAGTGTGAATGAATCATATGGGTAATTACGGTGGTTGATAAAGGGAATTCTTGACCGAGGGAAGACCATGCACAAAAATATGAATGTGGAATAAACATGGTACATTCTGGCCACAGCTGGCTTCGTGAGTATATGGCCTGTTCAGAGTCCCATGCACAGATCAGCCCTGTGCTTGTTTTGATACTGTGCCATCACCATCTGAAATTTTATCATTTTGAGCAAAGGGGGTCAATGATCATTTTGCACTGGGCTCCAACAAAATATGTAATGTCTCCAGAAAATTGACTGGTTAAGGAAATGTATTGTTTTTTGGAGCGTAAGAGATGGGGATTCACTGACATAGGGCCTTGGAGACTATGCTGAAGTGTTAGGACTTTTCCCTGTAGACAGAGGGCAGTACTGGTGTTCTTTGAGTAGTTGAGTAACATGGTAACAGACATTTTTGAATGACTCATTTCATGCTAACATGAATGGGGTAGACAGAGCTGGTTTGAAGACTTTCATAGCGATTCACAGGCAAGGAAAGAAAGTCCACTTGGACATACTGGAAATGGAGAGGAGGTAGAAAGGAGATAGAAGATTTGAGAAACAGGTGAAAAAGAAGAATGACTATGTCTTAAGAATAAATTAAGGGAAGATGGTGGGGGAGCAGTCTGAATCACTTGTGGGTCTGACATGTTCTTCTCTGGGGGTTCACAAGCATCAAATCCTCTGGTGAAGAGCAGACAGGGATGCTTGGGTGAAATTGGGAAGAGCATGACCTGGTTGGCCACATTGTCTGCTCTTCCTGCCCCAATCCTGGCTATGCTTTCCAAATAAGGCAGGGAGTCAGGAATTATTTTTGTGTGTAGCTGATGGCTGAGCACACTCTGCTCCTCGCCCTCTGATTCCAGATACCAATAATAACTGTTTCTTGGCCAAACACTGTCCCATGTGCTGATGCATGGCCAAGTGGTTGCAGTGACCAAGGACGACATAATCCAACTGTCTGTCTACGCATCCACTGCTGGAAGTGTCGAGGGAAGAGGACTGAAAGTGGTGAACACCTCACTGACAAGGTCCTTTGTGGTTTGGAAGGAGAAGGTGAGCTTGGGGTTATTGGACTGACTGTAGTGGCCTTCACAGGTGAGCAGACATACACAAAGAGGCTGCCCACACTGTGCTTTCTTAACCCTAAGGGATGTTCTGGCTTTGTTTCCTTGAAGGAGATTGAGACATTAATTCAGGCCAGCTTGTAGCACTGGGCATTTAGAGGTAAAAGCTGGGAGAATATTCATATCCCAAGAGCTCAAATTCAGAATTACAATGCAGTTAATTCACTGATCATGCGACACGCATAGTCTGGAGTTGTTTTAAAAAGATGTCTGTTCACACAAACACTGTGAAGCTATTCTTTCTCTAAGCACCACACTCTCAGTTTGTCAAAACATTGGAAGAAGACTAATTCATGCCTCAAAAGGAATTCTCTCTTACTCACAAAGCTGCCAGGTTTGTGAGTTTAAGGCTTTTATGCTACAATATCCCAAGACACCTAGAGGGACGAGAAAATCCGACCTCAAGTGGAAATGCCACGCAGGACTTTTGATGTCATTAAGAACTCAAGTTTACAATTTGCATGCTCTCTGGGAGAAGGGGATGGGAAAGTCACGTGGCTCAAGTCAGCTCTGGCCAGTCTAGGGACCTATGAGCAGTACCTGGTGGTAGTTGAAAACATGGGTTCTGAAGCCAACGAGGCATGAGTTCAGATTTTAGTGTTTCTATTTACTAGCCGTGGAATCTTGTACATTTCCTTAATGGCCCTAGTACTTCAGTTTATCTCTGACCTGGGGGACGGGGAGGGAGACAACCGTCTCTTCCTCTCGGATTGCTATGAGGATTAAATGAACATATGCCAACACTTAGAGCAGTGCCCAGAAAATAGTGGCCACCACCTCATTCTTGGGGCACTCTTTTGGGGCTGTACTTAAACACCCCAAACCCTCCCTGGGCCAGGAGCATAGGCAAGCAGCAGGTCACACTGTCACCAGAACTGCTTCACTTACGATGACTGTTAGCAGCAGAAAACGTTTTCTTCCACCACAAAAATTTCCCTGAAGTACAGAACAGAAACTCAGCCACTGAGGTAAACAAGCTCAAACAATAATTTCAGAAGACACATCCACAGCATTTGGGCATCAAGATTCCTCTCAGAGTCTTTCCCCACTTGTTTATGTACTCTGTGGCCTGGGGCCAGGAACGAACTCTGCAGACAGTGTGCACACGCCCTGGGCCGGCAGGAGGGGCGGAGGGGAAAGAAGCTGCCATTTGACCCGCTTTCCTTGAAAGCTATTGCTCAGGGAGGTCCCTGGGAAAGGGGACTCTGACTGAGGCCTCCTCGTGTCCACCCATTCTGAGAAAGGTCACAAGACCTAGTGCCAAGAGATGCAGCTTAGGTCCTGCTCTGCCATTTTTCTGTGTGTGTGACTTTGAGCAAGCCATTAACCCTTCCTATACCTCGGTTTCCCATCCTTAGAAGGAAGGTATCCTTATACCCACTTTGCAGGGCCACTGTAGCCTAAGACTCTGCTAGCAGTGATAAATTACTGCACAAATAGTAATGAGGTTAATGTAAGCACCCAATGAATAACTGAATGAGAACTGGTAGTAAAGAGGAGTTAGAACTGGGAACAAAGGGTATGTTTTATGAGGAAAAGGAAAAATCGTTCTTCCTAAATAAAGAGGAAAATTTTCATTTCAGATGACGGTGGTCCTGGAATATAGAATTAAAGTCTTTTGCGATCTCTCATGACGTCTACGTTATACTATGCCGGCATTTAGAACATAGGTTGACTTTGCTGATAATAAAACATAGAAAATTTGGGAAATGTACAGAAGTTTCAGAATGGAAAGATAATGAATGGTAATTCAAGTCTCCAGGAATAACCAACACCTGCTAATACTTCCTTCTTTCTTCCAACTCACAAAAATGTATAGGGCCATAAAAATATTCACAATTTCTCAAGAAGTGGGATTGTATTAGTTATGTCATTTTAAACCTCTTTCTTGCATTGTAACCATCTTTCCTTCTTACGATATAGTCTTTGTAAGATTATATTTCATGGGCATATTATGTCCATCTTCAATGTATTCGATCATTCTTCTGTTGAACATTTCAAGTTTTTCTTTCAACTTTTCTGTAGCACATATAATACTACAAAGAGCACAAATCTTCTACCCCTTATATGGTATATATAGAGTATACATAATATACATATGTATGCACACTCAGTGGTCTAGTGGATAAGTCTTTTTCCTCAGGCTGGCGCAGGCCACATACATTTCAAGGACCTGGGTTTGTGACCTGGGACAATGGGGAACGACCAAGATGGAAAATTAAAATAAATAAATTGCTCTTTCCTCCTCTTCCTGACTGCCTGCCTACATGCCTTCGTTCCTGCCTACACCCTTCCTTTAAAAATGTATATGTATGTATGTGCATATTTTATGTATTACATACATTCACTCATATATATATAATAGCGATATATATTCACATATATAAATTTGAGTATATGTGGTATATAAACAAACATACATACTACACATGTATTTTTTATTTTCATTGATTTACTTGTTCCTGTACCTTTAAAGTTTGGAAAAATAGTAAATATAGATATATTAAAATTATTTTAAAAGATTATTTAGAAAATAATCATGGCTCTACTATTTTCACAAGATTTTGAAGCAACCAAACATAACATTTAAATGCCAGCTTCTAATCTCTGTGTGAAGTACAGAGTCTCTGTAGAGACTGGCGTTCTCCCTGCCATTTCTATGCCCAGTTCTCGTCTCCCAGTCAATATGATATTGGACTTGCTGAATTTCTCTCTCTCTTGATCTAGCTCTTTCTAAACTTGAAACCAGTGCAAATGGCTACTATGTATGGAGAAAGCTTTAGGCTCAGTGGTCACTTTGCTGAGAAAATGCTCCTTTCAAGGCCAAACAGCTGCTGTCTTAGTAGTTTGTTTTCTCTGAGGCACATTCCTCCGTGGGATCAGCGGTCAAATGATTCTGGAGCCCAGACACCACAGTTCTGGTTCTAAATCTACTGGGTGACCTTGGGCAAATTTCTTCATGTTCCTGACGCTCAGTCTTCCCATCTGTATGTCCAGCTTTGCAAAATCATGGAGTTGGTATGAAAATAAAAGCATATTAATTGATGTGACTTTTTTCCCTCGGGGTGGTTGGCAAGTTTAATGCACCATAAAAAATATAAGGTGTTAGAATTTAGCAGACTCTTCCACTGGTTGATTCCAAAGTGTTTTTCTCTCTGGGGAGAGTCCTACTCTTGGTTTTAGCTTTCGACAGAAAAGTATTTTCCATGATAAGGGTGTAAGATTTGGGTTCTCGGCAGAGCCTGAGAAACAGCCGTGAGCCTTTGCTACTGCTTGTATGAGTGGTAATGAACATCAGGATCCCACACCAGGCCTGGGCTGGCTTTGAAGCATACACAGACCTGAGCAGGAAGATAACCAACTCTCTCTGGAAAATAAAAACAACACCCTCAAAAATGTTGTTTGAAAGGGAGAAAGTAAGTGATAATATGCTTATAGAGGACTTTAGGGAATGCTAAAATATATCTATATAATTAAAATTTTATAACGATAATTATCTTCATTTCTCTTAAATACAACCTGAAATAAAAAGAATTGAGAATATCTAGCAGCAAATCTTCATGCTGGTTGTTGTTAATTTAGAATTTGTGTGATATTGTATAACAACAGTTAAACGATTAAAAATTATAGTAAATTACCATGCCATGGCATAATAACACAATAAGAAAGATGTAATTAATATCAGTCTATGAACAAAGTCACTATAATTTATTGAGTCCAGGAGCACATTCCTGCATTATGTCAAAAACTTTTTTTTTACATACCTTTTCACTAAAGCCACAGAAGATTCCCATGGGAATGGTATTTTTGTTTCCACATGTACATGGAGAAGTAGAGGTTTCAGACCTTAAAGAATATGTTCAAGCTCAGAATCAGGAGGATGGACACAAGATTTGGACCCAGATCAGTCAGCCTGTACAATATGCCAGTTCAATTTCCAACATAAATTCACATTAGATGTTTTGGGTTTTAGCTTCAACTGTGGAGTGAGTTTTTTGCTATACTTTGAATGGGAACATGTTCTAGGATTGGTGGAAATTTAATAACAACTTAAACCTCCCCCATGCTCAGCCAACTCCTGATTTAGTTGTTCCTCAGAGAAGGTATCTCTAATGCCCCATTACTCCATGACTTAAAAAGAAATAAACAATGCTTAATGCTAATTGATGTATTATCAAGGTTATTCCATTTATTATATGAGATACAGTAGATACCGAGCAAATAACCAACATAAAAAGTATAGGCCTATAAGAAAGAATAAAAGAAAAATTAAAAAGTAATATAATCTCATCACCCAGAGATAATCACTTTAGGAATGGGTCATAGCAGACTTTTTCTGTGCTTTAACACCTCTGGTATGCTTGTGGTATGTTTTGATTCTTGTTGAGTTTAAAATATTTCAACTTGACAAAGTCCTTCCTTCCTTTCTTCCTTCCTCCCTCCCTCCCTCCCTTCCTTCCTCCCTCCCTCCTTTCCTCCCTTCCTTCCTTCCTTTCTTCCTTCCTTCCTTCCCTTCCTCTCTCCTTCTATACAGCTTTATGGTCAAGAAATGAACTTGATTTTAGAATTTCTTGACAGTGTATGTGTGCGTGTGCGTGTGTGTGTCTGTGTGTGTTCAAGGAAGGTACTAAATTTAAATTGTGTTTTATGCCATGTAAAAGGTTTAAAATATATAATCAATGTAACTTTAGTATTTATATCCTCTAAATCTTTGTTTGAATTTTGCCTACTTAATTAGACTTAGAGAGATTTATTTTCCACCACTAATGATGTTGACAGTTTCTCCTGAAATTTAGACATATTTAAAAATTTATGTAGACACCAACATATTCTTATTTTAAAAGATTAAATGGTAAAGAAAAGACAAGGTCCTGCTCTTCTTCCACCCCTAGGTATCACTGTGAACAGCTGAACTTAAATTCTTTAAAGGCTTTATTCTGTATATTGTTGAATAATTTTAAAAAACAAATGCAAGTAAATTGTCTGATTGTGTCATATTTTATTTTCAAACATCAATATATAATATAATGAGATCTTTCCAAATCAGTTCATATAGGATTTTATCATTTCTCTTTTTGCTTTGCATATTCACTGTGTTTCAGTATGAGTGTACCATAATGAATTAACCATGACCTTACGAATGGATATTTATACTGTTTATGTATATACATACATACATACATACATACATATATGCAAATATGCTTGCATTTAAAATATGATGCAGTGAAAATTCCTGTTCATAAGTACTTCTTTAGATTAGCTAGCCCGAAGTATCTTGGATGATGATGAAGCTCATTTAAAATTCAACAGAGATTGTCAAACTGTATCCTTTAAGACTTTACAGATGTATTCACCTCAGGATATGTGTGCCTATTTCTCCATACTTGCTCAATAATTGGCAATATCAATATTTAAAATTTTTGCTAATCTGATGTTTGCAAAACATGATATTATGCTCTTTCAATTTGTTTTTTCTTAAATGTGAGTTGAGTAAATTTCATGTACTTCATGATTATTTTATCCCTTGAATTATCTTTCTATTTAGGTTTTGTGTTTTTAAATCTATTGTTTATAGAAGTTCTTTTAATAACTTTGGCCTACACATTCCAAGTACTTTCTTTGAATCTACTGCTTGAGTTTTAAATTTTTTTCAGTGATTTTTTTCCATGTTATATTTTAAATATTTTAAATTGCCAATTATGTCAATTTTCTACTCTTTTAAATTTCTTTGAGTGATTATTTTCTATATCATCTTTTAAACTTTTGTAGTATCCAAATTAAGTCAATTTTTTCTACTCTGACCTTGGTGATATACTTAAGAAGGTTTTTCCCACTCCAAGATTATAAATTTTTCTCCTCTGTTTTTTCTAATACTTTACAGATTTCCTTTAGTACTTCTATCCATGTGGAATTTATTTTAAAATATAAAATAGTAACTTTATTTCCAAACGAAGAGTCCATTTTCCCCCCAAAAATATTCATCACATATTTTATTGCTGACTTGAGCAGCCACCATTACTATTAGAGATTGAATTCATCCATATACATATAAATGTCTATGTGTGCATACACATACACAATTCTGATCCACCAATACTTATCTGCTTTATTCCTATGCTAATTACTAATATTTATTGTATTTTTCAGACTTACTGAGGCATGGCTGACAAATAAAACTAACATTTAAAATATACAGTGTGATTATTTTATATATGTATGCATTATGAAAGGATACCCACCACTGAGTTACACAACATACCCCTCACTTCATATATTTGCTTTTTTGTTTGTGTGTGAGAACACTTAAGTTTTACTCCTTAGCAAATTTCAATTATGTAACACAGTACTATTAATTATAAGCACTGAGATATACATTAGTTCCTCAGATCTTAATAATATTATAACTGAAATTTCATACTCTTTTATCAATCCCTTCTATGGCCCTCAAGCTTCTGGCAACCATCTTTCTACTCTCTGTTGCTAGATATTTCTTATATAGCTATATTTAATGTCTTAAGGCAGGTCTATTTTCTTGTTGTTATTGGTTCAATTTTTTTCCTCTAATAAACTGAGATTTAAATAGCCTTAAAAGCTTCACTAAAAATCCTGGGACTTTTTTTTTTTTTTTTAAGGCGGAATGGTTGGGAAATGGCATCTGTAATTTATAGGTTCGTTCATACTAAAAACAAGTTTTGGTAAATCACTATTTAATAATGACAAGTGGATTTATACTTGGAGTTGTCATGCAGAAAGAGGTAGATTAGATCCGCTGGGTCAGGTTTATGTCTATAAAAGTCAGGGCGGGGTGGGAGGAGCAGTGTTCGGTTGCCATGGAGATATATGGCACAGTGGAATATATTCACTTTAACTCTACCACTTCTCTCATAATGGAAGATGACTGAATACAGCAGATATCAATTAGAATGACTGAAAGGCTAAGAGAAGTATTCCAGTAGGGTCTTTAGGAAAATGGGGGAATTTATCCTCCCTCAGTGTAAAGGAAAAAAGAAATTACTTTCCTTCAGTGATTCCAGAGGGCACTTTTCTATGCTCTGTAAAAATAAAAAATCAAGAATCTACCTTATTTACTCTAAAACTTTTGAGAATGAATTTAATGTTTTTCTTTAACAGAATTTAGAGAACTTGGCCTTTTATCTAAGAACAATGATCTAAATCTAGTTAAGAAAAGCTTGATTTACTAGCTGTTCTGGTGACATCACATTAGAAATTACTGGACAAAACAAAGTATTATCTGCTTAATAAAGTTGAAAATCTAAGCATGAAAATATTAAGGTTGCAAAAATATTGTTTGGCCATGGGTTTCTGTTATTATTTTAATCCTGTTTATATTGATCAAAACCTTTTAAATACACCATGCTTTTCCCTTGTATAAACTATGTGCCTTTAGGTCAAGTAATCTCTTCCCTCACTGAAAATAAGATCTTCTTTCTATGTAAGAAATCTGCAATAATTCTACACAGGTTTATCGTCATGAATAGCACGAATAATTCTGACAGTAAGAAAAAGGAAACAGGTCCAGTGAGCTAAATTGACCTTCCTAAGGTCATGGAGGCAGAGGGTGGGTGGGATGGGCTGCCTTATACCATGGCTTTGCCCATGGAGAATAGGAAGGCAGATACCTGTGAAATGCATCTGCTGGTTCCTCCTTCCAGATCCGTGCAGAGATGCAAGAGAGCCAGTTACCATCAGCTAGATGCCCAGTGAGTTCTTGCTAATAAAATGGAAATAAAGGAAATGAAAGACATGGTGCTCTAGGATCTCCTGTTCAGGTATGGATTTTCTGAAGTATGTAAAATTCTAACATTGGCATTGAGTACCTGCTTCTTCCATGAATGTCTTTTATATTCCAATTTAATCTAACTGCATGAGAAGCCATTCAATTTGGATCAATACAATTCGAAAAAACTGTACTGATTTTGTCTGTCATATACTACAGCAGATAAAAGATGAATGCCACTCGTTCTTATCTTAAATAACCCAATTTTTTAAAGGACCCCCAAGTATGCTAATCAAATTCTTGGTCCGTGTTACACTGTCACAGTACCCTCATGGGCCCTTTAATAAAACATCGCTTAACTAATTGGCTTAAAAATAAGCATGTGCACACATGCCGCTTAGACTAATCTAAGAACAATGCTAATAACTTTTGTTTTTAAAGGAAAGACACAGACAGGAATAAAGGCAAGTAGGCAATCAGGAAGAGAGAGGAACAAGAAGCATTTTTATTTTATTTTTATTTAGTTGTTGACACTAGGTATTGCCTCCCGGACTCGGGACTTGAACCAAAGGGTATGTGGCCTGCGCTCCTTTAGAGGCTATTTACCTAACTGCTACTCCACGCTTAACTATTTTTTTCCTACTCTCTCTTCATCCTGCCTCTCCCACTCCAAAGATAACAACTTTCCTGAATTTTGAATTTATAGTTATTCATCTCCTTTTCATTCTAGTTTTAATGTACATACACATGCCATATATATACAAATATATATATATATACACATATATATATAAACATATCGTCTGTTTACTTTTATTATTTCTGAAGAGTTTTGGGGGAAAGAATAAAATATTAATTCAAAACACTTTTGATAGGGCCTTCTGTACGCCAATCACTGTCATGGCTGCCAGGGAATGCAGCATGAAAACAAACAAAACTTCCTGCTCTTCTGGACAAATAGCAAACAGATAATTAATATAGTTACCAGAGGCAAGAGCAGTGTTCTCGGGCAGGTGGTCCCAATCAGATGTTGAACTTTGCTTTGGTTAAAAAAAAAAAAAAGATTTAAAATTCCCATTTAGGAATTAAAATACACTCATCTTTTATAGTCCAGTGAATTATGGTCTTATGTGGACTCTGCAGATCACCATTCACTAGATCCCACGTGTGTGTGTGTGTGCGCACGTGTGTGTGTGCACGTGTGTGTACGTGCACATGTATGTGTTCAGGCCATGTGAGGATGTAGTCAGAAGGCAGCCATCTGCAAACCACAAAATAGAATATTTAACTTATTATATAATATAATATTGAATGTAATATTAAATAGTGTGAGAAAGGCACTCTTTAGGTTAAATTATTTATTTGTCCTAAGCTGTAAAACCAATTAATAGTGAAAGTGGTTCCAGTGTCTGGGCTTCTTTTGAGCTCAAGATGGAAACTTTTTCAATATCATTGATGACGGTAAAAAACCTTCAGGCCCAACCTCCTAATTCAATCTCAATTCATAGGAGAGAAAAATCAGGCTTAGAGATAAAGATCTAACTTACAGAAGTAGAAATCATTAGAGACAAAGATTTAACTTACAGAAGCAGAAATCAGTCATTCTATTCAGTCACCAAAAAAGACGAAATCCTGCCATTTGTAGCAACATGGTCCTATAAGGAGCTATGCTTAGTGAGATAAGCCAGAAGGAGAAAATCAAAATTGCATGATTTCACGCATATGCTGTATATAAAGAAACCAAGGAAATCAATTAATTAAATTAAGCAAATATGGACTCAGTCAGTAAAATAAAATTAGCGATTACAAGAAGAGAAGGGGAGGGGATGGGCAAATTGGGTAGAGGGGATCATGTGCATAGTGAGGAAGAACTGGAATGGTGGTGGGGAACTTACAGTATTACGGATTAAAGATGCTGATTACAAGGACGCACACCTTAAACCCAGATACGTTATGATGCAACGTCACTTCAGTAAAATCATATGTGTACACACCAGAAATCCCCATAGAAGTAGAACCCGTGGTCCAAGCTTATAGTAGAAATCAGTAGTCCCCTTAGGTAACCCGAAGGATGGAAGACAGAGAAGATGACCAGCACAGTCCTTTGAGTTGTCTTTCGTTTTCTACAGAAAAACAAGCAGTCAGCAGTCAGCTGCAGATGTTGGAAGACTCCCTGGAGGCTAGGGCCCTAGACACTGCAATGTAGGCATGTCCCACAACCCAAACTTTAGCTGAGTCCAGACACTGCTTCTCCAGTGCCTGCCATGTATGTGTCTTGGCTTCTTTCAGCTGTCGCCCCAAGTCCTGAACCCTAGACATGAGCGGCAGACTGTCTGATGAGTGTATTCTCCTCCTGCTCCCCAGAAAGTCAAGAGATAAGGCCCCATGTTCTTCCTGAACCCATGTGCTGGCTCCACCACAGGAGACCCAGCGTTTATGCTCACAGAATCCCTGCTCATTCTGAGCTAACTGCTTTCATGTCTAAAATTCAAGTTTTGTATTTTGGGGGGAGATTTTGGGTACCCAGGCTCTAGGAACGGGGCTCAGAGGGTGCTGCTCGAAGATTTCCCAGACTGCAGGTAGGGTTGCCAGAGAGAACACAAAATGTTTATTACTTCAATTTAGATTTCAGAGAAAATGCCCAGTCTTGCAACACGCTAAAATATATTAGCCATTATTTATCTGAAATTCAAATGAACTGAGTACCCTATCATTTTATTTGCTAAGTCTGAAGACCTGAAATCCATGGGGGACAAAAACAAGGTCATGATAGGTACTAGAGTCTGCCTTTGTGTGGTTTGTTTTAATGGGAAGAGGAAGAAAAGATAAAGAAGCAACAGAAGCACATAGTTCTTTGATGTAAAATCCATGAAGGAACGCTTCCTTCTTTTGATGCTTTGTGCATGATGTGTGTGTGTGTGTGTGTGTGTGTGTGTGTGTGTGTACGCATCTGTACATTGTGCGTGACACAGGGATAACCGGATTGACAACTGTCGACAGAGATACTGATTACAGATACTGAAAATAAACAACAATGAGAAGATTGAAAACAGTAAAAATGTGGTTAGGTTAAAAGTTCAATAATGATTGCATTTATATAAGCTAGCTACATTTATGCTCAACTACCACATGCGCCAGTCGCTAGGTTGCTTATTCCCAATCTTTGTGTGTTTTCAGAGAACCACAAAATGTTACTAAAGGGTCTGAGAAATCGTCTAGTCCAACCTTGACACAAGTTAGACAAATAAAGTGTTAGGCAAAACATTATTAAAGAATGCATACACACAGAGGAGATATTTGCAACCGTACATCAGACAAGGGGTTATTATCCAAGACATTAAATAAACTCATACAAATCAACAACAATAAAATACAACCCAATTCAGAGAGAGGCAGTGACAAACCCAGGACCATGCCGCCTGAGAATATTAATAACAGAACAAAATTTCTGAGGGCTTACTAAGTGCTAATCATTTTGTCTAAGTGCCCCGCTGGTATGATCGCAGGACTAATCATCCTCATTATTACATGGGAATTACAATCATACTCGTTATTTAAATGAGGCAATTGAAGCACAGAGGCTAATTTATCCAAAGTTCAAGGATACACAATTAATAAGCAGAGATACCGACTTTAACACAGCTAGTCTGGCTTCAGACCCACACTCAAGTATGAAACTGTGCAGCCTTTCGCATGAGATGAGTTTAGAACACTAAACCCGCTCATATATGTAAGCACTCATCATTCACTGCTCCTGTAGCATGAGTTTGTTCTCAATAACAAGTTCACTTGAATAGCGCTTATAGAAAGTCAGACATTAGTGCCATACATGCTAAATAACGGTTGAAGCCGTTATCTGCTCACTGATAAACAAGCCCTAGAACACAAGGAGTCTTGCTATCATCAGAGAACAATTTCATTTCATTTATTTTTGAAATACTTCTTAATGAAATACGTAACACCAGCATCTACTATCAAAGCAAACATTAGCAGTGAGTTTTTTGAGTTTGCATTTTGAATAGCTCATGAAAGGAAAGGGGGTAGAGAGAGAGAGATCAAAACAGAGTAAGGCCTTCCTTATCCACTTATAGCCACCAAAGAAACCCAGTTCTCTTAGGAAGACGCAAGCCCTCAGGCTAACAGGCTGCCAGTCAGCCCGCTGTGGGAGTGCAGCCACGACTGTAATTATATTCAGGAAGAACAATCATGCAGTATTGCATTTACTTAGTTTTTACATTTTGCTTATTTATCTTCTCTATCAAGAGATTATCAAACCCTTCCATCTCAGATGACCAAATCACTTTATCACTTTGCTCATTTCCAGACCCCAACTTCGCTGTTTACCAAAGGTCAAGAATTAAGTAAGCCTGTGTCTGCTTTGAAATCATGTTTTCTTGAAGCTACTCAACTTGTGACACAAAAACCTGTTCAAGATTTGTTATTGTTTTTAAGTGACACAGCGATCGGAATTCTCAGATTTTAGGTCTACCTGAGACACCAGGACAGGACTCCACCAGTCCACTAAACCCAGAACTAGGAGCGAGGCAAACAGTCCTCCTTGCCTCTGCACCAGGAGGGGTGGGTTTGATATTCTGTTGTCAAGCACCTCATGGAATCCTTGGAGAAACAACCATCCCCTTCCCACTCCCACAGGAAACCCACAAGGATGCCTTTGAAATGAATGCAGCTTCTTGCAAAACAAATCTACATCCTCTCTTCTTCAGAAAGGTGGCAGTGTTGCCTTGCGGTTTTGACCACATTACAAAGCAGTGGCACTGTCTAGCAGATGAACAGACCAACCACCTCATCATGGAAGGTAAAGGAAGGACTCAGTCCACCATGGCACCCAGAGGCTGGCAGACTCTTCCTGGAGTTTCAGGACGCTGAGGTGGATAGCCACCTGAGCTCTCAACTTGTCTGACTCCAACAGTACAGAACCTAAAAAAATTTCCAGCTGACTCTACCGACACCTAAAAGCCAAGAAGTCACAGGTGACCCTCATAGTCCAACATCCCATCTTCTTATTTTTGAAACACTCATGCCTAAGGGAAATACTGAATGGTCCCATTTGGAAAGTACCTTAGCTTAGTAAAATATGTCAACATCCTTCTGATACCTCTTATGTGGAACGTTCATATCCAAGTTTTTATAAATTACCCATCTAAGTAGGAGTTCTTTTTATTAAGTGGCTTGCTCCATTTTAAAAAAAACAGTATTATTCACAGAGCTAATGATAAAGAACTTAAGAAGGCAAGAGTCTCCCTGTCCAAATGTGGAGATCCACACATTAATACCTTCCATGGGCGCATACACCAACCTTTCCACTCACCTTCATTCAGCGTCCTTTGAGAAGTTTCTCTATGTACCACTAACACAGAAATTTGGGAGAAAAGTCTCTATTTATAAATATCAGATGGTTTGGGAAAAAATAATTGTGGCACTGGACTTTTTTTTTTTTCTACAGTGATGTCATTTTAAATACTTGGTGTGCTCCAAATTTGCTATTTTTACTTCCCCCAAGTGACTGTTTTTGGGAAATACATTTGTTTGGATTTAAGTGACCCCGTCTCTAATACACAGCATCACTGCTCATTTCTCAGCAATTTAACTGATAGTATGCAGTTCCCAAACTTGAAAACCCTTATTTATTCATCTTCAAAGTTCTTCCAATGTACACCTCCAAACATTTCTATTCGCCGACACAGATAAGAAAAGAACTGAGTTTTTTTCACACGCAAAAGCCACACACAACAACTCAAAACACCTAGAAGACACTAAAGACTCCCCAAGTCAAGTAAAATTCTTCACTTCCAAAATGTGCTTTTGGGGAATAGAATTGAGGTAGCCAAGCAGGCTTTCAAACATTTGTTGGAAAACAGTCTAGAGGTGAGAAGGGCAAAAGAGGAAAGTCGAAAAAGGAATGCATGCTAAATCCTTTAGCCCTACCTGATCTGAATTTGCTCCTAATCAGCAAAGAATGCTCAGACCCCAGAAGTGTCATGTTGAATCTCAGCGAGCGGCTGGTCCCTTCGCCAGGTGTCTCGTGTTTGCTACCAGGAACAGGCTCCCGGGAGCCCAGCTGACCGCAGCTAACAACCCAGAATTCATCCAACTCTCCGTGAGCTCCCCTGGGTAGGAGCACGGTGGCGGCCAGTGACCAAAACCGCTGTCCCCAGGAAACTGACGGCTCCCCCCTCGTGTGCGGGGCTAGTTAACTCTTAGCCGACAGGACCCTCCTCCTCTGACTTTGGCCCGGAGCAGCGGCATCCCAGGCGTTCTTGGCTGATGTCATAGGCTGCCAGCGATTGAGGATATCACCACCACGCCTTTATGAAGCTCCCAAGTTTGCTATCTGATACTTTTTTTTACTACTGACAGGAGCTCAGCCAATCAGGAGCAGTGAGCGGGGACCCAGGGCAGGGAGTCTCCCGAGGAGTCTAAATTCTGTTTGCAGCGGGTTTTGGGAACGCAGAGACGCTAGGGGCGGGAGGCCGGATCCGGGTCCGGCACCCGACGCTCGAGCTGAGTTCGGGAGCCGGGAAGAAAGGGAGGGTTGCAGAGCGCCTAGGCTTGCGGGCGGCGCGCGGCGCTCCCGGGGCCTGTCACCCGGTCGGGGAGCCGCACCGGCTTCCCCAGACGGCCGCCGGGCTGAGCTGCTGCCTGGCGGGCCGGACGCGGCGGGAATCTCCCACCCGTGGGAAAGGAGGTGCGCGCCCTCTGCACCGCTGGCGCGGAGCGCTTTGCAGATAAACTGGACCCGGGGAAGATAAAGGCGGCTTCCAGTGGACCAGAGTTCCCACATTCTCACATTTGAGAGGTTCAGGGCACAGTAGACTTGTACCCTGCAGCTTCAGGAAGGCTTGGATACACATTCACAGACAAAATGTAAAGCGTGTCGTTTTCCTGGGATAGACTTTTTTTCTTTTTTTAAACAAATCTGACGGTGTATCTGGAGATCCTGCTAAACGCAACGCTCTGCCTCCAGGGGGAAGATTCGGTTGAACGCTTTGCGGGTGCGGGGGGGCGGGCGGGGGGGCGGGGAGTGTTCTCTGGAACGGGGGATGGAACTGGGCTTAGCTTGGAAAGGCTCAGCGAGTTTTCCTACTCGTCAGTTTCTCCTTAGAGCAAAGTGCATTCCCCATCAATAATGGAATTACTGCACACCCAGAATGTGCCATGTGTTATAAGCGCATCAATAAATCAAACAAAGAGCCGGGTCTTAAAAGTTGTTGACACAGAAAATAAAAAGCAAACTAGATGTACGTGTTGAATGGAATTTATTTGCACCTTGATATTAAGTGGGCGAGGTATTTTTTTTTTTTTTTTTGAGTAAAAATCTGCTTATGTCTTGGGAGACCTTTAAGTCCTTAAGCACTGGGAGACAGACCAAGTCTTGAGGGAACAATTCTAACACCCTGGGCTCGGGTCTCTGAATCTCTGACCTGTGAGTGTGCTCTTTGGATCTGAACAGTCGTTTGTGTAAAAGGCTCTTCTGGAAGAGACTTTAATTCCTGACTGGTCAGAAAGGGGGCGGAGCAATTCAACTCGTGCTCCTTACTAGCACAGGGTCCAGTTCAGGCAGCACAGGGTCCAGTTCAGGCAGCGCAGGGTCCAGTTCAGGCAGCGGAGGTCCATTTACTGGCTGATGAGGCATGCTTTAGCCTTTCGGTGATTGCACAACATTCCCACACAGAGTGTATTACTTCCCTAGTCCTGCTGCAACAAATCACCGCATGATTGGTGGCTTAAAACAACATGAATTTATTACTTGGGACTTTCGGAGGTCAGAAGTTCATTATGGGTCTCATGAGGCTGCCATGGAAGGGATGTGCCTACAATACCTTCTGTGGGGTCTGGGAGAGAATTGTTTCCTCGTCTTCTCCAACTTCAAGAAGCTGCCATGGTCTTTGGCTTGTGGCCCCTTCCTCCATCTTCAGAGTCAGTAATGATGGAGGCGTCAGGTTCTTGTCATCATGCCTGAGCCTGCCCCCTTCTGCCTCTCTCTTTCACATTTTTGGGCCCTTGTGATTATCTTGGGTTCACTTGGAGAAAAAAAACTAGAAGGACAGGCTGATTTTTCACCTTGATTACATTTCTGATCTTAATTTTACTTAACCACGGCAGGGAATGTGTTAATAGTTTCCTGGGATTAAGATGTGAACATGGGGTGAGGGGCACTATTCTCCTGTTACACGAAGTGACCCCTTCTCTACCAGCATGTTCTTATCCTCAGTTAGGTCCCAGGTTCTGGTAGTCAATGAAAAGAGGTCAAGTGGAGGGTGGTTAGGGAATGGGAATGCACAGGAGCCTGGAAGAACTCTGGTAAGCTTTGAGACGCCGGTGCCGGAACGTACTTTGCAAGGAAGTGATAGGTGGGATAAGAAATTTTGCTAATTTTCTGAGTAGAGAGAAAAGTATTCCAAGGAACATCAAAAAAAAAAAAAAAGGAAAAAGGAAAAAGAAAGCCAAACAGATTTTTATCCTGAGGGCTGTAGGTCTGGGAAGAGATACATGGCAACTTGGCAGAGAATTTTTTTTTTTTTTTCAGTGAAAGTTTAATGAAAACAGCAAGAGCCAACATTGAATGTAAGGGTCTGCATGACCTAGATGAGTTAGACAGGAGTAAATTGTTTTCCTCTGCAAGTCAGGGAGAGGGTAGGGGAGAGCAGGGGAGAGAAGGGAAGAGAGGAGAGGACAGAGGTAGCATAGTTTCTTTTTTGAGCCAGTTTGGGAAATGCTACTAACCACGGCCTCAATTTTCCCATCACAGCAAGGAGCTGCTGACATCTGTCCTCTGGGACTTACAGTCCTTATGATGTGGAATATCTATGGATATAAATATGCTTATACAGAAGTACGTCATTCCCCCTCTCTAGGCAAGCACATTTTATGAAAACAAATTTTTCATGGAATTAGGAGGTGATGTTCCCAAAGGGAACAGATCTCCCAAGCCACTGTGCTCTAGGGCCACTAGATTTATGCAACAATGGCATGCCACCAAGCTCTGTTCTATGATTTGATGACCTCAGCAGCCTTTCTTCTGTGCCTTGCAACCCACGGCCATCTCTCCTGAGGCCTAGAGTGAGCCTGTCAGGTGATGCTAAAGAAATACATGAACTTCCATCATCAGAAGATCTTCACTTGATTCTAAACTACCCCTGTCACCTGGAATAAGTTATTAAAGTTCACTGAGACATTCATCATCTTATGTAAAATGGAGATAGAAATGCTTCCGAGAAGAACTGGGGTATTTAAACGAAAAAATACATTTGGACTGCCCAGAAATTTCTTCTTGGTGTGTTTTAGGCTTCTCTCTTTACCACTGCTGCCCAAGGTGATCTTTTCTTTTTTTTAAGAAAGGTAAAGACAGGAATGAAGGTAAGCAGGCAGGCAGACAGACAAAAGCATTTATTTATTTTATTTAATTATTCCTCTTGGTTGTTCCCTCCTGACATCAGGAAGTGAACCTGGGTCCTTGGGATATATGTGGTTTGTGCCTGCCAGAGATGGCATTTTTAGCTGCTCTGCCACCAGGGTGTGTGTCAATCATTCTTAATGATTCCAAGCAATCCTTTATCCTTCTCCTTAGCTATAAATTCCTTGGTTCTGCTATCTATGGCTATCTATGGAATTACTATAAATCTCACATCTGACAACAACACACACACACACACACACACACACTTATTATCTCAGTTTCAGTGGGTCAGGATTCTGGGCCTAGCTTAGCTGGTTTGCTCAGCATCTCACAAAATTGCAATCGAGGTATTGGCTGGGGCCATAGTCTTGTCAGAGACCCAGCTCTTTCCATGATCACTAGTTGATGGTAGAATTTAGTTCCTTTCAGCTCTAGAACTCCTCATGGCTTGTTTCTTGAAGGTCACCAGGAGAATCTCTCAGGGAAGACTCCTGTACAGGGTTCACCTGATTAGGTCAGATCCACCCAAAATAATTTACCTTTTGATCAACTCAAAATTATACTAATTATAAACTTTAATTATATCTGCAAAACCCTTTTTCTGTTACCATGTAGTATAATCTAGTCATGGCAGAATCATCTGGTACATTCACTTGTCCCTCCCGTGTTGAAGGTGGGGATGGTTAGACAAGCATGTAACTCATTGAGGGGCATCTTAGATTCCTGTTTTCCACAACTGTGGTCCTTGGCCTTCAGCCAAGGCAGGGGTTTGCTTGTTCAAAGCACAGCTCAGGGTAGTTTCTTTGAACCCTGACCCCTTGAACACCTCCTTATTGGGCTACATGAGGTCAGCTGCTGGATGGCCCTGGTATGGAGTGGTGAGCAGAGGGACAGCTCAACTATGTGGGCCTCAGGAACTCAGGTCTGGCCTTCTTAATAGTTTTCTTGGATTTCACTGACTTCTTGTCCTTAGTGTCTGTTCCTAGTATCCTCTATTGTCTAATTTCTCTTTTTATTTTCATCTGTCCAAAGAGAAACTTCAAGGGAGCATTTGGCCCTCTTCCATGCATTCACTGAAGATGCATTTAGGGATCTGTGCAAGTCTCTATACATACAATATAGAGACAAGTTTGTAAACTCATGATAGAACCAGGGATAACAGAGATTATGGGGAGGGGTTGAATGCAGCAAATGGAAAGCACATGATTTGTCCATATGGAGCAGCCATGACCTGCCTCTAGTCAACTGTGGCCATTTGGGAGGAAGTACGGACACTTGTTGCCGATCTCCGGTTGTTCAAACCAACTGGAAATGTGAGCTGCTATCAGTGATTTTCAAAAGGTTTTAAAACACAGTATAACAGTACAACACAGTCAACTAGGGTAGAACCAGGTGTGAGACCTAAACCTTACACAGTTTGGGGGCCCTTTAAAAACAAATACAAAATTAAAAATATGATGGTGAAAGTATACTATTTCCTTAAGAATAAGAAACAAAATCATAACCAGAGTGTGGAAGAGCCAGTTCATTTTTCATAAGATCCCTCAGTCGATGACCAAAAATAGTAATGTGGAAATCCTTCAGAATTATATCTTGGCTTCCTCTTGCCACCTGGAACATTCTAGAACCCCAGCTACTCTCATTACCCCACCTCCCACCCTAAGACCAATGGAAGTGGGGGATGCTGAGATTCAGCTTCTTTAACTTCTAGGTAAATCCTTCTCTGGGCCCAATTAAACATGTCTGCAGACTGAGTCTGAGACTCACATGGCACAGCTTTGCAACCTTTGTTAAGTAATCTGTGCTCTGATCTCCAAGAGGTTTCTTCTAGACTCCAGGAGGGAGGGGAAAATATGTACTACCAAGTTCCCTATTTAAGAAATGCAGCCTCAGGCTATCAATTTATTTCCATTCCATAAATATTTATTAAGTACAGATTGTGTCCTAGGACCGTTGGGATCATAAAGATAATGTTGATGTGATCCCAGACCTCCAGGGCCTCAGACTACAGTGCTGGGCATCCACAGGCTTCCAACAAACCTGAAAGTCAATGTCAGCACTACACCACTACTACATAATGAGATCTCCGCTGAGCTCATGTGAGCCTGTCTATAATATAACCTATTTTCCTTCATGCAAGTCAATATAAAAGGACATTTGCCAAAGTTAAGCAAATGTAAAGAAAGTACAGTTGTATCTGTTACAGTTCCTTCTCCTCCCTGCCAGCAGCTTCTCATTCTCCCTCTCTCTCTTTGCACATCTCTACCCTAGTTCCTGTCCAAAACACAACAAAAAAAGGATCATTCTAATTTAAAGCTATTGGGTTGCGCCACACTTGGGAGGGCCAGTATGTTAAAAAGTAATGCTTCTCCATCTTGCCTCTTCTTCAGCTGCTTTCTGTGTCCTTAGCCTAGATCAGAGACCGGGATGTGCATTCTGACAGTGTGACTCACCCACACCAGAGTCCCAGCTCCCATCTTGCCTTCAGTTACATGACACAGAAGTATTGCTTGTGCTAGTTTGCACTGGGCTGATGTGATGATAACGTTGGTAACATTCAGGGTACATACAAGGAGACTGTCACAGTGCTGTGACTTGTCGCAGAGGCGATGGAAGATGGAGGTGAGTGAATGGAGCTAGATTTGCAGCATCAGGCTGCACTGCAGAGATGCAAGTCGCATGAGGCAAATTCTTGTAAGTTCTTTTTTTCTCTCCTTTGAGGGCACATACCAAGGTGACTAGTAAGTACTTACTTGCCCAATAGACACTTATCAGTGTCTTCTTAGATTCTCTTTGAGGATTAACCATTGTTTATCCTTTCCTTCCTTTCAAAACTCCTTCAAATCTGTTTGTCTGTATGAAACTTTTCTCTTGTGCATATATCCACAAACTTTTTCTATTGAAATGTACTGAAAGCTCTTTGGAAACAAGGGCAAAACCTACCTTACACTTCCTTTCACCCTGTTTCTCTAGAAATCTACTCATTTCCCTGCATTTCTTACTGCATGAACAATGGAGAAAGTATCCACCCAGTTTCTGTTTTAGGAGATGGCCCATAATCCACTTTCCTGCTGCTCCTTTGTAAATCTCTCTTTATGCTATGTCAATTGTCCCAAATGTCTCTTGAATCTACTCTCCTTAACTTTCCTCTTAAGTCTCTTTCTTAGGAACTTAAACTCTTCATGTTTTTTCCTTGTTTATTACAACTGTCTCCCGAGTGGTCTGCCTCCTCCTGGTCCTCATTCCAATCCATCTTCTATATTGTCATCAAAGTGATATTTCTAAATCATAAGCCAGATCACTTTGCTTCTTCATAAATCCTTCTTTGGTTCCCTAGTACAAAACAATAATGTCCATAACTCCTAGGTATGGCATAGAAACTCCACTTAATTCAGTCCCATCAACTATTTTTATTTCCTGCCCTTTTTTCCCACTTAGTTCTTTACATACTAGCACTAACAAATAGTTTATAAAACACTGGGGCTTTCCTCTCTCTTCTTCTTTTAAGATGTTCCTTTATCTACAATGTCTTCTTCCTTTCTCTGTGTTCATACACCTACTTATACTTCAAAACCCAACTCAGATTTGACCTAATTCAGAAAATCTTCCTTACAGATTTGGACAGTTAGTGGTAAACTTAATGCAGTATATACAGATAGTGATTTATAATGATGCATATATTAAACTGTTAAATGTTATAATGCCATGTTACTTCAATACAATTTAAAAAAATAATCAAATTAAAAAATAGAAAACTTCTTTACCTGTTCCAGGCAGAGTTAATCACACCCTCGTTTCTTTGTTACTTTCATAACTTGTATGTACTTTTGTTCTTCCACTTTCCCAGGATTATTATCAATTAATTTTTTTTTTACATTTTTGCTTATTTTAAATTGTATTGAAGGAATATTACATCATAACACAATTTAAGTCTAAGGGGTGACCATCGTTAATCAGCATCTGCATGTACTGCATTAAGTTTACCACCAAGAGTCAACTCTATCTTTTACCGTATCAGTTGCTTGTTTAACATGAAAATCCTTCCATTCATTCATAAGCTATTGGGGACCAGATTATATCCACAATGGATATAATTTTTTTTTTTAATTCTATTTTGCTAATTCCCTGTATCTTATCTCACAAGACACTGCTCTTTGAGAGAATTTGAGTATATGATTTTAAAATAAACATTAATATATACGTATACATATAATATATACGTATGTATGTATATATATATATATATATATACATATAAAATACAGGCACACCTTGGAGATATTGCAGGTTCACTTCTGGACCACCACGATAAAGCAAATATCAAATAAATCAAATCACATGAAATGTTTGGATTCCCTGTGCATATAAAAGTTATGTTTACACTATACTGGAGTCTACTAAGCGTACTAAATCACTGTGTCTTTACAAAAAGTGCACATACCTTAACTCAATGTGACACAGACACAGACTGAGGACAGGCTGGTGGAAAATGTCACCAACAGACCTGTTCCACTCAGGGGTCCCACGACCTCCAATGAGAAAACACTCAGTATCTGCAAAGCACAATAAAACAAGGTATGCCTGAATGGTTTCTTATTTTTGAGCTCTTCTTGTACAAATAGATCACAAACTTCTTGAGAATTGTGATGACGTCTTATGTTCTTTAGAGCTACCGAGACGTCCTACATGCTCGGTGGCTTCAAGGCACAGTTAACGGTAGACGCCTGGGGTGTAGGGACCTTTTTGTTCTGATTTACTCAGTCCAGGACTTGATACAACATTCTCCACTTCCCAGAGATGATGAAAACACTTCTGGTTCATAAAGTGTGATCTGAGCTGGGAGTCTGCTTTCTCTTCCAAACCTCTTTTTTTTTCCCCCCAACTAGTCACATTCTGTTTCCTAGCCCCTCCCTTTGCTCAGCTGGCCTGCCATCTCCCCCGCTCCCAGAAAACAGAATGGAGGCCCATAAATCCCTGACCTGCTTCAGGTGACCTTACAAATCATGCGCGCCTAGTCTCCTTAACCCGGGACTCCTATTATGGTGAAGGAATGGTGAGAACCACTCCAGTGTGCAGGGCTGGGGGAGGGCCAGCAGGACTGCTGGGTGACCACAGCCACCCCAGACCCTCCCAACCTCTTCTTGACCTCACCCCTCGTTTCCAGAGCTGTGAGTCACAGCGGAGAGCTTTCAGTAGCAGGGGATGCTGTCTGAGAAGGTTATTTCTCTCTCTCCCTCTGCAAACAACGTGGCCCACTCAGGGCGTTAGAACAGGTTACCCAGCACTGACATCTGACGATTAAAAGTGGTACATTCCAAGTGAGAATGTCTGAGAAGGGAAAATTCCATGTGCTATTAAAACCAGCTATGATAACAGTAAAGAAAATTCATGGTGGGAGGCGTATTAACCAACAATACCCTCGGCTTGTCTCAGGAACCCAGTGTTCAGTCAAACTTGAAAAAAAAAAATCATTCACTTCAGCAGCCAAGTGACTTCCAGGGCTGCTGAGTGGCTCTGCAGCAAAACTCCTTCTTATGCATATGATTTCAATAGATATACCAGGTTTCTCAAAATTGACTTGGGCATCTCATGCTTAAACCGATGTGACATAGGTCTCGTCTCAAAAACAACAACAACAAAAAATTAAGACTTTATTTTAGAGCAGTTTTAGGCTAACTGCAAAACTGAGAGGAAGGCACAGGGACACTCCATAAACCCTTTGCCCCCACACATACACAGCACCCCCTATCAGCACCCCGCCAGAGTGGGACATTTGTTATAAATGATGAGCCTACAGTGATACCTCATAACCCCGCAGAGTCCATAGTTTACATTCTGGTTCATTCTTGGTAGTGTACTTTCTGTGGATATGGACACATGTATGACATGGATCCACCATTATAGTTTCTTACAAAGTAGTAACACCATCCTAAAAATCCCCCGTGATCCACCTAATCATCGCTCCCTGCCATAGGATTTTCCCAGTGTACAGTTGTACCATGTTCATGCTTCTTTCCCCATGTGCTTCTCACAGATACTTTTGAAAGTCCTTTCACATGTTTTTTACTCTGAAATCCTCAGTGCAATCCTGAAAGGTATTTAAGACATTGGGGCATTTGAAGTAATGGAGGTAGGAAACCGGATCATAATTCATCAAGAGTCGGCTCTTAAGATAGAGGCAGAGCTCAGAGCAGGACTTGGGACTCAAGGCTACTGTGTGACTGCTCTTTGCACAAACCCAGGCAGCCTCTGATTTGACAGGGGATTTAGAGGACTTCTCCAATCTCTGTCTCTGGCACACACGTGCCCTGCCTTCCACAGGTGTTTTTGTTTTTTGTTTTTTTTAATTCCCCTGGGTGGTCAGTATTCATGTCAGGGAAAATTTAAACACCTCTGCGTTGCTTCCTGGCTCGTGCAGTATTTTCTTACAGTACATTGCCAATTTCTGTTTTCCTTCTGGAAAATTCTTTATTATGAACTGACCTTGGTACTGACCCAGTCCATAAAAAAAAGAAACCGAGGGTTTAGTTACATTATCATTTAAAGTTAAAGAATGGTAACTGTCTAAGGCTTTTAGGGCATGAGACGAGGGCGTTCCAGTGAGCTTTACAGAAATATTGTTTAAAAAATGACCAAACAAAAGCCCTAGAAGATTCAATAAAATGTACCTGTCTGCGGATGGATTGAGTTTGGAAAGAAGTTTATTGAAACATGGAGTTGTTGGTGGCATAATTCCTCCCCTTGTGTACATGGACAGTGGTTATGGGCTAGTGATGGCAAAGGATGTAGGTTCTGGTGTCAGATGCCCCAGAGAAATTCCTTTTTTTATTGCCTGTGTGACCTTGGCAAGTTATTAACCTCTCTGTTCTTGCACCCTCAGTTTTCTCAACTGTAAGATGAGAAAATCTAGCTCATAAAGTAATGTGGAGGATTCAACAGGTAAATAAATATATATAGGCATGGCCTTGTGGCCTAGTGGATTTATGCACTAGGTGTAGTCCATACACATCCCAGAGTCTTCAGTTCAACACCCAAGGCCAGGGGGAATGACCAAGATGAACTAAATAAAATAGAGTGCTTCTTCCTCCTCTCTCTGCCTTCCTGCCTACTCCCCTTCATTCTAGCCTGCACCTATCCTTTAAACAAAACCAAACGAACCAAAAAAACAAAAACAAAAAAACCCCCAAAACCTAGAAAGGACCAAGACTGGCACAGTAACACAGGGCCATGATGATGACTGTTACGATGGTGGTAATGACAATGCATCCACCAACATATTGACAGGTAAAGTGAAGTGCAGAGGAGCGCCTGATAGATTTTTAAATGCTCTGCAAATGCTACATATCAGAGACTATGAATGGTGATCCTTTGGGAAATAACTGTCTTCTGTGATGAAAACAGCCAAGCAATTCCAACACAGTGAGAAAGGCAAACCCTTTCAGCAGCCTCTAATCTAAGGTGCCCTTTTGTGAAATCAGAGCCTCATGCAGGAGTGGGGTTCTGGGAGGGGGTGGACTGAGGCGAGGGGTGACAATTGCCAGGGATGCCCCAGTCAGACCCCGGAATTAGAGGTTTATATTGGCTGGCCTCTGAGTGTTCTCTGAAGATTTGACTAGAAATGTAAATGTGGAATGATCCACGGTCAAGTTAATTATAATAAAGGAAACAATGACATTCCGTTTGGAGGCTTTCAACTTCAGAACTCTTGTATTTGCCCTGTTTAAAACGGAAAAGACAAAAACCTTATAGACTAATACCTGCTTGGAGCTAGAGCTAATAATGAAAGATTTTATCTAATTTTATAGACAGACACACATCTTTGCCACAGAATAGATACAAATGTTAGATGCTGATAGACACTTCTATTATAAAAATAGTTTTCTGCATCTGCGTTGCAACACACGTTTATGTGATGCATTTATGTTTATTTACATATATACAACAGCTCTATCTGACATTCAATGAATGCTTATTCTGTGCTAGGGATAGGAATGTTTTTATTATCTCATTTAATATTCACAGCAGCTTTTAGGAATTTGGTATACTTTTTTTTCCCACCTTACAGATAGGGAAACTGACACTCAGAAAGAGTGCCATTCTCAATCCAGGGTCTCACCCTGGACCCCTGTTCTGTGCAGAGCCTCTCTTAGGAGTCTAAGTCTCCTTGTGGTGCCTGTGAACTGTGGAGGCCAGCAGTGCCTTCTGAGATCTGAATTCAAGTCAGAGAGGGTGGGCTCTGATCTGTGCTATTTATTTTTCTCCTTCAGGGTATTCATTCTGTATGCTAATAAATATCATCAATTCTTTAGTCTGTGGTGGGGTTGACCGGATGCCCAAATGAGCTCCAGACATGGAAACTAATGAATTGTCCTGGGGCCTCGTGATTAGCCTTGGTTCTAGGAAGATAACTTCCTCTGATTGGTATGTTATTATTAGGCTACCAGACTGGTGCCAATGTGCTGATTTTGAGTGGCTCAAATTGCTTATATACACGAGTCCTGCAAAAAGTTTTCCCAAAGGGCCCATACCACCTAGGGTAGCCCTGCTTACAGAGGTGAAGTAGTGGGGATGTTATTTGACCTCAGGTGCATCAAAAATACATATTCGTTATTTATTTTTAAAGATACAAAGAGTTGTGATTCTTACATGTACTTTTTTGCAAAATTGATCAATTCCCTCAATGATACTTAGAGTCTTATGTGCAGGATGATCAAACAACCTATCTGCAATTTTCTGTGGTCTGTGACCACCTTCAATGCTAGGCGTATCTTGTATAACTAGAACTTCAATAGTCTACCCGGGTTTATTTGTGGGACACTGGAACTTCCCAGGAATGAATTAATGTTTTGGGATTGGTATTAAGACATCAGCCTTTAAGCTGCTCATCATTGTGAGGAGACAATGATGGATTTTAGAAACAGCCTTACAACTCATTATTTGGAAATGATATCACATCTGGGAACACAGCAAAGGCATCTCTAGTGTCTGACAAAAGTAGACAGATAGATGGGGGCAGGGGGAGAGTCTACAAATATTCATGACTGTGGAATTAAAAAAAATACTGACATTACTTGTTTATTGAAGATTATAACTCACTTCAACATTATACAGAATTAAACCCCTTTAACTAGATAATAAGCACAGCATGTTCTTAATGATAATGCCAACAATAAAACTAGAAGTCTTTGCTATTTGTTATTTATCGAGTTGACTGGACAAATAACTTTTCTACATGCCAGGCTTGGAAAATTCTTTATTTTTTTTCTCCTTCTTATAAATAAGAATAGCAGAGAAGCTGATAAATTTATCTTAATGCACTCTGTTCTGCAAAAGCAACATAAATTGACATTGGTACATAGGTTCCAGAGTTTGCAGCAGTGATAGTATATATTCACTCTAATTTTCCATTAGGATTGTAAAGGGTCTCCTTTCAGTAATGGTAGAACATGTTTAAAAATTTTCCCCAGTGTATATACTTAATCCATTTCTTTCTTTTTACCTTCAGCCACGATGTTAGACCACACTATTATGCATTTCTTACTTAGACCACCAAAATAGTCTCTCAATTTCCATTCCTGTCCCTTTTCTTCACAGAAATCAGAATGATCTTTTAAATACAAACCCACCTAAAGTTCTTTCTTGATTAAAACTTTCCGGTGGCTTCTCAACGCCACTGAAGAAAAACTAAATACTGCATCATTCATTTTCTGGATATCTCTTGATAGCTTCTCTCCTTTCTTCCTCTGTCCTATCCCTCATCCTGGGAGTATTAAGGAGGATGGCCAGTATGGCCCATAGTAATAGGCTCTTTGCAATCAGACTTCTGGGTGTATTCAGTCAATGGGGAGCTCTGGTGTGGATTTGAGGATGCAGGTGGAAAAAAGGTCAGGGAATTTGTTTCCCAGGGACCTCTGACCCCAGATACGTTCTTTTCAAAGACCACAGCTCTAGCCAGTCATTGCCATCCAGCTCCCTCCCTGTGGGTCTGGTGACCATGCCTTCCTCCTTCTCCAGCACTGTGATTGATCGAGGTGCCCCATTATTTCTAATCCTGGGGGATTGGACTATCCTTGGTGATTTCTCTACCCCACCCAGGTCATTTAAAAATCATATATATCTATATATCTTTTTCCTATGGTATTTTTAATAGCTATTATCTGCTTATATCTGTTAAATATCAAATACATAGAACAATTTCTGTGCTTTAAAATATCTGAGTTTACTTTATACCATAAAACCATAGCTCATGGCTATAATTTTAGTAATGAAATCTTAAAAAGGCATATTTAGAAATTATATAAATCTATCACTTTAAACACTTTTTATTGAATTATACTTTAAAAAATAATATCACATCTTAACTTTATACAGGTTTAATATGTGCATCACCATAAATCATCACCTGCATATACAATACATTAAGTTTACCACATATACCTTTTATTAACACTTCCTCAATTTGCTAAATTTTCACACCACCATCTGCTTCTTGCTGGCTTTAAAGGTCTCAGAGTCTCACTCCAGGCTCCCCTTGGTCACTGTTCTCCAGTCCTGCGGACCTCTCTGGGACACTTAACCCTCGTGCATGTGCTGTTCTCTCTGCCTGGAAGATTCTTCCCCAGATCTTTGCATGCCCAGATTCCATACTTACTAACACCCAAAGGCCTTCTCTGACCTTCTTGCATAGCCCACAATTTTCAAACATTTTCTCTCAGTTTCTATATTTTGTTTTCTTCAAGGCCCTTATCATTCATTAACTGAAATAATCTTATTTATCTACCTCATTTTTTTTTTAGTTTTTGGTCTCTGCGTCTGGAACGTGAGCAGGAATCTTGTCTTTCCTCTGCCCCTCAGCAAATCCAGGACTTAAAACTGCACCTTGCACATAGCATAGCAGGTGCTCAGTAAAAGGTCACTAAGTGTTGTTGAATGAATCCAGTGGGCCCATGCCATTTCACCTGAGATCTGTAGAAATGCACCTTGCTTTTCAGACTCTCATATGGGGACTGGAACTAGGGTTTCTGTGACTCAAGCTGCCTTTTCCGGTTTTCAAGACCCTGTCTCATTTGCAGCTGTCTTTTCTGTACAGGGACCTCTCTTCTTTACTTTCTATTTACTGACCATGCATTTTTAATAAAATGAGTACTTTCTTCTATAGTACGGATTTTCTCATCTGCATTTCCCCAGTGTTCTTTTATTTGCTCTTCCTTATTCTTTCACACATCCTACTTCCCATTCCTTCTTGTAGCTGCTGACTGAGAGTTAATGTTTAAGTAATGATTTGGGAAACAACCTTGTTAGATTAGGAGAACAATTGGGGAAATCAAGACCTGGGAGATCTTTGAATAAATCAGGGTATCTGTACTGTAACTAATAATAATAGTTACCATTATTTAATTGGTGTTTTCTTCTGGACCAAACATACCTATCTATATTTATTTATAGATATCTACTTATATCTATCTATGTATATCATCTATTACTATACCTCTAGCTCTAGCTATCTTCTCTTTCTTTTTAAGGGAAGGAGCTGAAATTCCAGGTTAGGATACTGCTATAGTTTATAGGAAAATGGCATATATTCAACCACAGTTCTCACTCACCCTAAAGCAAGTAAGCAACCTTCTCCAAATCAAAGGAGGCCCTTGATAAGTCAGAGAAAGAAATTGTAAGCTAACCAGCCTCCCAAATGACAAGTGTAAAAGAGGTTAAGACCCCGATTGGGAGTTTAGCCAGAGCTTGGAAATCAGAGACAGATGGAGGAATTAAACCCAATAGTGAAATCAGAAAATAGGCTAAGGGGCAGAAGTTAGAGCTAGAGCACCAAATTCACAGGTTGGGGGTTCAAATCTCACCATCAAGATGGTTTTTCTGTCCTTGCGATGTTTAGCACCATTCCTTGTAACATTAAGAACGCTCTCTAGAAATAACACGGGGGAGAAAACCTGCTATTCAAGGAGAGTCTTTCTCTTTGACTCAGTGATGAGACGATACTGGCTGGACCCTCTCAAGGGAAGAGAGAAGTTGTCCCTGAAACATGCTTGCTAATTTTTAGGGTTAAGGCAATAGTACAAGAAAGAATTAGGGAGAAGCCCTCAAAAGTTAAAGAGTATCTGGAAAGAAGGAGGAGGCCGTGCTGAGGGCTTGGTGGCCTTTGATGACCAAATAGGAGGCTTCAGGTCATCAATTTTTTCACTCTTACTTACAGTCCAAGGCTCTGTATCAAATTCATCTTTGACATGCTCACTTTCTATGATAGAAGAGTTTCTCTCCATCTCAGAAAAGGAATGAATGGCCAGAAAAAAATGGTTCTGCTGCCTCATCAACTGGACCAAAGGTAGGTAGAGGCAGTGTCTAGCCAAGAAATGTCAACCTCTATGCTTCAAGTATTCCAAAGACATACCTTAATGTATTACTATGGAGGGGCTGTTGTGCAATTGACGCTAAGAAAAAATACTTCTGTGCTTCACTAAGCCCTACTTTTGCGCTGCCCAATGTTTTCATCATAATATTTACTTCTGGGTAAATAGGCTAAATTCTCCAATTCTGATACAAAACAGAAAGATCAGAGAATGAAAATAAATAGATGACATGGCTGTTTAAAGATAATGTAAAATGTTTTCTAACAGCATAAATATTTGCTTGTAAAACTTTCAATATGTTGTGTCTATTAGCTAGTGATGTACACTATTTAATAATTTGGCCAGTCGAAACAGGCCGGGATCATGGGGGAAGACAGACAGAAGGCCCAGCCTGGCACGATGCCAATCATCAGTCATAACACAACCCCAGGGCTGACCCCGGACATTATACTCAGTTCATCTGGAGCTCTTCAGTCAGGGCCACATCATAGACAAGAGCAGGGGGTTAAATGGAACAATCCAAACGTGTAAAATTCCCCTATCACTTTCTATTGCTAATTTGGTCTACACAGAAGTTTAATGTATCATTTATATTTGGACTTTCAAATGCTCCATTCCGTTGATACTCTTTGGCTTGATTCTTCGACTTCTGTGTTTGAGGGTAGAGCAGGGTGTGCTATTTCTGGAATACCATCCACAATTTATGTGGAATTACTATGAAATTCCATCCATTGCAATGACACCCTTAGTAATCTACTGATAATCCCTGACCTATTATATATATATATGTAAATCTGGTAAAGAGCACTGGAATTGTAAGTTGGAGGACTGCATTTGGGAGACCTTGATAGTCATTTGAATTTGGGCAGTGCTTCAAATATCTCTGGTCTCATTTTCATCATCTGAAAAATGGGCTGAATACGATGTGTCTTGGCTCTTACATTGGTGAATTGTGAGGATCAAAAATAAAAATAAGCCAGAACAATTTAAAGTATAAAAGTTCTCTAAAGGACTATCATAATTTGAGGGAGGCTTTCATTCACTTGAGAATGCATCCTTCTTTAACATGTTGCCTACTATCTCACTCTGAGCCTCCCACGTAAATTTCTTTACAAGTTTCTTGAGAGAATGAGAGAGCATAGTAGGCAGCCTAAATGTTCCTCACTTCACTCAAGTCTGCAAAGAGTGTACTCAGTCAAAGAGGACGAACTTCTGAGAGTGAGGGGCCCCGTTGATCAGGACATCATGAACCCTTGGTGTTTTCAAGGATGCAGGCTGCGATCTCAAAAATCTCCACATTTCTGAATTACGTGAAGAAAAGAGAGAAGATGCATTGAGAGCCTAGAATATGGGCAGGTGGTCTGTGCTGACTCCTTGGTGACTCCCTTCTGCAGGTCAGCCTGGTGGTAATTGAACTCTCAGGAAAAAGGAACATCTCTAGACACCATGAACTCCAGGGTAAATCAGAAAAAGCAAATCCCAGAATCTTAAGTCAACAAATGACATGAATCTGTCACTGGTTATTTTAAATTGGGAAGAAATCAACTTCATAAAGCAGTGAAAACAATGCTTTAATTGCAATCCCCCATCTTCATCTGCTTTACCTGGAGAATACTGGAGACCACTCTCAGCCAAATCTAGATAACAGGATTCATCCCACAATTTTTGACCCCTTCCCATCATTTTATTCAGTGGTATAAAGGCATTCACATCGAGAAGCCCATGTCTAACTAGTTTTAACAGATTGTATATTCAATTATGTCTGAATTTGACTGATTTTATTATATTATGTCCAGAGTGCTTTCATTCATTACCTCACTTACTAGTGTGCCTACTATGTGTAAAATGAGAGCAATGCCACCTATACTGCTAAGTACAAGACAATTTCTACCTTTAAAGATCTTACTGTCCTTTTAATGGGGGTAGGGGAGGGTTTGGGGGCAATAAAAGATGGGTGCAAACAGTATAAGCTTGAGGGTAGACATATTGTCACTTTATTGATACTTCCTTTACAATGCTGAGCATATGGTAGGAAATAAGGAAATATTTATTGAATGCATGTCTGAAACATCTACCATATTTTGTTGAACCTAAGATGCACATTTACCCATTGGTTTTCCAATGTCATACTGTAATTAGCAATTTTTTCATTCTCAGTAGTACATGGTAGTTTATCTTACAATAAACATGCTTAAATTTGAAGATGTGGCAAATAATAGGAGGATTTATTTAAGTATTAGGAAAGAGCACTTAATCCCTTGGATATCAGAGAAGGAAATGTCTTTGGAGAGCAGATTAGAGTACCTTTAAAGAAGACAAAGGACAGTGTTGTGGGACTGGGGAGGGAGAAGGTTGACATGGAAATAGTCACAAGGAGGTTTCAAATGTGAACAAGAAAGACATGGAGACAGAAGTGATTAAAATACGTTTCAAGACAATTGAAAGTTAGATATTCCTGGAGTAGACAATTCATTCTGAGAAGTAGTATAGCATATGCCAGTAGATAAAAGTCAGATTATGGCAGATTCTAGGGAGATTGTATTTCATCTTGTAAATAAATTTGGAGTCAAAGAGTGACATATTAAAAATAATGCTTTATGAAGGGTGAATTGAAGTGCAGGAAACTGGAGATAGAGAGAGTAGTTAGGGCATTATCTTACAATGATCAAGCATAAATATAATGAGAAAATATACTAGAGTTCTAAAAATAAAAATGGAGAGCAAAGGTGAGACATGAAAGAAATGTTTAAGGTCAATGATGTCTCTTAATTTTTATATAATCACTATTTAATTTTTTAATTTTGTCAGGTAGCATTCTGCTAAGTACTTTAAAGCATACTCATTTATAAAAGGTTTATTCTTATTATTTTCTCATTATATCTTACTATTTTCTCCATTTTATAGCTGAGGAAATAGTAATAGATACATAACCTGTGTCATTAACACTTCTGGTCTTGTATACTTTGATGTTAGCCTTCTTATCCCTTTTTCTGTTTCCTTCAAAAAGAAACATCTTTTTGTACAAACAACTTTTTAGTTTAACTTTTGTATGTCATGTTGGTGTACACATTTACTTAACTAATTAAAACCCCCCCACATCTGGATTTTCAGTTGGATCAATTTCAGTCTTTGTCTTTTAATGGGGGAGATTTGAGCCACAGACACTTAATTATTTGTTAATTATTAATTATTTGCTTCTCTCATCTTGTTTTCATATTTTCTGCTTTTTATGCTTCCGTCGTAGTAATTCATTTTCTCTATTTTTCTTTCCTGTAGTGATGTTTGAATTCTATATCTTATTCTTAGTCATTTACTATTACTACCTTATCTTTTCAAACAACAGTCGATCATACAGTTTTCTTTTTTGTCCTGGGCTCTCATTCATTTTCCCTCAGTAAGGAATTATGTTTCCTTCTCATCTCCAAGGGCATTCTCCCAGAACCTGGTTATGTGATATTTTTTCCTGGGACTCCCTCTCTGATCATTTCAAACTAGAGTATAATTGAATCTCTGGCTGCTTTCCCCTTTCATTTTAATTGAAATGAAGAATACTAATTCCAGAAGAACATAATCAGATAAATTTCATCTGATTATTACCGTCTAAAAAGTAAGGCGAGAGAAGAAACCAACCCTGTTGAAACCTTGATCTCAGACTTCTAGCTTCTAGAACTATGAGTAAATACTTTTCTGTTGAGGGGCCCAGTCAACAAATGCACTCCCTTTGGTGATTCTGCACCATTTCATATTCCACCTGCCCATTTTCCCTATAGACTGTCAGTTAGGGCCTTTTTTGATTCTACACAGAATAGCATAGAACATGGAATGAAGCTGCTTCCTGCTTATTAGCTTATAACATTTAATTGGTGGTACTGAAGATCCCAGGCCCACAGGTCAGATCAGTCTGTTTTTACAGACCAACTCATGGCCTTTCTCTTCCTCTTGTCGTCCTATGCTGGGCCCCAGAGTTTTGTCTCCACAGAGAGTCAAGAGAGGTAGTGAATAGAACAGTGCAGAGCATCATACAGTGAGAATGTGAGTCAAAGAACAAGGGAGACGGACCCAAAGATGCTGTAGGTCAGACAGCATTATCTTGATAGAAGAAACAAAGTACTTGCAAGGCTGAAAGGGACGTCTTTCTTCCAAAAGACATTATCTTAGAGGACTGCAAGATGGTGGATTTAGGAATACTGACAGGAAATTCTGAAACCAGCATCTTTGATTCCAAATTTACACCCAGTTGACTCAGCTTCTCAACCTCCTCCCATCTAATTGCATCAAATTTATGTCACTAAGTAAAAAAGATTATGGAGCAATGATGATTTAAAAAATTTTAAATTTTATTGAAGGGACATTGTATCATAACACTGATTATTTGACTCTTCCCAACTACATGTTCAGTGACACTCAGCACTAATAGAAGGTTTGGTGAAACTTTACACTATGAAAGTTGACCAACATGATGAACTGTGGCTTCTTGCATCCCCTGGCAGATATTAAACAGTTACTGGCATATGGCTGCTCTTAGAAAATATATTTCATTTTCTTATCTAAATCTGTCTTGTGAAAACATGTGATGAAGATGAACTAATTTTGGAGGTTTTACAACCTGTATAGATTTCATATGTGCATCATCATAAATCAACAACTATATATGATACATTAGTTTAGCATGATGCCATTTTAATGTCTTATAAAGTATAATGTATTATAATTCAAGTCTCTTGGTTATATTTAGAAAGTGAACAATTGATTTTTAAATTAGGGATGAATTATGATTTTGTAAGAAACAGCTGTACTATACGACTGTAATGTGCCTAAATAAATATTTGTCTCTTTAACTTATACTAAATTCCATTTGTAATCAGAGATTTTGTAAAGTCATATGCTGTTTGAGATATGAAGGCAGGGTAAGTCATAATACTTGGCTTCTTCAAATACATGCATAGCAGTATACTATATAAAAATAATTCCCTTGACAAATGCTTACTGAAGAAGCCCTATTGCCTGGTAGGCATATGAAGATGAATGAGATGCAGCCTCTATCCTCAGGCAGTTACAAGGCATATAAACAATATTATAGGCTCTAAGAACCCTCATTATTATATGCAGTATATATGTGGAGAAGTCATTTAACTTCTCTGAGACTCAATTTTCTTATCTATTTTTTATAGGTATGGCCTGGCCATTCCTGAATTATTACTAAGCATCAACTAAGATCAAATAGTGAGAGCTAAGGACCATGTTAATGGTAGAGTCCAGGCCTTATCAAGTCTCATCTTAAAGACAGAATCGTGGATGCCTATCAGTTCGATCCTTCCAGCAGAATGTCCTGCTTGGATGAGACATTTTGTTCGACCTTGATCTGCTGGTATCTGTGCACTAGAAGAGGTTGGGCCAAGGTTGCTTCACTCCTGCTTCTTTCCTTTGCCACAATCCATGCCCAGCTGTGTCCCCACTTCTGCGTTTACATCTAGTTTTAAGATAGAAGAGCATGGGTTTTGAGTCAGAGAGCTTGAGTCTGCTTTTCTTCGCATGGCCATTTATAAATGAATTCACCTATTATAGATATTTCGAAGAAAGAAAAGGGAACTATCAGTAAATCACCGATTCATTGATTAAATTTTTATTTACTCAATAAATCACTCAAAAGACGTCAGATTCACTCACAAGGACTGAAAGAAGTAGGTCTTATCACAGACAACTAGACCACTCATTTGCATCAATTGGATCTTTTTTATACACCAGGTGCTTCTGTGACCTCTCAAAGTAGTTGAATTTCGCAGTGAAGGGAAAGCAAGTGCAGTGAAATAACACGCCCAGATTACAAAGGTCTGCCTGACTCCAACTTTCAGCTTCATTCACTCTTGTCAAATGGCCTCATCATGGTCTCCAAGCACCTCAATATCGAGTAGTCACAGAAACCCAGGTTTAGGGCCTAAAACAGAGTATTGTTCACCACCATTTTCTGTTTCTCATTTCAAATTTGGGTCCATACTTCGAATCATCTGCAAACATCTCTTTATCTCAGTTCTGGCCATTCCTGATTCTGGAGCAATCTGGCACCGGAGAAGAGGATTAATACTGAAAAGAGATGAAGTTATGGGTATTAGATTCTGAATCCCAGTTCTCTACTAACTTGCCTTGTGACCTTGCCTAAGACTCTTCACAACCAGCTCTTAGTTTCCTAAGAAATGTGTCTGTGAAGTGAGGAGTGAGTGGACTTAACATGCAAGAGCAGCAGAGACTCAACCAGAGCCCAGGTGTCCTATTTCCACTCCAGTGTCCTTTCGATGACAGCTCTGTGCTTGTACACAGTTCTGTTGGAGGCAGGAGAGAGGTCGGCCTGGCACACTTCTAGTTCTTTTTTGTTCATTAGTTGGCATATCCTCAGAGAATAAAAACGCCTTTTTGTGTAACTCTAATCAAAATACACTTTTGAAAGGGGTGTCTGTTGCCAAAAATTTATATTTATCCCAAGAAACATTAGAAACTATTTTTGGATTATCTGCGCATGACTTGCCTGGCCTTACTACAGATAAACAGGAATTACTTGCCTGAAAACCTCTGTGCTACTCAGAGTATGTGCCACTCTCCTTCCCACAATTCTGCTGGTGGACATAGAGGTTTTGGGCTGCTGCCCCTCTCTGGGAGCTTACAGTTGTGAAAAAAAAAAAAAACATGGGTGTGGAATGCACACAGGTCTAGGTCTGAATTCTGGCTCCCCTACTTCACAGCTCTGTATCTTTGGACAAGTTCTTAAACTTCTCTGAGCTTCAGTCTGCTCACATGAGGATAAATAATACCTAATTTTAAGGTGATTATGGGGATTAAATGGAGTAAAACCTTATTAAACAGTGACACTCAACAACAGCTAATAACCCATCTCTTCCCAGATTTGTACTGGGCCCTGAAAGAAGAGATCTTAATCAACATTTAAAGAGATGACCAAGAAATTAGGGCAAACACTTTCATTTACCTTTATCCTCCATGTCTTTTGGCCAAGAAGATCTAACTTGTGAGAGGGAAGCAGCTACGGGAAGACAAATTCAAACGTCCTTAGGGAACAGGCATGTACCCAAGATGCAGAGAGAAGATAGGAGGTCATGGAAAATGCAGATTCCAGCCACAGGCATTCAAAGATTTTAAAGTTTCAAAGCACCATGCCAGTCCACCACACATGTGGGTAGGCCGAATGTGGCCCTCAGAGCTTCGGTTTTAACAGAAGCTCCATTCCTTCAGAAACTCTCACACAACATAATACCTCCCTTGGAAACCGCTCTCCTTTCTTGTTTCCTGGCTTTTTCTAACACAGCCATTCATTTCCAAGCATTTATTAAACATTAATTTTGCACAAAACATTTATGGAAGAGATATACATGAAGCAAAATATACAAGAGTGGATGTAACCATCCCAATGTAAAGCAGAGCATCTGGAAATGAGAATAATATTTCAAACTATGAAAGCAGAAAGGAGAAATCACTTCTGCTTGGGGTGGGGAAGGAGGCTAGTGCTGCAGAGGAATACTTAACCAGTGGAGATGTCACCTGAGCCCCAGAGGGTCTGACAGCGTGCAGCAAGACAGGTCCATCCCATTAGTAGTCTGTGGTTTTGGGTTTTGCTTGTTTATTCTCTCTTCCTGATTGGAATATTAGAAGTGCCTTAAAGAGGAGACTGTCGTCTATTTGGTTTTCTCTCAGGATCCTGGACATTCCATAATGCCTATCTTAGTTTCTTTCTATTTAAGAATCTTTGCCTGGTCATTGAGAAAACGAGATGCCAGGTCTCCCCTATCAGTGAGAAGCAGGCCATCAGAAGCATTTGGGGAGCACAGATAAGGGCAATGAGATTGGTGTTTAGGTTGAATGAGCCCGTGGATTCCAGAGACAGCTGACAGATGATGTATTACTTCTGATATGGAGCATCAGAACTTCCTTCTCAGCCGAAGAGAAAATGGCAGACTCACCAGCTCTTAATTGTCCCTAATCACAGATGTCTAGAAACAGCTAAGAAGGAAGACCTCACACGTTACAGATCTTACCAGGAAGCAGCCGGGCAGATTATCAGCAGCCAAGGATAAAGAGTGTTGATTTAGCTGGAGGAGGCTGGACCTAGGCTGATTTGGTAAATACCAACAAAATAGTCTCTTCGCTTTTCCCGATGTTTCCAGTCTTGTCATGACAGGTCATGGTGCTATCATTTCAGCCTGTTTAAGGGCTTAAGGGTAGGTGAAGATGATCACTGTTACTAGCTAGACAGGTTTTATTTTTCACCCAGATTAGTTCATTTATTTCTCAAAGTGACCCAGGATTAAATGAATGATAGGCATTTTTGTTCTCATTTTACACTGGAGGACAACTGAGCTGTGGAAGCGGCATGCTTTGCTGGGAGTCAGGCTTTTAGTAAATTGTGGGCTGAGCTTTCATCTCAGGTGTGCCCACCACATATGCTACTAACAAGTCTCTCCGTGCCCAGTCAGCTTCCCTGGGAATCTGGCTTTGACTCTGACTTTGTTAGGTTTGCGTGTAGGAGGCTTACTGGGAATGGCTTGGGACTCGTTTTAAAACGAGAGTGGGGAAAGCAGGCAGGATTGAACAAGGGAGAAGGTAAACTGTGACGTGATGACTATAGAAACCTCAGCAGATCACAGCAGAGCAGAGGTGAGGCCAATCTTGCCTTGGGGTCAAAGTGAAGATATGCCAGAATGTAAAATAAATCCATATGAACAAAATATCAAAGTTTTAAATAAAAATGTTCATGAGGAACAAAATAGCAAGATTTAAAAACAAGTCGAATCCAACCCAGTATGACTCACCTCACTCTCCTGACCCTACCTGAGCCTCATAGAAGTCTGTCTTTGAAAGTTGAATACTTTATCATGGAGTTTTGTTTAAATATTTAAAAGCACTTTGCACTGTGTACCCTAGTGAATCAGGTGTTCAATCTGTGGCTGCAGAGGTGTCGTCCACATAAAGCCCAAGGACCTGGGTTAGAGATCTGGGGCGGGGCCAGGGGCCAAACAAAATAACTAACAAAATGAAAAGTCTTCTTCCTCCTCTTTTTCTCTGCTTGCCTGTCTACCTATCTTCTTTCATTCCTGCCTGCTTTCTTCCCCTAAACAATTAATTTTAAAAATAGATTACATTCAAACTTTCTGTGTCTTGATTACTGAGTTTTGTGCTTCCTTAAGTTTTGTACCTGAATCGGGTGTCTCACCCTCACCTTTGTCTTGACCATGAATCAATCCCAGGAACTCTGGAACTGGGATGTCCATCAGAGTTGTTTTTCTTGAGATGAGGAGGCTGGGCCTTTTTACCCCCCACCCCATTGGTGGGAGACAAAAACTATATGTACCCTGGAAAGAAGATGTAACATTATCTCTGGCTGAGAGAAAATTACTGGGTGGGATTTCAGCTGAGAGCTACCAGCACCAGACAATCTCAGCAGCTGGGTGGGGGCTCTCCCAGGGGTGTCAAGCCCCACGAGGACAGGATATAAGGTCAAATAGGTCAGAGATTTAGACTGGGGTCATACCTGAGTGGTGGGGTGACTGGCTGAGCTGGGCATTCAGAAATGCATCATCAGGAGCCCCTGGTGTGAGCACGGGAGTGGAAAATACAGAGCAAGGATATGGGTAGCTGAACTCTAAATGGATTTTAGACTAGGAGTTCCATGGTGTCTTATTCCATTTGGGCTGCTATATCAAAATGCCATAGACCAGATGGCTTAAAAACAAATTCTTTCTCACTCTTCCAGAGGATGGGAAGTCCTCGAGGAAGGTAATGGCAGATTCGCTATCTGGTAAGAGCCTGAGTCCTGTTCATAGACAACAGTCTCCTCACTACGTCCTCATGTGGTGGAAGGGGCAAGGTTGCTCTGTGGGGTCTCTTAGAAGCACACTGATCCCATCACACTCGACCCTCATGACCTAATTCTTTCCCACAGGCCCCACCTCCACAAACCATCACTTTTAGGGTTAGGTTTCAACATATGAATTTTGAGGGGGTAGAGTCAAATCTGAAGACTCATCTTTTCCAATCCCTAGTGACCCCTGATGTCACACTGTCCTTGAGGCAAAGACTCTGGAGACTGACTGCTTGGGTTCAACTCCCAGCTCTTCTACCAGCCAGCTGTTTTGACTTTGGGCAACATACTTCACTCCTCTGTGCTTTACTTTTTCTAACAGGGTGACACTATGGGCCTGGTTCAAATGATTAATGAGTGCAGCGCTTAGAACAGTACCTGACACAGAGTAAATACTGGTTATTTTCTAGACATCTTGTTATTTTGTTTTATCTCCTCTATTAACCTTTCTCCCTCCCCTCCCCTCTTGTTCTTCCTTTTTTTCTTCCTTCCTTCTTTCTCTTTTACTTAGCTGAACCTCATATGATGCTGACAAATAGGTTTTGATTGACTATTTAAAATGTAGTGCCCTTTGTACTTAATTTAAAAAGGTAAAGGAAAAGATCCCACATTCTTCTCTCACTTGTTTCTTTTGGCTAGTTTATGGTCCTCACATGAGATTTCAACATGGCTGTGTATCTCCAGATATAAAACCTGTTTCTTGCCCTTGACCTCTGTTCTCCTAATCTCATAATTCAGTCTCTATTAGCTTTTTTCTGGACCCTAAAGTTGCCTACATGAGACTTATGTGTAAGTACACAGGTACACAGCACCCAGGCGGACTATATTAAAGGTTTCTGTCTCATGAGAAATCTTGAATTCATTTTGCGATGACTTCAGGAGGCTATGGAGATGTTCTTTTTTTAAAAAGTTATTTTTGCCCATGGAACACACCATTTCCACAAATAATGGGCCCCATCCAAAATGCCGCACTAGGCAGGCAAACCCAGCCTGCAAGACAGTAACTCTTTCCTCTCCTAATTTTTCACATTTTCATTGGTTAAAAACATGGAAGAGAAAGTTCATCAGCATTTGGGAGTAAGCTTAGAGATGTGCAAATTGAAGACAAGTAAGTTAGTATAGCAAAGTGAAAACTTAGTAAGACCCAAGAAGGAATTAAACTGAGTGACTGTTAAAAGCGGGGACTGGCAATTAAGAGAGAACTATGTAAACGAGCTGAAGCAAAAACAACTGGTAAAAAGTGGCACTAGATTCACATAAGCCTGAGGCAGGAAGCTTCCTGACTACAAAAGGCATAAAATGTTATCAGCGTGGACCAGTGAACCTCAGTTCTTGTCTTTGGCATGAGAAGGAATTCAGAACACCAGGCAGGAGAAGGAAAGACAAGCAAGTACTTAAAAGTCCATTTGGGAGGGGTCCAAACAGGCAGCTTCAGTTACCCAAGAGGTGGAGTTTAAAGCTCAGGGCCTGTGCTTGGCAGGTTTATACCCCCTCCTCTTACCCGGGGCAGGGTGGGGGTGGGGGGCGGCTATCCGGTGTGCTGTTTCAAGACCACTTCTCTCAGATATTTTGCATAATTGTCAATAGTTTCAAAGTCCCCCTTCCTCGAAGTTCCCCTTCCACATTCATAGGCCCTTGTAGTTTCTTTCTGCCTCTTGCTGGCTTAGCCTTTTTGTGCTGATGTGCCTGTGGCTGAGCACTGACCCAGTGCTAGCACCTGTTAGCACATTTGTTGTGCAGAAAGACTGAAAAAGTTTCTAGCTGAGGATTGCCTTATGCGGCAAAGCTGACTGTCACAGAAGTGGGGGTTACTAAACCTGACACGGACAGGTTTTGAACTTCTCATGGACATGCTCCTTGCTATGGAAATGCACCTTCAAGACAAGCTTTTCCACCTCCACTTCCCCCTTAACTTCCATCCTTCCAACCAGATACCTCTTAAGCCATTCTGAATAGAATTGTGGAGACCCTGGGCTCTATGAATGCTGCAAGAACTGGGGGTAGGTTCTCTATAGCCTAACTGGTTCCTTATTTCCCTTTAAAAATGAATTCTGACATCTCATTATTCTTTTCAAACCTCTAGGTTTTTTTTTTTTTTTTTTTCATGTGCAGTGGTGAACAAACATTCACAAAGTGGGGTAGGAAAAGGCTCACTGCAGTCTCTATTTTCTAAACTAATCGCTCTCTCTAAGACTAGTAATTGCCATGCAGCTGAAGTCTGGGTAATGAGATGTAATGGAAACGTATGTGGGATCTTGGGAAGCCTCCTGAAAGAGAGGGTACCACATTTCCTATGCTTTCCTTTTTATCCTGCTTGGAATACAGTCACGATGGATAGAAGCCCGGCAGCTATTTAGCTCCATGAGGTAACCTGGAGCATGGAAGTGACATGATCAGGTGGCTGAAGAAAGAGGTAAGAGCTGGATCTGTGGTGACATTTTGGTACCACCACACCAGCCCCGTGCCTCTCCCTAGACTTTTTATGACTAGGCTGCTATTACGATGGTTCACATTTTTTTTCTTTAACCTAAATTTAATTTTTAAGTAAAACCAAACTAAAACAAAATAAAAAGGAAGGAGAAAATAATAATTCAACTCCTTTTATCACATGATTCCCACACCACCTGTTTCCCCTCCAGCAACCTCAGCTTCGGTCAAAGTCTATAGCCATTGTATCAGTTCATTTGCATTGTTTTTCTGTATTGAAAATATAGGTGAAGTCACCCAATATTTTGTCTTTCTCCTGACTCCTCTCACTCAGAAAAACATCCTTGAGTTCCCTCCATGGTGCCATAAATGGCAAGAATTGAAATTTTTTTAATGGCTAAGTCAGGTCTTCCTTGTCCGTTCATTTATTGAGGAAAAGTTAGATTCTTTCCATATCCTCGCTATTGTGTATAAATAAAGGGGTGCCTGACTCTTTGCAAGTTAATCTGTTTCATATTATGTGGTTTCAATACCTAAAGTGTGACTACCGGATTACGTGACCTATTTTTAATTTTTTGAGGACTCTTCATATTGTTTTCAAAGCAGCTCCACCAACATGCACCCCCACCAGCAGTGTGTGAGCGCTCCTCTCTCTGCACTCCCATTAACACTTGTCAGATGACGGGCCGTTTGTAGCTTTTATTTGCATTTCTCTAGTAATAAGTGGTGGAGAACATTTTTCATGTGCCTGTTGGCCATCTGTATAGTCTTTCCAGAGAGATGTCTATGAGATTCTCTCCCCATTTTTTGATTGAAATATTATTATTTATTATTGTTATCGAGTTTGTGTATGTTCATCTATATCTTGGTTATTAACCCCTCATCCAAGGCATGAAGGTTTTTTGTTTTTAGCAGCAAACCTAGCTCTGACTGACACACCATTCATCTTTCTATTCCATCTGAGATATGACTAGGGGATCAATTACCTGTTTTTGCTGAAGTCCTCATCCATGGCTTAACTTTGAGATCGGCAGCTGTCCAAGCACATCAGACATTCCATCAGTTACAGCATCAGAAGATCATGGATCATCAGCCTGTTGGAAAGTTCCAGTTGGCAGAGGTCAGGAATAACGCTGATACTGTTTCTGTCAGATCTAAGGGCAGCTCCAAAGCTCTGCCTTTGAGCCACCATTTGTCAAAATCTTGTTTCTACCTGGTCTGTTGAATAATGGATCTAGACAGCTTGACTCCTCCCTCTGCTGTAAATATTCTAGATATGAGAAGTTCAACCTATTCTTCTTTCAATTATTATCTGGTTCTTCTGGCTATTTGACTTTTCTGTGTCAGAAAATAAACAGACTATTAGGATGTAATCAGATTTGCCACAAATGCAAAATATTTTTTTTCGCCCTTTTTTTCTTACCCTGAATGTTTTTCTAGTGACTCCTTTTGGAATGTTATTTTGAACTTACAAAGGTTCTTTAAAAAAAAAAAAAAACTTTGTATATTTCTTTTAAGTATCCCTTGAGAAAGTCGGGTTTAAACATAGCCAGCGCGTTGGCTTTTTAAAAGCACTTTCTTAAAATAGTCAATGTAAATCTTGGTGGGAAATCTTTAGGTGCCCCAATGGACAGAAATAGAAATGTTAATGGAAATGCCATTTGTGAAGACGCTGGTGACGGCTCCATTCAAATGGACCCAATCAGAGATGACTGGAGTTTGCAAACTATTCCAGTTTGCGTCCGACTTTAGGAGCCTAAGGGCTGAGATGGGGGTGGGTGGGAAGAATAGGATGTCAGTGGGAGAAAGTAAAAAAGGAGGGGAGGATAACAAAATTGTTTGGACAAGAGAGACTCCTAGGTATGCATGTTCGCACATTATTAAAGTCCTGGATATTTTCTAACTCTTTTATGGAGCAACCTTATCTTTCAAAGATGACTAATATTAAATGAATCACTTTGGTCGGTCTGTAGGGCGGGGCATGACGTCAGCTGTTTTGCTGTAGGTCAAAGGGCGAGTGAAGTCACTGAAGTCGACTTGAGATGAAAATCCAGGGGCTGAGGCTTTTGTACTTGGAGGTTTGAATGTGTGTAAATCCAAAGAGAGCCAGCATGGAGGTGTGATCTGGAGCTGCTGCTATGGAGTCGGGGTACAGTACATGATTCCAGATATTCCCCAAACCTCTCCGAATAAAAAGAAAATAATTTTGTTTGTTAATAATTTAAGTTTGTGGATAATTGAGACTTTCTTAGCTTAAGGGTATGATAAAAGTATCAATGGAAAAACAGCTTTGAAACATGCCTCTTCCCACACCCCCAGCCCTCACTGCTCAGAATTTCACCTCTGCTCTTCAAAGTCGCCGACTCCTCTTCAGCTGTCATCCTTCATGAAGTATTCCATATCCACCTGCATTCTCAGCCCAAGGGTCTTTATATGGCAGCGTGGTTTTATATTTATTGCTAGATTCACTGAAGACCGTCAGTCTTTAATGGCACCAGGCATACTTTTAGCCCACTAATAAACACTTCGGTTTAGAATTGTAGAGCTCGCCCTAAGTTTGAACATTCGCTACAGTACTCTAATTAGAGGGGCATAGGCCCTGTCTGCCATGTCATGCCACATCATTGTTATTACTGTGGCCTTTCATTGTAAACATACCCTAGTTTGCATGGTAAATTATATGGCCATCTTACTTGCAGGACACAAGGGACCACTTTACTTTGTGGTCCTGGCTCAGCTCAGAGGTCAGAGTGGAGCATGAGTGCATCCAGCCCATCTGGCATTGACTATAGATGCTGGCTTCACTCACAAAGAGGTGCTGCTATGACCGAGCATGGGGTTCCAGCTCCTTCCAAATGGAGATTTCCTTCAGGGTTACCATTGATGTGGTCCCTCAGACTTAGACAGGGACCTTCAGAAGGCAGCCCTCCTGTGTCATTCTCTGATAGCTGGGGTGCTCAGATAGCTGAAAACTTCCTTCTGTAGAGACACAGGAAGTTGGGTCTGTCTCTCCCCTGGAAAACACTTCAGATGTTACTATGGAAGGTCAGAGGGTGAAAGACGCTATTGACTAAGAGAGTCAAGGAAAAGTCATTTGCTTCCCATAGTTTCCTGGTTTTCCCCTGGAGGCAGAGGAGAGGGGACTCTCGAATTCCAGCATAATCATCAGCTGTTTGGGTGCAAAGTGGGGTGCTCACCTTTAGTGTTTAATGGTCAATGAGGGCCCCGGGAATGAACCCAAGGCCTAATTTGTCTTCACTTTCAAATCTCAGGGCAGACAACCTGCTGGATAGTGTCTTGAATATCAGAGGGCAGGTACAATTACACCTGGTGCCCAGGAAAAACCCAGAGCCCTCTGATGCAGTTCAAAGAAGCTTTCTACACTGCCTGTTAATCCCTTCTTTGCTGACTCCAGAAATGCCTTCAGGGGCTCACTTTTCAAAATTTCATGTTTCCCTCTGAGGCACACATTTCCGGTTCTCTCCATTTTTTCTGTCCTATAGTTTTGGCAATGACTTTATATATTGTCCCTCAGTGTTCAACGATTTCCTGAGCATTCCTTCTATGTGAGATTTTGCAGCTATTTCCTTGTGCCCTCATGTGGCTGTATTTCAGGGGAGAGGTTAGAGTCAAACCCAGCCACATTGTCTCTGAATCTAGTCCCTCCCCCAACTTGCCTGCCAACTTTACTGAGATATAATTAACATATAAATTATGTAGCTTTAAGGTGTACACAGGTTTGACTGGATATACGTATATGACTATGCTCTACATTAGATCCCCAGAATTTACTTACCTTATAACATTAAAAACACTTTAGTATTTTGCTTTTTGCACAGGTTATCAAACTGTGGGTGTAGGAAGAATCTGTGCTTTTGTCCAGCATTTCATTTCACCACCCCGAGGTCCTGGCAGACACCACTTGACTTTGTTTTTAGGAGTTAATTTTTTCTAGATTCCACATATAAGTGAGATCATAGGATATTGTTTTTATAGTCTGATTTACTTCACTTAGCATAATGCCCTCAAGGTCCATCCATGTTTTCACAAATGGCTGGATTTCCTTCATTTTCTATAGTTGAATAATATTCCTTTGTATATGCATAGATACATATACAATATATACATACATATGCAAAGGAATATATATACACACAAAAGAATATTATTTATATGGTATATACACACACATACACCACTTTTTTTTATCCATTTATTCACTTATGGGCACTTAAGTCTTTTCCATGTCTTGACTATTGTAAAGAATGATACAATGATACAAAAAATAAAAATAGGGGACAGGACATCTTTTTGAAATAATGAATTCATCTCTTTGGGCATACATCCAGAAGTAGATTTACTGAATCATGTGGTAATTCTACTTCTAACTTTTTGAGTAACCTTTATACTGTTTTTCCACAGTGGCTGAACCAATTTATAATTCCCACGAATAGTACACGTGGGCTTCCTTTTCTCTACATTTTTACCACACTTGTTATCTTTGTCTTTTTGATAATAGCTATTCTAACAAGTGTGAGATGATGTCTCTGTGTGATTTTGATTGGCACATCCTGATAATTAGTGATGTTAAACACCTTTTCATTGGTTTATACCTTTTAATTAATAGACAATTTCAGTAAGAAGATAAAGAAAGTATTCAATCACCTTTACAAAATCTATTTTTTAATCTTAAACCATTTGATCTTTCTTATTCATTTCAGCAATACTGTATATAAAAACACTTTAGTATTTTGCTTTTTGCACAGGTTATCAAACTGTGGGTGTAGGAAGAATTTGTTCCTTGAACGCTCACCTATGCTTTGCATGTTCCCTGCATGCAAAGGACCCACACGATTCAGCTCTTGGCTATTTGGTTCCTTGAGACTTTCTGTCCCTGGTTGAGATTATTCAGTAGTTTATACACATCTGTTTAACTTGCCTAAGAAAAAGTAAAGATAAGGAGGGCTTTCATTTCGTTACTCGGATTCTCTGAGTGGACTCTGGACAGTGCTGTTTGGGAACCTACTTCTGGTATCACTGTCAAAGGTGTCAGCTGTCCAGAAGTCTGCTCAGAGAAAATAACACTGAGATTAACTAAATGTAGAGGGCCACTGTGAGCCCTTTTCAAGGGCAGAGTTTGGGTGAGAGCAAGCAACACCCACAGCCAGGTGTGATCCAGAAATTTCCTTCTTTTAATTAATTTCTCTTTAAAGTAAAGCACACCACAAAGCCAGAGGGAGACAGCTGGCTCAGTCCCAAGACCAGACTGAGAGCCTTGAACTTTACTTAGTTCTCAGAGCTGGACAAGGTCTCGAAAACAGCAGAAAGGAGAAGCATTGCATATTGAGGAACTCAGGGCTACGAACAGCAAAAAGATAATGTATTGTAAGGACATGTTTCGAACAATAGATACAGATTTCCCAGGCCATGATTTTGAAAGGTTATACATGTGCTTGAATGTTTATGATCACATTTCCAGGATCTTTGCATTTTCAATTTCTCTTTTCCTGAGAGTCTGTTCCCTCAGATCTCGGTGGACTCCCTCTTTCATTCCATTCATGTCTCTGCTCCAGGGTCCTCTTCACAAGAGATCCTCCAGACTTCTGTACGTGAAAGAGCCGTCCCCTGCAACTCCCTTTACTTTGCTGTACAGTGTGGTAGCCGCCAGTCGCGTGTGGCTATTAAGTACTTGCTATGGGACGAGCGCAACGGCATTTTTACTGCATTTAAATTTAAAAATGGAAGGAGTGTAAAATATGTCTCTGGTAAAGAACTTCGTTGTTTGATAAGACTACTTCTCACTTTGACCATTCGAAAGGTGGCATTCAAACTGACATGCGACCTAAGTGTGAGCTACACAGATTTCAAAGACTTTTCAATGAATTTTGAACAGTTAGATTAAAATTATGTAAAATAGCTCAATGTTTATATTCTTTATGTGTTGATTATGTTATGGATATAGTGAGTTTTATGAAATATATCATTACAATTAATTTCATGTTTTATTTTTACTTTTAAAATGTGACTAAAAATTGAAAACTATCGGATAGCACTGCTTTATACTTTTGCCTTTTTATTATCTGACATTATGTGTTTTGATAACTTCAATATGATATAATATAGCTATTATATATTATTTGTTAACTGTCCATTGCTTTCTCTACTAGAACTACGGTTTTATAGTTTAAGTAACAATGTTAGAATGGCTTCCAGATACTGATGTAGAAGAAATAGAGGGGCGCACCCTGGTGGCTCAAATGGAAAACCCAAATGAAATCAACCAGCAAACAAATAAATAAATGTTTCTTTCTCTCTTTTCCTGCCTGCCTGCCTACTTTCATTCCTGCCTATCTTCCTTCCTCTCTTAAGAAAGAAAGAAATATAGCATCTTCTCAGGTTCCCAAATCGAGGAAAATACACTGCATTCAGTCCCAACTCGTAAACAATACTGATGTTATTTAGGCAAGTACGGGTGATAGATAGATAACAGGAAGTTTAGAATGAACAACAAAGATCGTTGAAAGTTTTATTTAAACTTCTTATTTTCTATTGGAGGTCTGAAGTTGAGCATTTGACATTTTGGGGACCGAACCCTTGGGAAGCTGCTTCTACTGCAAATTAAAATCACAGAAGCATAGTGAAATTGTTTGGTAGACTGTCGTTAAGAGGGATGAGTCCTAAATAAATGATAATGATCTCTGCAGTAACCCAAAGTCAAGGGCATCTGTGTGTGCACATCTGACTACATTTCATGTAAAGACAGTACTTTTTTTTTTTGACCACTAGGTTCATACATATCACATTATGAAAAACTACTTAGAATAATAACTTAAAGTGAGAAAGAAGATGTAATAATGTATTAATGGAATTGATCCTGAAGCCAGCTGAAGGCGAGGGTATGGAGATCCATTTTCTCAGATACACAGTACAGCAGGTAATGCCACAGAGCCTTTAGTATGAGTGTAGTTGTGGGACTTACAGCAAATCTCTACCAGGCTTTCATCCCATCCATTCGCTTGACAGCAATATTTTGAGTGCCTTCAATGTGCAAGGCATTATCTGTTTGTTATAAGTGTTGCTATGAAAAAGCCTTCGTGGAAAGCATGTTAACCCACCACCTCTACAGCTTATGAGCCAAGATGAAGACAGAAGCAGAGACGATAGAAGGTGACTGGAGTTTTGTGTCCGTCCACATCAAAGTCCTGGATTTTGGTCCTTCCAGAAACTAGGCTCCACCCAGCATTTACTGATCATGGCTTTTCTGAGCTTCTGTGACTTAAGTTCATGAGATCTGGGTGCCGGTCACGTGCCTGTCAAATAGTGCGAGCTAATATGTAAAGATGCTACCATCTGTTTTCAAGTTTCTTGAGAGGATTAAATAAAATTCAAAGTAACTGGGAGAATGACTGGCGCACGTACCATTTCAAGAAATGGTGAGGATGATGACTTAAAAATCTCAGGGTTCTCCAAATCTCTCAAGTTTGGGATCCTAAAACAGCACTATGTGAAAACAACGGGAAAAAAAATCTGGCCGATGTTAAGTATTTCAGAGGAATGCTTATGTTGATTTGGGCTGCAAAAGAGCCTGATTTCTCTAAGAAGACAGAATGAAACATGACGAGTAAGTGTGGGTCTTTCATTTGAAGGGAGCACTGTTCACCAGAAATATCCAGCTCTTCTGTGCCTTTATCATGAAGTACGTCTCAGATGCTTGCTTTACTCAATTTTTTCCCTTAAGAGGCAAAGCATCTCTTTCCCTTTGCAAAATCTTTTGCAAAACCCAAATTATAAAACCAGATAAAAGCGGCATCACTCTATGCTTCAGCAGTAGTTCTGGGCCTTTATCTTTCCTACTCTTCGCCATTCTGGGGAAACTCTCTGGAGTTCCAGGACCCTCAGAATGCATTTAGAAAACACTGCTGTAGGAGATAAGGGGGAAAAGAATGCTATAGAGACTTAACTGGGCAAAAGCAACTGCTGAATTAATGTGAGAGGCTTGAAAGCAAGTCGAGGCACTGTGGTGGAAAAGGTAGTGATAAAGTGGGACATGAGCTCTTGCACTTGACCTGCGGTGAACTCTCAGAGACTAAGCGGTTCAGAGACTAAGCTGGGGCACAGGGGCCAACACAGTTTATTAATAGGATAAATGAGTGAAAGCTAGAAATCACTTTCTCACCACTAAATGGCAGAATATCATCTTTTATTTAGATGTCCCCTGCCTTTCTCTTTTCACTTTCTTAAAACGACATGTACGTTTCTATATTACCTTACAATTTATAAAACCCACACTGGCTCACTATCTTTTACTTTGAAGATTTGTATAAACTGCCTCTACATGACACCGGATCATTTATATTTAACATGAAATTTAATTCATTCTACCTCTAAATAGTTATATTTCTTTATATAACACACTAAATGAGTTTTTAATGTCTGAAGAAAAGCCAAACTTGTGTTTCCGCTATACTTATCCTTTTTCTCTTTCTAAAATAAAAGCTCTTAGCGATGAGAAATTTCAAATATATACAATAGTTGAGAGAGATTGTAGCAAACGCTCCTGCTCCCACCGCACAGCTTCAATGATTTACAGATTCTGGTCAATCTATTTCAGTTATGTTCCTACGTCCAGTCCTCGAATTTACTCTAAAGAAAATTTCAGATACCATTTCATTGGTGTTTACTGCTGATTCTTGCTATTTGTGGTAGTTTTGTTGTTTAAAATCTTGCAGACACTGCCATAGCAAATACTGACCCATTTGCTCTTGGGGAAATATAGGATTAGGTGCTGATTTCACAGTATTTTGACCACAATATTTTGTCAACCAAGTAATCAATACTCTTATGTATGTGTGTTCTTTTTTAAAGACACCTTATTTAATATGTATGAATTATAGCATTCATATATAGATATAATATATACTAGAAATATGATTAACATATTGTTGATTCAGTAACATAGAACTCATAGCACTTCATTCATGCTTGAATGAACTTATCTAAAACATTTATTTTTCCTTAAGATACGTCACAGATTTCTTGTGCTTAGGAACACCAGACATACTTCAGCACCAAGCCTGGGGACACCCGAACAATAGGTTACCAGCAAAAGGCACACAGCTGCAAAAAAAACATGGCACTAAATTGACCTCAAAAAGGACAGTTGTTTACATTGTGAAAGCTGAAACAAGAAGCCTCAGAAGGTTGCCTTGTTGACTTCATCTGGAAACATGTGTCTATTGAGTGACTCAAAACAATTTGTCACTCTGCCTTTGAATGACTGCAAAAACACCACGGCAAGTATTGACTCAGGCTTGCAAATATGTTGTAGTTAGCAGGAAATTCACAAAGATAAAACATATACAGAGCCAACTATATTTCAGTAAATGTCTACAATATAAAAAAACTCTCTAAAAAGTATAATCAAGTCTCCCACCCACCATTAGATCTAAAAAATCCAATAACAATGAATTAAAATGGTTAAATATTCAGTCTGTGTTCAAATTTCCCTGTCTCATAATTTATTTTACATGTAGAGTTTGTTTATTTGAATTGCCTTTTCAAGAGTTTGTCAACTGGACTTAATCTTCCCATTTATTCCAGCAATACTTTTAGCTCCCTTCATAGACCAGTCCACTAAGACCTTGAGTCGGGGAGCTGCGGAGGCTCATCTCAGAAGTTTGCCAGTTACTGCTCAGGTGGGGTTACCTGCATGTCAAAATATAAATGAAATTCATGCACCTTCTCAAATATGCACTACATTTAACAGAAATTCCTCCAAATTGTTTCATGGAGGTAATGCCTTTTCCTATTTTGCAAAGTCCATGAAGATGTTGTTGCTAATTTTTCTTTGTGTTCTATGGGTTGGAAGAGGAGGAGGATTAAAAACATGTGCTTAACCAGCCACTCAAAACAAAGAAAGATTTAAAAGACTTATAGTCTCTTCAATTTTTACAACCAATTGAATAAGCTTATACATTGAAAGTCAATATAAGAAGCATCCACCATTTATAAGATGCTCAATTCCCTCATTCCTAGAAGCTACTAAGAACTTATTTTTTTCTGCAAATATTTGTTGAGCCATTTACCATATGCCAGACTCTATGCTAAATGTCAGAAGAATAAAACGGAATATGTACAGTTCTTTTCCTGATGCTATAAAGCAAGAGAGTCACACACATGACTTAACAGGGACCTTGGGAACCACGCAGGACCATCAACAGGAGCAGAGAATTTTGGGAGCAGAGGAAGGAGATTCCCTGGGGCTCTGATATTTGGAAAGTTTCATGAGCAAGGTTATATTAAGGGTAAATTAATGGACAGTAGAAAGAAGGTAAAATTGTTCTTGGCAATTAGCAGTGAGCATTCTAGAATTTCTTGATCACAAAGACATGAGACTGAACGGAAAGTAAGTGTGTGACAATGAAAACCTTTAATGTGAAGCTTTTGGCTTTATCTTAGATGGTAAAAAAAAATCCATGCATAGTCTTAAAAACAGTATTGTGAGTACACCCCTGTGACTCAGTGACTAAGGTGTAGGCCATGTAAAAACCCAATGGCCTAGTTTCGACACTTGGACAGGGTAAAGAATATTTTAAAAATTAAAAAAAAAAAACCCTCAAAACCCAAATAAAGCATTATTTTGGAATGATTAGAAATTGAATGTTCAATGAAATTTAGAATGACTGACCACCCAGGTTTTCTTGGAACTGTCCTGGTTTTAGCACTAAAATTCCTACCTCCTGCAAATCACAATGGTTAATCGCTCTACTTAAAATATTTCAGTAAGGCTGTCTGTATTTTTATCCATTTTATGTATCATACTTTGTAGATGACCTAACTGAAATACAAAGAAATTAAGTCATTTTTATGATACAATGAAACTGGTAACAAGAGGAGGCAGGATTTGAACCCAGCTCTTCTTACTTCAAAGTCAGTGCCTTAATCAGTATACTTTTCTCTTTCTGTTCTCACTGGTGTGAAACCAGTGGTATTAATACTGATGGCTAACCTCACCACAAGCACTTTCCTAATCATTGATCAGAAGTTAAATTATATTTCAATATGTTTTACAGCATATGGAGTCTTAGAGCTGAAAGGGGTCATCTGGTCAACTCTCTGATTCGCATCTGACCTCAAAGGGTAGAAGTCAGAGGTAGGACCTTCTTTTAAGTTCTGAATTGCAGTGCAGTGTCCTCTCTTCCATAAAGTGATGGAATATAATGTTCATGGTTTTCAACTAAGCAGATTTGAAATTAGGCATTTAGCATGGACTGTTTTCGAGTAATCGTGGAGGTTTGAGTAAATTCATTCTTTCACAACATGTTGCTTTGTAATTATGACAAGGATTACAAAAGTTGATATTGATCTCTCTTTACTTTAATTGGTAATTATCCGTTAAGACTCATCCACACATGCAGGAAGCCTAGGCTGAAACCCATGCTTAACACAAGGAACATCACTGCTCTGTGGCTGATAGCTTTCTCCTGAATTTCTAGGCAGAAAGAGCTATAAGATTTTTCTCCCTCAATGAAATGTTATATAAAATGTCAACTTGCTCAAGTGTGATGTGAACCAATATCATTGGCATCAGCTACAAAGATAAAATCTTAAATCCTACCTCTTCTGAACCAAAATCTGCACTTTAGCATACTCCTAGGGGTATCTATGCATATTACAGTTGAGAAGCAAAGATAAAGAAGAATTTGTCTACTATTAATGAGCTTTTGATAGTCATCTTTGCCCTCTCCATAAATAATTTGTAGGAAATGGATGAAAATTTCAGCACTTATAAAGTCACTTGGCTGTTTTTATTTATGTTGAAGCATGATGAGAAAACAAAGGTAGATGGACACTAGGTGGTGGTACATCCATCCACCCAATGATCGAGCTGCAGGTAAATACTATGCAGGCTATCTCTGGCACTGGGCTGGTTATTGGACATTTTTGGCACTGGGATGGTTAAAGCAGCATGTGTTTTAGGCAGGGCATTTAGAGCGGGGTCTATAGGGCTGCCTAATTTTGTTTTCACTTCAAGTGCCAAAATTCCTTGCACTGGCCCTAGCTGTTTGTATGAAGTCCCACTGGCTCACCTGTCTTTACCAGTCATTGCCCACAGGCATTACGCAGTACTTGTTGCTGGCCTGGTTGTTCTGCTCCTATTTGGGTAGCTCCACCTCCAATCCTCCCTTTAGTTGCCAGCACATTAACCCCATACTGTTTTTGTTATCCAGATGACTGTCCTGTTTTTGTCTCAAAGAAATATGGTCAGTTAAATTGATCTCAATTTATGGATTTTTCTTCTCTGGATAGTCTACATAGAACTTCATTACATGTCTCACATGTCTAGAACCAAAGACTTTTTAGCCAGAGCTGATTCTGGGCCAACATTGTACTGGACAAGAAATAAGAAAGAATGTATTTAAAATGGCCCCATTGGAATGCTTTAGAATCAAGTTTGACCTGGAGTTAGGAGAAGTCACTTCAAATCTTTCTCCCATTCAAGTCCTAGTTTGGTGTCAACATCCCTTTGTTAAGGACATGTTTGGATGACTTATTACAGATTTCCCCATTACTTCCAGGCTGGATTTTACAACTTGCTTAAATATTGCTGGTCATGACAGTTTTCCCTTTCCTTCTGTCAAAGATTAAAATCTCCTATTTCCCTATACTCTCCTACATATGAATTTCTGATGGTGTTAGTAAGTTGAACAAGCTACCATCTAAAGTCAAATATCAAAATAAATGGTTATTTAACATTACAAGTATCTTTTTTTTTTTTTTTTTTTAAATAAGGACATTCTAAACCCAGGTTCCCAGATTCAAATATGTATTTGTCTCATTATTTATCATATGATTTATCTCATATTCTGGGCCTTACCAACTTGGGGCTAGTAATGGGATTGTATTTATATCTGTGCCCAATTTATAACACATTGAGTTCATGCAAACATAAAACCTCTTCTCTTAGCCAAAGTTACTTTCAAGTAGTCTCAAATGAGTCCCTCTCAGGTACGCACAAAACAGACAGCTGTTGTACCTCGTTGCGCTGCAAAGCATAATTCCTCAACCCATCTTCCTCAGTAACTTGTCTAAAGCACTCAGGCATGCTAATGATTAGAAACAGATATCGTTACTTCAACTCAGATAAAGCCAAATGCAAAATGCCACCTTCAGCTACCTAATGGTCAACCCTTGCTTATGTATGACAGTAAAGGGGGAGGGACAGTGGCTGTGTTTTCACCTTTTCTAAATCTACACGTATGCTAAAGCAATTCTAACCAAGCTTCAGCAAAGACAGCCTTGCTCTGCCATGCTGCTTCTAGAATTACGATTCTGGGTCCCTCAACAGAACAGCGTGTAGGTTGTTCTGAGAATGGCAGCAACATGACAATTTTTATTGACCAAACGAAGCTCAGCATAGTGCAGTACATACTGTAAACACCCAGCATTTGCTGAATGAATTGGGAAATCACTCCATGTGTGCATTATCTCTATATCTAGGGCAACATCACAGCTCAAGGGGTTTGGTATGAGATGCTAAAAATGTCTGGAACCTGTGATTCCCCAGTTGAAGAGGGAAGGAAATGGGTTACTTTCCCATAAAATGAGTCTCTGACTAAGGATTTTGGATGCGAGCAGGACTTATTTTTATTTCTCCTACACTGTTTTCAGATTACTCATTCTGTTCTTGTCAATATCTGAAAAGATTTATTAGAAAGATAAATCTAGCCACCCTCTTCCTTAAACCTTCATTTGCCCTAGTTTGGTCTACTTGAGCTGCCATAAAAAAGTGCCACAGACCCATGGCTTAAACAACAAACTTAGTTGTTCACCATTCTGGAGGCTGGAAGGCCAAGATCAAAATGCAGCAGGATTTGTTTCATTCTGAGGCCTCTCTGGTTTGTAAATGGCTGTCTTCTCCCTGTGTCTCTTCCACTGTGTATGTAGCAAGTCATATTGCACTAGAGCCCACCCTAATAACTTCACTTCAATTTAGTTGCCTGTTCAAATACCCTATTTCCAAATACAGATATGTTCTGAGTCACTTAGGGTTAGGACTTCAACATAAGCCTTTGGAGAGGAGGGACATAATTCAGCCCGTACATCTTATCTCCTTCACATGGCTTTCAAGGCCCCTCACAAGTGGCTTCTCCTCCTCTCCTTGCCCCAACTCTCACACCCCTCTCTGGCGCTCTTCTCCAGAACTATGTCCACTTCCTTTGGGCTCACCTCGCCATCACCACTCCCTACCTGGTCTTTGCAAATGCTATTGTCTCCCTAGAAACCTGTTCTTTCTCTCCAGTCTCTCGTTCATCTCAGAAATGGCTACTCATCCTTCCAGTCTCATGTTAGATGTACCCCTTACCTTCTGTGTAACGAGGTATTTATGTTCCAAGGGGGCTTTCTTTTGATTTCCTGTGCAATCTTACACCTTCATAATTACTTTATGTGCCTATGTTATAATTACCAGTTGATCTGTCTGTAACCCTCAGTAGGCAAATGTCACTGTATTGTCACTGAAAATCATAACACCCCCAGAAAAAAACCCTTGAAAATCATAAAGCCTCACAGAAACAAAATTTGAAACATAGCCCGGGAGAGTAGAAGACTGCGGGGGAGAGAAGTGATGGGGACAGACACGTCTCGAGGGCTTCTGAAGTTGCCTTCTTCCATCATTGCCTAACCTCCATGAGCTTGAAAATACTGGGAACTCAAATATAATGTGGTGTTTACAGTCTTATAAATCCAAGTTGCAGGCTGGATACAATCCAGCAAATTCATCTCTGGGTAAGACAAGCATATGAAAATATTGCATTATGGGCTACATGCCCAAAATTTCACAATAAATATCAGTCACATTTATATTCAAATATTAGGCTATTTATTCCAAATATGGTAGTGCCATGATTATGTGATAAACACATAACAGGCAAGATGTTTATGTACATTTTGTCTTCAGTTTTCTAATAGCTGTGTTTAACTTTAGTAATTTTTGTAATTTCTTTCATTCAGCTGGCTGTCATTTTCTCTGAAAGTTGTATTATAAATAACCCAGCTAGCAAGAAATAATGTTTCATGCTGTTTAAATATTCTCTCTCTCTTATTTATATCAAGACTCTCATCTTTACTCCTCTGTCTTGAATGAACTAATTGAAGCAGAAAGAAGGACATATGACCATAAATAGAGTAAAGGAATACTTATTTAAATGTATAACTAGAAGATAGAGACAGTTTCTGTGATCCTAAAGTTTCAAGGATAGGTACATGACCAGGAAATTTCTGATTCTAACTCCTAAGATCTGAGTTCTGAGAATTCCACCTTGCCGCACCCACACCTTCAGGGGTATTTTAAACTTTAATTATGTTTTATTCTATAAATAATATATGTTTTTAGGATGGAAAATAAAAGTAAGCAAACACAACTACCAACTTAAAAATATTTAAATAGAATCCTGCTGTATTATTGTGTTTTATTTTTATTCCATGTTTCATAATGTCATTTTGCTTTAAAATAAGTTTACCCTTTATTATATAACTTCATAGTCATTGTAAAAAAATTAAACACATAGAATCTGAAAGTTTTTAGATCTTGCACCCCAATCCAAGTCCTCAAGTATACACAAGACAAACACTTTTTTTAAAGGAAAGGTGCAGGCAGGAATGAAGACAAGCAGAGGCAGGCAGGAATGAAGACAAGCAGAGGCAGTCAGGAAGAGGAGGAGGAAGAAGCATTTTGTTTTATTAGTTGTTCATTTTGGTTGTTTCCCCATGGTCCTGGGGACAGGAACCTGAGTCCTCTTGGAATGTACGTGAACTGCGCAGTCCCAAGGCTCATGAATTTAAATTACCTAAATCACTAAATCACCTGACTGCACCAAAATTTTTTTTATTTTGGAATAATTCTGGATTTTAATAAAAAGTTGCAAAGATAGTATTGACAGTTCCATATCTCACCCAGTTTCCTCATTGTTCACACCTTGTATTACCGTCATATGGTTTATATTAGTATGCATTTGTTAAAACCAAGAAATTGACTTTGGTGCATTACTGTTAACTAAACACAGGTTCTTTAGATACCATCAGTTTTCCATTAATAATGTCTTACTTCTATTCCAAGATCCAATCTAGAACACCACTTGGCATTTACTTGTCATATGTCCTTAGGCTCCTTTGATCTGTGACAAGTCATACCTTATTTTTCATAACCTTGAGAATGTTGAGGATTACTGGCCTCAGGGGACACTTATTTCTAACTATTCATTAATATTCTTCCATGTATATGTGTTAAAAATACTAAGCCCAGCAAAATATATAATTTTTATATAGATATGACTATAATCCTGTTTTATGAAAGTGTTATATCATCTTTAGCAACACATTATTTTTAAAAGTTTCCTAGTACTCCATTCTGTAGACTAAATCTTCATTTATTAACCAGCCTTAGATGACAGACGTCTCTTTAACTTTCTATGTTAGATTCCCAAGATGCTGTAATGAACATTCTTAATCAAAATCAAAATCTTCAGGCATGCCATTGATAATTTTCTAAGGATAATTAATGGAAGTTGTCAAAGACATGCGTGTGTGTGTGTGTGTGTGTGTGTGTGTGTGTGTGTGTGTACACATATCCCACTACCTCTCCAAAAGTTTTCATGTTGACACTGCCCAGCGTTCATGTATACAGCGTATTGCCTGTTCAGTTCTCTCTTTAACGTGAGTGTTATTACCGTCGTCTTTAACAACTCGGCAGATGAAAAGTAGTTGATTACATGTGAGGCTGAATTTCCTTCATGCCTAGTAGCCAGACGTCTTTTTTCTTTTAAAAATACCCTGCTATGGCCATTGTCACATCAGGGTGTAGGGAGAAAGAGGGGACAGGTCATTTCCCCCCTTAAATCATTTACAAAAGCTCTTTCTGTTCTTAGGACAGTAACTGCTTAACCTGACACATAGTAGTTATTTTTCTGAAGTTAATGAGTTATGTTCTCCTAATTTTGCCTATGCTGTCTTTATAAAGGGATATTTTATGAATTTTTCACAATAAATCATGTTTTCATTATAATTTCTGCTCTAAGGATTATGATCATGTAAAGGCTTTTCCCACAGTAATAGTTCTGTTGCTATTCACCTGTATTTTATTCTAATATTTTCACGTCTTCTCATTTATTTACCTATTTTACCCATTTGTGATTTACTTTGGTTTGAAATAGGACCCTAACTTTGTTTTTCCAACTGGTTAGCTAGCTATCTCAATACTGTTTAATAATCCAGCCTTCATGGGTTTGTTTGAAAGTCTATTTAACACCCCATGTTAAGGGATTGGAAATGGACCACCTGCTAAGGATCCAGAAGTTTTCAACAAGAGAAAACAGGAACAGCAATTAGTTGAAAATCCTTCAGTTCTGTTTCTATGACCATTTTCAGTTAAGAATTTTTTTTTTTGCTAAAAGACATATTCCAAGATGAATCCAAAGCTACCTTTCTACTCTTTCTCTGCCAGACCTTATATCTCTCTGTCTCATGCCTCCTTCCCAGAAACAGAGGTACCTGAGCTTGGGAAGACGCCCCAGGACTTTAGGTAATAACTATTTACAAAGCTGTGCATCTCCTCTGAAATGTGCTTCATTAAAAGATGCCTAGTACATGATAGTTCACTACCTACTTTTGCCACTTCTGTACATTTCTTCATAGAGACATTTTATTCCCAAAGTAAGAAATATATCACAACTTGCTAAATACAGAACAGCTTAAAAACTTAGTTGCAAGTTATTGGTTTATTCAAAGATTTTAAACTCAAGCTTTCTGATAACTACATAGAGAAAGGCCAGGCTTAGGGCTACATTTAAAAATTTCACTGTGTTCTAACGAGTGGGTTCAACGATTGTCCTCCATTTTACAGATGAGAACCAGAAGCACAGAGGTTAAGTCATTTGCTGAATGTCAAATAACAGTAAGTGCTAGAGAATTCCAGCTCCATCATAGCCTGTGCTGAAGCGCTGCTTTCATCTGCACCGGAAGGCTGATACCAGTGGAGCGCCTTGCCTGGCCTTTGATTCCTAGACTGAAAGACTCCAATAACTATCATTGACAACTTTCTGATTATTGTGATTCATTTCAGTCTCGAGGTGTATTCTTTCTAGTTTGTGAAATGAAATTATTAAGGACTCCATATCTTGATTTGGAGGGTGGTAAGCTCAATAAATTCCATTGCTAAGCCATTTCTCCACTTGTACAAAAATAATGTCAAAGAGTTGTATGGAGTTCTAAGGGTTTATATCTGTTATCTTTCTCTTGTGGATTGATTGCACCAACTATAATGGCTTCTCCTCAGAGTGAATGACTCCTCACATCTCTGTCCCTCCACATCTCTCTGTGTTCCTTGCTGTGGGTACAGTGAGAGATTTAGTGTGACTCATTATCTTTGCAGTTATTAATTTTCAGTGATATCATTTATAACAAAATACAGTCATCTCATGCTCCAAGTGCTTAAGTTATCTTTTCTGCAAAACCCCTGACCTTAGGGATTAGGAAATTGGTGTCGGTCAATGTTAATTATGTGTTCAAGGGCAAACAACTGTTTGGTAGCAGAGGCTGAACCCCAGGCTTTGCTCTTTGCTCGACAGCTTGCTCCCTTCAGTTGTCCTGCTTTCTTTCTTTTCTTTCCTTTATCTTTTTTTTTTTTTTTTTTTTTTTTGCAGTCATTGGTGGTTGACTCTGGTTTCATGTAACCAAACACTGCTTGAAAGCACTTTTCCCTGGTGCATACAACAAAGTGCCTGTGAGGGAGTTTATGGTAGAGATATGTGTACTTGACATGAAACTTCTAATATTTTTTCAGTGTAAAGACATACAATTTATAGTGTCGCACCCCTGCAATGTAGACATCAGAGCCTGAATAGTTTATAAGTACATCTCCTAACTTCTTTTAATGGTCAGATGTCACAAATCCTTTTTATAGGCCTTGCAAAACACAGTTCTTGCATATTTGGGTTGTCACTACATTCGATTGATGCACTCTACAAAATATGCTTTTAATTTTCTACATAAAAATACTATGTTAAAACTGCAGTTGACTCATGCGGCAACCATTCCTAGACCTTTCTTTTTGACATCATGTACTCTAAAGCCTGGAAATTGAATATGTATTCCTCAGCTCCTCTTGGAGTTGTGGTTGGCTGTGTGAGAGGTAAGAAATCTGGTGAAAGGGGTTTCTGGGAAACATTTCTGAAAAGAAGGAGGCCGAGATGCAGAAGGTGGGCTCTCCTCTTCCTTCCACCTGCCAGGAGTGTTGGTGTGATACCTGGAAGGGCAAGAGCATCTGTAATGGGGAAAGAGTCAGCATAATCATGAAAACCAAAATGCTCAGGATGACAAAGAAAAGCTAAAAAAAAGCCTGTGTCTCAGATAACATCAATAAGAAATTGAAGTCATCTCTGAGAAATAAAGATCCCTAATATACATTAGTTTTAGATATAAAAGTACCTTTTTAAAAGTAAATTTTGAAAATAGGAAAACACAAAGATGAAAAATAAAAAATTAATCACAGTTCCAAGGCCTAATTTTCAAGTACTGATGGTTCAATGTGTTTTCTTAAAATGCGATTTCTCTGAACTACTTAACCTATTAAAATAGCATTAAGGCTTAAAGGGAATTAATTGTATAGCGAAGGCAATAACGAAATAATGGTGAACTTACTGTTGTATATACAGATACAGGGTTGCTATGATGTATATCTTAAGCCTATTTAATGTTAGAATGTAATATTCCTTCAATAAAATCAATTTTAAGTTAAATAAATTAAAATGATACATTTTTTTAAAAGAAACAAATGCTTTGTAAAATACTTTTTACCTTTAACTTATGGATAAATTGAGAGCATTTCCCCATGACAGTAAGTATCTTATAAACAAGATTTATAATAGTCCCATAGTATTCTAGTCTATGTATATGACAACATTTACTTAGCCAATTTTTCACTGTTAAGATCTTTAGCTTTTATAACTTTTTAACCATTATTAGTATTTATTTCATTCTTGTGTACAAATGTTCTTATCATTCTTATGTTTTCTAGAATAATGTCCCCAAAGTAGAATCATTTGGTCAAAATGACTCTTTGTGACCTTTGATACTTACTGACAAGTTTCTGCCAAAAATTTTATGTTAATGTAGCTCCCACCACAACTTGTTTTATAAGTTAATACCTAACTCAGATACCCACCTACAAGTTTGTTGATTTCATTTTACTTAAAGAACTAATTAAAGGCCAAAAAGGAACCAAATTAAACCAAACATTTTAATTTTTCTAATTACTTGATAAGGGAAGCATTTTCCATGTCTGTTAATAACTTTGATTCTTTATGCAAATAATCTTTCTGGAATTTTTCTTAATTAATTTTTACTTATAATACTCATATTTCTCTTAATTAATTATATTTTAAAGGAAGTTATCATTTGTGTATAGAATGCTACACATTTTCCTATTCGATTATATAATGCACTTATCGACTCTCTTCCATTCAGTTTCACTTTTAAAATCAATTAATTATAAATTAATCTATCTGGAATTTATTTGGAGTATGTATGTGCAGAGGTATAATTCTGCTTTTTTTCTAGTTATTGAGATAATTTCTCAACATTTGAAGAATTCATACCAATTTTTGTAATAATAATATTTATTATTTCTTAGTTCACAATGCTAAATTTATATTAGGGTATTGATACGCATCTCAGTCTATTTTCCACACTGTACCTACTATTATACTTCCAGAGTTCCTTACCACCAACTTCCCCCTCTTCCTCTCCCCCACAATCCATAAGCAGTTTAGTGCTAATATTTTTGTTGGGATTTGTATGTTCATTTGTTTCATTTCATTATAGCATATTGATTTATATTTAACTGGTCTGTTATGAGCAGTTTAACACATTCACATTTTATACTTTAAATTATGATAGCTTGAGCATCCACTTGCAGTAAAATGGAGTAAACATATATTTTCCTATTCCTCTTGCTAAGAACAACTAAGTATCCTGGATATTCTCTACAAAAGAAATAAGATTCTCAAAGGTAGAGAGGAGGTAGACTGGTTAGAGACCTCAAGATCCAAAGAATAACATGACAATGAGTCCCTGGATTTTCTTTTTTCTCACAGCTCTCAGACTTGAGACAGATTTCTCACCCAGAAATACCAACAGGCATAGACAAAAAAAAAAAAAATCCCCAACAAAAGCCTGTTCTCTCCAGTCAACAACTAGGAAAGGCCCAATCTTGCAAGATAAAAAAACTTACACAACATAAATGCTCATGCCAGCCAAACACCACAGGAAAACTGTGACTATACCTGGCACCCTCTAGCAAAGACTAAGTCAAGAGCTCAGATTTCCATCCTGCCAGGTTATAGTAAGATGTCCCAATGCCCCTACCAGATGCAAGATTCAGAGCCTCCCCACAGAGCCAGAGGGTATCAGAAGTGAGCCTAGTGGAGAATCAGGAATTTCCTCAACACTCAGTGGTAACAAGGCCTCCTAACCCCTATCCCACGGTGCCAGTGGAGATGCTGTGGGGAGCTGCAAAAAGAAAAGAGAAAAATGGAAAAGGGGGGGTAAACAAGATAACATACAAATTAAGTTCAGACTCAAGTCATAACACATCAACAGTGAAACAATATTAGACACAATTAAAGGCAGAGCAGATTAAAAACAAACAAAAAATGACCGAACCCTATGTTGTCTAAGAGAAACTCACTTCAAATCTAATAAGTGACAGTTGAAAGTGAAAGGATGGAAAAAAGATATATCATGGAGCATAAGCCAAAGAAAGCAGGAATAGTTATGTGAATATCTAGACTTCAGAGAAGCAAAATTTACCAGAGATAGGAAAATAACAATGATAAAAGGATCTATCCAACAAGAAGATAGAACAATATAGTGGAAATTTATAGAACTCACTACCTAACAATAGCGGAATACATATTTTTACTAAGTGTCTACAGCACAACATTTGAATTATATACTGAGAAACAATACAAATCTCAATAAGTTTATAAGATGTGAAATGAATCAGAATCTGTTCTTCAACTACAACAGACTCAAATTAAAGATAACAAGAAAATCTAAAAATGCTTGGAGCCTAACAATACATTCCTAAATAATTTTTGGATCCAAGAAGTCTCAGGAGAAATAAGTGGGAAATGATCAGAAGATGGAGACCTTGTAGTTGCAAGATCCAGAGCCTCCCCACAGAGCAACTAGGAATTCACCTGTTCTCCAGAAACAAATACTGAGGAAAAACAGGAGCAGAAGCTGTAGAGACACAACAGGTTTTCTGATAACAAAGAGTAGGTGAAAGCATCCAGGTTCAGAGCTAAACTGCAGATTTGGGACTTGGGATTTGAGTTCTGGGATCTGGAGGAGGTGTAGAGTCACAGGAAGACAAAGTCACCTGGAGAGTTTCTCCAAAAATAACAAGAGAGCTTGGCCAGTGGGACCAGGATGCAGAGGCAGGTGAGGTTATCTTTGAACAGGGAGGAAAAAGAACCAGTGCCCAGGTATCTGAGCTGAGTGTAAAATTGCACTGGGCACCACCATAACCAGAAGGAAGCTAGGGAAACTTCCTACCCTCTGTCCATCCCACCAGCATTTTGCATCAGGAGTCTCTGGTTCTGCCCTCTGGTTATCCCAGCCACCAGATACCCTGCTGACCAGATATCCCACCCCTCCAGGATTAAAGGAAGAACGTAATCTCCTCAAAAGGACTAAACTTCAACAGTATCTAACAGTGCCTCCAAGTGTTTGAAGGTGGAACTGCGGTCTGACTGCCAGTTGTGGGCAGACAACAAAGTGATCACCCTACACAATGCCATCAATGCAGGGAAACCAAACCCACAGAAATATAAAGAGAATTCCAAACAGAGCAAAGACACAGAGAAATATATGTGAAATGATGGATCCAATCATGGACCCAGGGAAGAATCTGAATATAGCAGAAGTTGTAACTACCTGAGGATGAATTTAGGGTAACAGTGATGAACATACTCTTGGGAATCAAGAAAACAATAGAGAGGGTAAAAGAGAACAACATAAAAGAGACAGAAGAAATGAAGCAAGATATTAAAGAAATTAAAAATACAGTTGCTGAACTAAAGAACTCAATAGCGGGACTCAATAATAGGACGGATGAAGCCTCCACTAGAATCAGTGAGCTAGAAGATAGGGCAGAGGAATTCACTCAAGCAAACCAGCAGAGATAAAAGAATGCAAAGAAATGAAGACAGCATTCAAGACCTATGAGATAGCATCAAAAGGAGCAACATCTGCATGACAGGGGTTCCAGAAGGAGAAGAAAGAGAATGGGGGCAGAAACTGTATCTGAAGAAACAATAGCTGAGAAGTTCCCAAACCTAAAGAATGAAGCAAGTTCATTCCAGGAAGTTCAGGAAGTTCAAAGAGCTTTTAATAAAAGAAACCCAAATAGCTACACCTAGACCCATTGCTATCAAAATATAAAAAATACGAGATAGAGAAAGTATCTTAAAAACAGCCTGAGAAAAATGAGTCACATACAGAGGAGCTCCCCTAAGATTGTCAGTGGATTTCTCAACTGAAACTCTAGAGGCCAGAAGGGAATTACATGATATATTCAACAGGCTGAAAAAAAAGAATTTTGAACCTAGGATACTACACCCTACGAGATTATTATTCAGAACTGAAGGGATGATAAAAAAGCTTTTCTGATAAGCAAAAATGAAAAAAATTCACCACCACATAACCAGTCCTGAAGAAAATATTAAATGATTCTCTGTAAAGTATAAAGAAACCCTACTTAAAAACAGTAAGTTACCAAATATAAAAAGTGGTAGGAGAAGAAACCAAAAATGTGGATGGTTAGCAAGAGTGGAAGACTAATCTGCTTTCAAAAAAAATAGGAAATAAAAATGGAATTGTTAATGTTAACCTCAGGGTAACCTTAAAACACATCTCCAGAGAAAAAATAATGAAGAAAATAAAGAGAAAGCAATCAAAACATAACTACACCCAACCAACCTAAGAAGAGAAATAGGAGAACAAAGGCATTGACTGAAACAACATACAGAAGACAAATTACAAAATGACAATAAATAGCTACATATCAACCTAAGAAGAGAAATAGGAGAACAAAGGCATTGACTGAAACAACATACAGAAGACAAATTACAAAATGACAATAAATAGCTACATATCAATAATCACCCTAAATGTTAATGGACTGAACTCACCAGTCAAATGACACAGAGTGGTTAGATTAAAAAGCAAACCCAAACTTCTGCTGCATGGAAAACCACCTTCTTTCAAAAGATAAAAAAATGTCTTAAAGTAAATCATTGAAAGGCAATCTTAAGTCTAATGGCAGCCACAAAAAAGCAGGAACACTTATACTTACATAGCATAAAACACTTTCCGCTAAAGAGTTTAACAAAAAGACAGAGATGGAAATTGTATAATGATTAAGGGGTCAATTCAGCAAGAAAATATAATGCTTATCAATATATGCATCAAATGAAGGACCATCAAAATATATTAAGCAAGTATTATTAGTTCTGATGAGAGACATCAACAGCAACACAGTAACAGTGGGAGACTTCAACACCCTTAATAATGGACAGATCAACCAGGAAGAAAATTAATAGGGAAATGGTTGCTTTAAATGACGATTTGGAACAGTTAGGCCTACTTCACCCAATGACTACAGATTTCACTTTATTCTCAATTGTGCATGGAACATTTTCAAAGAGAGATCAGATGTTGTGGTACAAAACATCTCTCAACAAATTTACAAAGATTGAAATCATATCAGCATCATCTCTGACCACAGTGGCTTAAAACTAGTAATCAACCACAAAAAGAAAGCTATAAGACCCCAAATTATTATTGGAGACTAAACAATATGCTTCTGAATGACTCTTGGGTGAAAGAGGAAATTAAGGAGGAACATAAAAAATACAGAGACAAATGAGAATGAAGACACAAGCTATCAGAATCTATGGGATACAGCAGAAGTACTAAGACAGAAGTTCATTGCAATCCAAGCCCACCTCAGGAAATAAGGAAAATCACAAATAAACAACCTTCCTCTACATTGAAAATAATTAGAGAAAAATAACAATTAAAGCCAATTAAAAATAATAGCATTTATTGTTATTCAAGAATAACAATAAAGAAAAAGATTAACAATAAAATCAGCAGAAGAAAGGAAGTAATTAAAATTTGAGCAGAAATGAAATGGCAAACAAAAAGATAATCCAGAAGATCAACGAAAAAAGTTAGGTTCTTCGAAAAAATAAACAAAATTGACAAACCATTGGCTAGACTCACACAAAAAAGAAAATTCTCATAACTAGAATCAGAAATGAAAGGAGAGAAGTTACAACAGATATCACAGAAATATGAGACATGATAATGGACTACTATAAACAGTTCTTTGCCAACAAAGTGTACAACTTTGAGGACACAGATTTTTTTAAAATACAGTCTACCCAGACTGAACTGGGAAGAATTGGAAAACCTGAACAGAGCAATAACAGCAAAGAAATTGAAGAGGTAAAGAAACATCTCCCTAAAATTAAAAGCCCAGGACCAAATGACTTTTCTAATGAATTTCACCAAACCCCCAAAGAAGAATTAATACCATTCTTCTCAATCTCTTCCAAAATATTGAAGAAAAGGAAATACTCTCAAATACTTCTTGTAAGACTAACATCACACTGATACCCAAAGCTGAAATGTCAACAAGAGAGAAAATTACAGACCAATATCTCTAGTGAACATAGATGAAAAAATTCTCAACAAAATATTAGCACAGAATTCAACAATGAATCAAAAATATCACCCATCATCACCAAGATGAATTTATCCCAGGGAGGCAAAGATGGTTCAACATACATAAGTCTATTACTATACTATACTATATCAACAAGAGCAAGGAGAAAACCACATGATTATATCAACAGATGCAGAGAAAGTAATTGACAAGATCCAACACCAAGTTATGATAAAAACCCTGCATAAAATGGGAATAGAAAGTATATGTCTCAACATAATGAAGACCATGTACAAAAAACTAACAGCCAACATCATGGTCATTGGTGAAACACTGAAAGTGTTTTTTCTAAGGTAGGAACAAGGCAAGGCTGTCTACTCTCACCACTGCTATTTAACATCATATTGGAGGTCTTAGCTGGGCAATTAGGCAAGAAAAGGAAATAAAAAGAACCTAAATTGAAAAGGAGGAAGTAAAACTATCATTATTTGCAGATGACATAATTACATATACTGAAAACACTAAAAACTATATAAAAAAACTTACAGAAATCATCAATGAATGCAGTAAAGTGGTAGGCTACAAAATCAATACATAAATATTTATTGCATTTTATATGCAAAAAAAGACACCAAGAAGAAAATGAAATGAAAATCACACTGTTTAAAATAGAAGTTAAAAGAATCAAATATCTTGGAATGTACTAAAAAAGGAGGTGAAAAATCTATACAATGAAAATCACAAATCCTTCTTAAAAGAAACAGAGAAGGTCACAAAAAGATGGAAACACATCCCTTGCTCATAGTTGGGAAGAATCAACATCATTAAAACGGTCATCTTACCCAAAGCAATATACAGATTTAATGCAATCCCCATTAAAATCACACAGAATTATTTCCAGGAATTAGAACAAAAATCATAAAATTTGTATGGAACAACAAAAGATCCCAAATAGCCAAAGTAATTATTAGAAAAAGGAACAAATCTGGAGAGATCACACGCCTAGATACTGAGCTATATTACAGAGCAATAGTGATCAAAACAGTGTGGTACTGTAACAACAGAGACACAGATCAGTGGAATAGAACTGAATCACCAGAACCTGACCCGCTCACACACAGTCATTTAATGTATGACAACGGAGCCAAAAGCATATGATGGAGAAAGAAAAGTCTCTTCAATAAACAGTGTTGTGAAAACAGGACAGCCACATACAAAAGAATAAAGCTAGACCACTCTAACTCCATTCACAAAAATTATCTCAAAATGGACTAGAGACTTGGACATGATTGGAAACAAAATTCTTGGAAGACAACATAGGAAAGACCTTCCATGACATCTGCCTTTGAGAGGTCTTTGGGGACTCAAATCCAGCATCAAGGGAAATAAAAAGAAAAATAAACAACTCGGACCACATTAAACTAAAAAGCTTCTTCATAGTGAAAGAAAAAAATCACCAAACAAAAAGACAACCTCTAACCGGGAGAAGATATTTGTGTTCCATATTTCTGATAAAGACTTAAATATAAAAATATAAAAATAACTCATGAAACTCAATAACAGAAAATAGATAATTCATTCAAAAAATGGAAAAAGGATTTGGAGAGACATTTTTCTGAAGAGGACATATAGATGGCCCACAGACATGGGAAAGGATATTCTTACTGACTGGCTATCAGAGAAATGCAAGTCAAAGCAACAATGAGATGTCACCTTACATCTGAGAGATTGGCTATTATCCGAAAGTCTGAAAGCAACAAATGTGGGCAAGGATGTGGAGAAAAGGGAACACTTGTACACTGCTGGGGGTAATGATAACTGGTCCAATCCCTTTGGAAAACAGCATGGAGATTCCTCAAAAAAACGAAAACAGAAATACCATAAGATTCCCCCATCCTACTTCTGGGTGTTTACCTAAAAGATGCAAAAACACTCACTCACAAAGACCTATGCACCCCTGCGCATTTTTATTGCAGCCCTATTCACTATAGCTAAGAACTGGAAACTATTTAAGTGCCCAACACCAGATGAATGGTTAAGGATGCCATATATATACATAATGGAATACTACACAGGCCTTAGAACAGATCCTGTCATCTGAATCAACATAAATGGATCTTAGAGGGGATTATGCCAAGTGAAGTTAGCCAAAAGATGAAGGATAAATACCAGATGATCTTACTTGTAAGTTGAAGGTGAATATAAAACAAAACAAAGGAACAGATTTAACAAAACCAAACCTTGGACACTAGCAGTAGAACTGAGGCTACCAATAGGGATGGGACAGGGTTGGGTTGGGAGGCAAGTGGTGGCGGAGTCCACTGGATAATGGTGAGGACCATCTGGTGATTTGGTGGAGGGCGGGGTCTACTGACATATGTTTTAGGAATGGGGAAACTGCATATATTGGGAACCTACACATTCAAGCTTATTTTAGTGTGTAAAATCAAAGTTACTGCAATAAAAAATACTAAAAATTATGTTAAACTGAAAACAAAAATGCATTATATCAAAATATCTAGGCATAGATATTTTATTGGAGAATTCTATGAGAAATTTAAAGAAGAATTAACACCAATTCTACCCAATCTTTTCCAAAAAATAGAAGAGGTCAGAACCCTTCCCAAACTCATTTTATAAAGCCAGTATTACCTTGATATCAAAAAGGCAAAGACAATGCAAAAAAGAAAACTAAAGACCAATATCCCTCATCACTATAGACGCAAAATTCTTAACAAAATATTAGCTAATTGAACCAGCAATACAGAAAAAGAACTATGTACTATGACCAAGAGGAGTCTATTCCAAAGAAGCAAGACTGATTCAATACTAAAAATCAGTGTAAACCATTATATTAATAGATTAAAAAAGCATTAAATCAACTGATGGAATAAAAACATTTGACAAAAATTGACAGAAAGCTAGCAATAGAATTCTCTATCAGTTTGATAAAGATTGTCTACAAAAAACATATGGCTAACATTAAACAATATGGTTTAAAGCTGAATATGTCACCTCTAAGATTAAAACAAGGTAAAAATGTCTGCACTCACCATTGCTGTTAAGCAGTAATGGCAATTCTAGTTAATACAATAATTCAATAAAAGATATAAATATTGTAAAGGAAGAAATAAGGCTGTCTGTTTTTGGAGATGTCATGAAGGTCTATGCAGGAATTTACAAGAAGTTGACACAATAAAATAACTTGTAGAACTACTGAGAGTACACCCATCCATCCACCCATCCATCCATCCATCCACCCATTCATCCATCCATCCACCCATGCATCCATCCATCCATCCATCCATCCATCCACCCGTCCATACATGTATCGATCTGAGATATATGTATATATAAAATGCACATATCTACTGATCAAACACATTGAAACTTAATGTTAGAATGTATGATAGCTTAAACAATAGAAGTACATATAATAAAACATGTACAGACATGCTGAAAAATTTTAAAATACTGATGAAAAAATTTCAAAGGCCTAAATAAGTGGAGGAATTTTCTGGATTCATGGATAAAAAGACTCAACATAGTAAATAGGTCAGTTTTCCCAAAACATATGTTTAGCTTAAATACAATTCCAATGAAAATTCCAGCAAAATTTTTATAGATGTAGATAAAATCATTCTAAAATTTATATGTAAGGATAAGGAAACTATAGAACTAAAACACTTTGAAAGAAGAATATATGGAGAAGCGTTTTATCCAATTTCACTTGTGATATAGTTAATGTAATCAAGATTTTTATTGATGGAAGCTTATCCACACCTAAATCAATGGAAGAGTAAAGTATTAGAATACTCATTGATTTTTACCAAAATTCAAGAGCAATTTGGTGGAAAATGTGTAGTCTTTTCACCAGATGGTGCCAGAGCAAATGACTATCCATAGTTCAAAGAGGAAATAAGAAAAGAAAAGCATTTCCGCCTAAACTTCATGGTTTATAAAAGATAACTCTGAATGCTTTATAGAGCTAAATGTAAAATATAAAACTAAAAAAATTAATTAGAAGACAACATATGAAAAAATATTTGGGTTTGGTTGAAGAATTATTAGCTGTGACACTAAAAGCTTAATAATGAAAGGAAAAACCGATAAATTTCATCAAAATTAAAAATGTATGCTCTGCAGAATAACTTCTTTGGCAGATGTATTTTTTTATAATTTTTGTTGAAAAATTATACTGCATTTTAACATTATATATTCTGATGCACATCTGTATATACTACATTAATTTTATCACTACAAGTTCAATTCTATCCTTCACCATGCTTGGACAAATTTTACCCAATTTACCCAACCTTCTTCACCCTTCCTTCTGGTAACTAATTTGGTTTTACAGTTTAAAAGTTTATTTTTGTTTTACTTAATCCATTCATTGTTTTGGGTTCTCTAGATAACACAAATGAGTGAAGTCATACAACGTTTGCCTTTTCCTATCTGACTTATTTTACTAATTATGATATCCTCTAGATCCATCTAATGGCAGTATTTCTCTCTTTTTGTAGCAGAGTAGTGCTTCATTGTACATACAAACCACATTTTCTTTATCCAATCAAATGTCAATGGACACTTAGGTTGTTTTCAACTCTTGGCTATTGAGAACAATGCTGCAATAAATATGGAAGTGCATGTATCTCTTTTGATTAGTGTCGAGTTTTTAATTATTTCTCAGATAAATACTCAGAAGTGGGATAACTGAATCATATGGAATTTCCATTTTTAATAATTTAAGGAATTTTCATACTGCTTTCCATAATGGCTACACCAACTTACATTCTCACCAAGAAGTGTATAAGTTTCTCTTCATATGCTCATCAACACTCACTGTTTCTTGTGTTTTGGAAAATAGCTATTCTTATAGGTATTAGGTGATATCTCAATATTGTTTTGGTTTGCATTTTCTTCATAATAAGAATTGATGAACAACTTTTTTCCATATGCGTTGGCCAACTGTATGCCTTCATTGGAGAAGTGTCTATTCAGATCATCTGTCCATTTTTTAATTGGATTATTTTTTGTTGCTAAGTTTCATTAATTCTTTATATATTTTGAATATTATACTTTTTTGTTAGATGTGTGATGTACAAAGATCTTCTCCCATTCAGTAGGCTGCTTTTTTACTTTGATGATAGTTGCTGTGTAGACATTTTATAGTTTGATGTGGTCTCATTTGTTTATTTTTGCTTTTGTTTCCCTTTGCATTGGAGTCCCCCAAGATGTTTCTAAAGCTGATGTAAGGGGTTTATTACATGTTTTCTTCCATGTTTTATGGTTTCAAGACTCACATTTGATGGATTTCAAGGGTACTACACTGCATTTAAAAAGTCAGTTTGAAAAGATTAGATAACATGATTCAATTTACATAGAAATAGAAAACATATTAGTGATGCTAGAATTAGAGATGGGAGAGAAGAGGAAAATGAATATGTTTTAAGTTTTTATGATGATGAGAAAATTCTGTGCCATGCAGACACACAAACCACAAACACGTGGTAAAATGTCATAGAACATCAACATAGTACAAACACGTTGTACAATGCCTTCATATTTGAACATGTCTGGTTTGGTCTCATTTCTTATATCTGAGGAGTTGTAGACAATGCATGCTATTTGAGAGAATTTAGAACCAGTCTGATTTTTCTCACTCCTATTGATAGCTTCTTAAAATGTGTTGTATTTATTTCTGGAGGAGGGTCAAGGGGATGTCTAGAGAAGGGGCTATAAGCTGTAAGATTCCATCTGTAATCACCAAAGTCCAACACATTTAATAGATATAATTTGGTTGATTATTCTGCATCAATTTTTCTTGGGACAGCATACGCCCCTTCAATCCTAGTTATATATCTAATCTTGGTTTTATAAAATGTTTCTTTCTCTCTGTCTCTCTGTCTCTCTCTTTTTTGTGTGTAAATATTTTACATTTGCTTCATTTGTCTAGCTTCCTTTTGGGGGTTTGCCAAACTCACGCATGCATATCTGTTGTGTCTCATTTTTTCTGTAATTCTTTTACTCCTGTTCACATAGTTCATTTTTTTCTAAGCTTGCCCTTCATGTCTGTCTTTCTCAGCAATAATTTATTTTAATTCTAACAATTCCAGTATGGATCTAGCTTTTGAAATGATTTTTTTTTCCTTTTTCACATTTTCTCTAAAGCTCTTTCAGCTCACATTATTTTATTTTCTGTTGCCTTGCCATGTCTGCTTTTATATCTCTTTTTGGAGTTCTGAGATTCACATACACCACTAAAAATTCTTTAAATCTGTGGATAAATGTGTGTACTGTTCTGCTTTGCAAAATAATTTTTCTGATGTATATTCTCCATCTTGATTTTGTCTGGCATCTTTCTCCCTTAAAATTAAACAAGCCATTTCCCTGGCTGCCTCTTTCGATTATGACTTATCTCTAAGTTGAGGTAGTGTTTTTTTGGGTCCAGCATCTGCCAAAAAATTAGATGAGAAGTACAGGAGGACATTTTCCAGGGCATGAGGTATTTCTCCAGTTCTGGAGTGAGTCTCTGCTAAAAGTTTATTTTCCATTCACCCCAAGAATCACTACAAATTTCACTTGTGTGTTTGATTACTTTGAGAATTTAATGTTTCCTTCATTTCAGTTAATAGTGATTGCTATCTCTCTACCTTGCCATGCAAACACTGACTTTCCACAGGATTAAGTGGAAACTTATCACTGAGCTCCAGCCACTCCACCACTCTCTATCATGATATGAAACTTTGGGATATTCCCAGCGCCCAACTATTCCTCCTTACTCAGATGCTCCGATAGGGGCTTTTGGAAGATCTATTTCAGCTGATGGAACTGTACTTCGGAGTACTCTGTGCCAGGCAATGGGCTATGTTAGCTCACTTGTCCATGCTCTTATTCCAGGATAACTGGGAAAGTCCCAATACACTTTTTTGTTCCCCAGTATATTTTAGTTCTAGTCAACTAGCACTAGAAATACTAGGGCATTGACTTTCATCTGTACATTTGTTTTATCCCCATGTATTCTCTCAGTCTACTGATTTTGGACTTAATTTATGTCATTATTTCATTCAAAAATATTTACTGAGCTCCTACTTTGTGCCAAAGCATTGACCAATATTTTGTAATTTGCATTCATAAAGTATAAAGTCCAGAGAGAGGCAACCATCAAATGACCAATCCAAAATATCATGCAAATTATCATGAAATTAGAAATAATAAGTCCCTTCTGGTGGAAACTTCCATAATGATAGAAATGTCCTGTATAGGCATCGCTTAATATAGACTACATGAGGCTATTGAGACTTTAATTGTGGGTAATGTGCTGAGGAACAGAGTCTTCAATTTTATTTGAATTTAATTCATTTACACTTAAATACCTACATGCAGCTAGTGAGTACTTACAGGACAGCAAAATATGGAGGGAAAGTACATAACGTTATGAGATAGAATAACTGGGAACAGATTAGTCAGGAGAGATTACAGAAGACATGCAATTCAAGATCTGAGAGATAAGAAAAAGGTATTTGGGCCAAGAATGAGGAGGGAAAACATTAAAAACTGAGAAGGTGCACCATGGTTGAGTAGTTGTTGCGTCAGCGCCTCTGAAAGAATGCAGTCCATGCACATTCCAAGGACGTGAGTTTCCACCCGGGTCTAGGCGGGTGGAGAGACAATCATTGTGAACAACTAAATAAAAATTAAAAATAAAATGTTTCTTCCTCCTCTCTCTTCCGGCCTGCCTGCCTGCCTGCCTATTTGCCTTCATTACTCCTTGCACCTCTCCTTTTAAAAAACAAAACCAAAAATACGAACAAAATTAAACCAAAAAAAAAAAGAGGGAAAAGAAAATGCCTAGACACTGAGGGAAGACACTTCTTGACATTTTCAAGGAGTTGTAAGAAGTGTGTGGACAAACTAATGGAGGTGGAGGTAAGGCAAGATGAAGTTTATTACCCAATGAACGATTCCTACTTCAGTCACATTAACTTTCTGCTGGTGTATCATGTTTAGGGATGCTTGAAATCAGATCGAACTCATACTGTTGAAAATTATTTTACTGTCTCTTATAGTCTACACACATGTAAAAATACAACATTTTAGGTTAACTTCAAAATAATGATATTTCCCTCATACCATATAGTGTGCTGCTAGAAAAAACAAAACAAAACATTATATTAAATGTTATATATTAATGTTATATTAAAAGTCAACATTTTGAACAAAAGAGGTAATAAATAGCAGTAAGTTTTTTTTTGACAGTTAACTTTATTGAGAGATTAGGAGAGAAAGCGAGAGGGTGATGAATCACCAATGAACTTCAGAAGGAAACAGAGATTTTAGGAAGGTCTTCTTTTTTTACTTTTATATTCTATTAAATGATATTGGTATCTACCTTGTCACATCAAAACAAAAGAAATTTTTTTTTTTTAACATCCGTGTTCCACCTATTCATCTTCACAGAGAATTTTTAGGGCAGTGAAACTACTCTGGATGTTAAGATAATGGTGGGCACATGCCAATATACATTCGCCCAAATCCATTAAATATGTAACACTGAGAGTAAACCTTAAGGTAAACAGCAATCTTTTGGTGATAATGATGTGTCAATGTAGTTTCATCAGTTGCAACATATGTACCATTTTCATGGGGGATGTTGATAATGGGGGAAGCTGTGCATGTGGGGAAGTGGGAGGCATATTTGGAATCCTGTATCTTCCTCTCAATTTTGCTGTGAATTTAAAACTGCTTTGAAAATAAAGTCTCTAAAAAAATTAAAACAAAGCAAAATAAAAACTTTAGGCATGACAGATATGTTGGTATATGCATAATCAAAACTTATCCAGTTATAGGCTTGAAATAGAGACAGTTCATTATATTTCAATTACATCTCAAAGCTGTTTTTTAAAGTGATTTGTCATCAAAACATGTTTATATATATATATATATATATATATATATATATATGTCCCTTTGTGAGGTCTTCATAAACTGATCTTTGGATGCAAGTTATGTTTGAAATGCTACAAAGCATGCCCCTAAAATACCCATGGTCATCATATCACAGCACAGTATCCTGTGTGCCTTACCGATACCAGAGCACATGCAAACAAGGCTCTGTCTCTCTTTGTCTCTGCCTGTGTCTGTCCTCTTTCAGAGGCAAAATTAATTTTATTATTAAATTACCTCCCTCTACTTACACATATACAGACATAAATTTTTTAGATTAAAAAAATGTCGATTCTGTTCAAAGAGCTCTAGTTTCAGCAGCCTTTTCCACTAGGAAAGCCTCTGGCTCATCTGTTTGGATATGGAAGCACACAAAGAATAGGGACAAGCCAAGAGAAGGCGGATCTATCCTCCATACATTCTGGTATGACCTCAAGTGGTTGTTTTTGAAATCTATGGGATTAACCTTACTGGAGGCTTCTGAAATCCCCACCTAGTCCCTGTATTGCAGGCATGAATAACGTGAACCAGAAGAGAGTGAGAATCTCTCTCTCCACTGGTGGGCAGATGGAGAGACACTGACAGAGACAGTGAGGGACTGAAACTCTTCTTCAAAACATCTATAGGTTTCTAGGTCTGAGTTGTGAATAAAGGAGCTGAGGACAAGGCAGGACTACAGCCACCAGCCTGTCTAGCTTATAACTGCAAAGCACAGAAAAGCAGACTGAATTACTAATTAAAAAACTGAGGGGTCAGGCAGAGGTACCTGAAATCCAAGGTCTCAACAAAATGGGCCTCCACTGGTGCGGAGTCTTGTGGGGCTCTTTCTCTTGGCTGGGCATGCTTGGACTCATACCCTTACTTTTTGCTCTTTTGACTCATTCTCCATTGAGCATATTGGTTCTTAAACCAAACCTAGTGCTTGCACTGCTATTTCTGCTCAACTAGTAGAGATTCTCCTTGTAGGCAGCCATTTGCCTTGTTCTTTCTTTAGAGAAATCCATTCCCATTCTTGCAAGGTCATGAGTTGTCCATCATGGAGACCAGTGACTGATGGGGTAGTTGCATCTGAATTCACAGAATCAAGGCAATCCTGTGATTAGAACAGTCCCACCAATATGGGTAATTCATGAATTCTAGGATTCCTTCAACTTTGTCTCTTAGGTTCCTCTGTGCATCTCTTTTAAGTGTATCTAATTTTACAGGGATATGTGGCAGATCCAGAATTTAAACAGGGATGCAGATAGTTCAAAGTTTAGGAGGAGGAAAAGAGGGAACAGTCTTATCAGAGGACTCAGCAAAGAGGTGAGAGAAGAGAGGATGAAGAGGAGGGAGGGAATGAGGGAGGAAGGGAGGGGAGAGAAAGGAGAGACGCAAGGTAATGAAATGGGACGGTGTCAGAGGCTGAGAAGCGAAGATGGTGGGTAGAGAAGGGGATAGAGGGGACAGCCACCCAAGAAGCAGAAGAAAATGAAGGAGCAAGGGTCACTGCATGGATTTGAGATGATCTCGCTGTCTGGAGTAAACTCCTGTGCACAGGTATTGTGGGGAAGAAGCTGTCAGCTTTTATGTTGGCTCTTGGAATAGCTATCACTTCAGGAGCCGTTTTGAACAAGTCTTTTCTGTTTTGACAAACAGTGAGTTTTTGTTGTCCAATCCTGGAATGTAAATCTTGAAGTGCAGATTAATTTTTTCAAGGAGGTTCAAAAGTGTGTACATGTAAGAAAGAACAGAGAGGCTTTTTTTTTGGGGGGGGAGGTGCATCTCAGTACTGGCAATTATTATACAGTTATGGTTGAAAAATACACTTAACACACAAGAACTGTCAGGCTGCTGCACATTTATTCTTTGAGAGAGGAGGTCTAATTCATTCTTTAGTGCCCGTAGGCTACCTTCACAATTCAACGCTTTATTTTAGGTGCTCAAGAATTACAGATATAAAGTAAACCCCAAATTTGGGAAATAGGTGCTAAAAAATGGAAGTGGAATCAAACTCTGACCAGACATGGCTGCCTCTTAACTCTCAGAAGCCCTGCTCTGGGGAGGCACAGGGTCTACAAGGAACTAGTCACAAATGACACATGTGTGCGAGCTGAAGGTAGGAATTCTCACTGTGAACTGTCATGTCATCATTTTCTAAGTATGCACTCAGAAAAGGAAATAAAAAATATTTGTGAGGGTATTTTTTTCTCTATAAGAAATGAAGATACTGAGGTGGAAAAATAATTTTTTTATTCCCCCCTTATGCTTTGGTGTAACTCAGCATATGAAATAGAAAAAAAATGGCAGAAAACACTTTCTATTCATTCTATTCAGTGTTTGGAAGTAGCCTGACAATAATAACATTTATCAGCTACAAAAATAGTTCTAGGTTTTAGGAACCAATGTTCAGTTTTAATTAAAGCTGTCCTTTCTGAATAAGTATGACATAATTACCATAAATATCATATTTCTTTTCAAATGTAATATTTTTGTTCAAAGGGAGTCTGCCCATTTAAAAAAAAAAACAAATAAGAACTTGGCATCTATAGCCCAGTCTCTGTAAAGTACAACTGATAACAGTAATGTAATTCAGATAATAGTTATCATTCATGGTTTCAAAATGTGCTGCTTAAACTAGCTATCTTCATAAGGTTGGAAGGAAACATGGAAACAAAGAAATAATCTTCAGAAGCCTGATACCAAGTTGGAATGACAAGATAAAACAGTAATTAATTAATTAACCAGTTCTTTTATTTACTCACCAAATGCTTGTTGCCAGACTTTTGGATAAGTAATATGATATTATGATGATCAAAAATAGACTTGATCTTTGACTTGTGAAACCTTCAGTCTAGTGTGGGAGAGATGCAGGAATCAAATAACCACAGAAGTAAATATTAAATTAAACTGCAAGAAGTTCTTTGAGATAATAATTAGCAATTACTGCATCAGATGTTATGATGGTTTGTATAAGAAGAGTGTTAGAGCAGTTTCAGACGTGTTTTGATTAAGAAGTGGTGAATTAATTCCTTCAATTAAACCAGCATTTATGATGAAAAATACATATGAAATAAGAAGTCTGAGAGGTAATTGGAAGTGAGAGGGATTAACATGTAGTCAGAGATGAGGTTGCAGAAGATGGAGAGTAAAGCAGCAAAGTGTTATAAAGACAAGGACAAGGAATTCATGGTCCATGGGGACAGATTGTATAAAGCCCTGGACATAAGGTTCAAATCTTTGAACATAAAGGTGAAAGGTTGCATTTCCCCAAATTCATTGATCTCATAGCGCATAGATTAAAAGAATATTTGAGGTAAAATAAGGCCAATAGATCAGAAAGCAACTGCTTTGAAAAAGACAGTTTTTCTCTCACAGTTTTGAGAGAAGGGAGGGTCACCCAGAGATGCAGAAGGCGGGTTGCTGTGGGCCAAAGCCTTTTACTGTGGCACCCCTGGGAAAGAACAGACAACTCATTTCTAGAACTTGGTCCTAGAGGGATTAACGTAGGTGGAGAATGGCCTGGAGTGTGAGAACCCTATGCAGGCAGGTGTGGGAAAGTGGATTCTGAATTGGTTGTGCTATTGAAAAGTATGCTTGTGGGTAAATGGCTTACTTTCTTGAATTGGCTAAGCCTGGAAGGGGCATTCCCTCCAGCATCAGAAAGATCCCAGATGTCAAAGCATTAGAATACAGAAAAGAAATGGTTATATAGCAATGTCTGGAGACATTTTTGGTCATTACAAGTGGGGAGGGGGTGGGTGCTACCGACATCTAGTGAGTAGAGGCTGGCGATGCTGCTAAATATTCTGCAATATAGAGGATGCTCCCACAATAAAGACCTATGCAGCCCCAGTGTCAACAGTTTCAAGGTAAGGAAACCCTGGAAAATGAAAACAAAATCCCCCAAACCAAGGATAACCTTGGAATCTTTTTATGCATTTTTGAAACAGCCAGGGAGATTCAGAAGATGAATTTGATTTGAATTCTAGAGAAAGCAGTGGAGAACCACTGAAGAGCTTTGAACAAGAAAATGACTTGGGGTAAAAATTTTAGAAAAAAATTCAGGTATATGTGTGCAATAAACATAAAGAACATGAATGGGAAACACAATAGCTTCAGGGTGGTGAAAATTCTGATGTAGGAGGAAGAATAATGAATTGGATCAGTAGGGACAATTGTATTTTACAATTTTATTCTTATGGTGCTCACAGATAGCTGCCTGGGCCCCCAAGGCAGGAGCCATGTCGTATTTTCATTGTACTTGTAATGCTTAGCACATAGAAGACACACTATATATCTTTACTGAAAATCTAATGACTCAGTAGGTTTGTTTTTCTCCTTTAATGTGGTAGAGTTGCAGTCTGGGTTCTTAGATATTTTACTTAAAAAATGGTATGTTCTATTGATTTTTCTCCCCTGAAAATGCTGAATCCCAACAAAGGGCAATATTCTGCATCCCCAGTTGGAGAGATTTCAGTGTGAGTTGTCTGTGACATTTGATGTAAGAAATGTTTATTATGAAGGAATTAACCATCCACCCTTTAGCAATACTTCATTGAGGGAAAACTTTACTATAATTCTTCTCATATGCCAGCATATATGAAAAGTCCTTTGACAATATTTAAATGAATTCAAGGTGGTAGCTGCAATTTTACTTTTATAACATATATCAAAGTACTTCTTGCTGGTGTAATGTCACATATTTGTTTGAGTGATGATTTGACTGGTGTCTGCCTGCTACAATGCAAACCCCTTGAAGTCAAACAAAGTATACTTTTGCTCACTATAGCATTTCTAGCATTTCTCACATACTCTAAAGGAAGTACAGAGAACAAAGAAGGAAGAACAAAGAAAGGTACACAGAATAGAAAAATAATTAGATAAAAACAATGCCTGAAATAAAGCCTGTGATATTACAATTAGGCTTTAGTATTTAATTATAAATCAGAGCATATCGTTTAATACTATTATTAGTACTTAATGAGCATTTTCTATTGGCCAAAATGACATCAAATTTAATTGTATTATTTGTTAATTTATATTAAAGGAAAGGTGCAGGTAGGAAGGGAGGCAAGCAGACGTGCTAGTAGGCAGGAAGAGAGAGGAGAAAGAAGAATTTTATTTGCTTTTATTTAGGTGTATATCTTGATTGTTTCCCCTGGCTCTGAGGCATGAACTCAGGTCCTTGAGATTATGTGGACTGTGGTAGTTGACCAAACCGCTACTCCACTAGATCACTCTTAATTGCATTATTAATTTAAATTTTAAAATAACTATAAGAAGTAAGTATTATAGTCTATTTCTCTGAAGTCAACACATAACTTATTCAGAAAAGTGAGAAGCAAAATTCTTAAAGATTTACCCATTAGTTAACAAAGAAAAATGAATGAAACTATTTATATTGAAGCAAAATAAAAGACATAATATTTTATACAGAAAAAGGCAATTATGTTATGTCACATTAGTTTTCAAGAGTTACATACTCCACTCTGGAAGTATAATTCATATATACAACAAAATAAATTACCTCAAAAAGAAATAATAATAAAATTATTATATTATAAAAAAATAGATCAAAATGCATAAGGGATACCAATTATAAGAAGATTCAAGGAGAAATTAACAGAAAAACAATTTAATATATTATGCTTAGACTGTAATAAATTCAGGAAGTCATAAATAAGTAAGATTATAATAAATTTAAGTATAAAATAATATAGTACATTTATATCAAATTGAGCTCTAAAAGTGGAACTCACTTTTTAAAATGCCCATAAATATATTAGTATAAACTGATCACAAATTCATTTACAAAATAAACCTTAATGTGTATATTGCCCAAAGCAGAAATTTTATGCCATTATTTAAACATACTCAAGTTTAAAAATCTAAATCAATTTTTAAATAAAATGAACTCAAACTCATAAAATCAAAACAAAATACTACATAAATAGTTTTTTACTTCTGAGGGGGAAAACTATAATTATGCATTACCTTGAAAATACTGATGAAATTACTCTCAGTGAACAACTATGGGATGCTATCATTATACTCAGGGGCAACTGCACAGTCTTAAATTCTTTCATTATTATCAAGAAAGAATAACTAAAAATAATTATGCATTCAACTAAGAAATATTAAAAGAATAGCAAAATAAGTTTTAGTAAAGCAGAAAGGACAAAATAAGAAAGAAGCAAATATTCACCAGGAAAGAGGAAAAAAATTTGTTTTGTCTGATATGTAGATCTTATTAGCATTATAGCGGAACCAATGATGTAACAAATACTGCAAGTTAATTAAGAGGAAATGCAAATGTACAAAATTGGTTAGGAGGTAATGATGCAGTCGAAAAGATAGTTACAGAACTATTAAAGAGAAACTATGTACGGCTCTGTGCCAATACATTTGAAAATCTCAGTGAAATGATTGTTTTCTAGGAAAACATAAATGATCAAAATGGACTCAGGATAGTGCAGACAAAATGAATAGAAAAAAATATCTAGGGAAGAAATGGAAAGTTTATCTCCAAAGGAGACTCCAGCTCAGATGTTTCTATGAGCTATTTTTTCCAACTTTGCAGAACAGATAATTCTCCAACTCTGTTAACTAAGAGGATAGAACAAGAGCCAAAGCTTCTCGATTAGTTTTATGAAGTGATCATAACCCTGATTCTAAAACATGACAACCGTACCCCAGGAGAAGAAAACACAAACTAATTTTCTCATTGTACAATCAGAAAGAAAATATTAGGAATCTGGATCTAATATTATGTCAAAATATCATGTCCCACGGCCAAGTGGCATTTTTTTTTTCAAAAGAAGGTACATATGTACTAATATTTGGAAAGCTACTATTAAAATATGTAAATAAGTCTGAGGAAAAAATCACAGAAGCATCATAATGGAGATGTATTTGATGAAATCAAATATCAGTATTAGAAAACTGAAAAAAATATAATTCTTGACTTGAGAAAAAAGCAGACTTCAAACCAGTAAAGATTATGGGCAGTGGCGCGACCCCAGGGGAGTTTTTGTCGGGACTAGGCACACACCGTCACTACAACCGACCATTCTTTGCAAGTTCTCTCTGATATAATACACCAAACAACCGGAAGAAACAGAGGCAGTTGATGGCAATATGACAAAGTTTTCATTTCCCGGTGGTGATTAATTTTCTCCTTGGAAAAATCAAGAGAATCTACTAAAGTTTTCTTTCAAACTAGTAATTTCCATAATAAGCAGCAACATCAAAAGCCTGAATGACTCTTTCGGATATTTCAAAAAAACAAAGAGCTATTTTTTAGGAAAAAAAAGACTATATTCAGACAAATGAGTAGTGCAAAAAATGAGGGATAAACAAAAAGGAAACATTTATATTACTGATATGAATATTCAAATACATCCGTATTTGTGTATCTATATTTCTGCATGTGATATATAAAAACATATATATTTATACATATACAGCTATCAATGAGTGAAAGACAATGATCTTAACCTAAAAATTGCCAGTTCACTAAAGAACATATAATAGTTATCAAAAAATGCCATCTAATATTTCTCTGTATTGCCCAGTGTGTGAGATAAGCATTCAAAAACTACCAGTGGAAACTGGTGAAACAACAAGGAAGAGGAAGGAATACAGTTGGACTGGAAACCACGTGGGTTGTGACAAAACCTCCTCTTTCACGGGCTGGCTGTGACATCTCGGCTGCAGTGTCTGCCCTGCAGCCTGAGGAAAGCAGGGTAGGAACCTCAGTGCTGCCGCACTCCTTACGTCACTCACAGCAGTGCTGGCGTGCGGCGAGGTGCTCCGTAACTGCTCATGGCTTTCTCAAGTATCTTTTCTTGTGTAACTGAAGTATTTCTACGCCAAGGCTCTGAGAAAATAATCAGAGATACATATACAGGTTTGTGCAATGAATGACTACACCAGTTTTATTTGTAATGGGATTGGTTTAATAAATCAAGGCTCATCCATAAGTTGATAATAGGCAGGCATTAGTATCATGTACTTAAAAGAATATTTAAGGACATGGGTAATGCTCACAATACAATAATCTGAAAAGTCTAGATAAAAAGTATATATGCAGTATAATGTGGTATCTTATATAAATATATATATGTATATGCTTAACAGATGTATATACTTTTATCAGAAGTACTGAGTACAGAATTAAGCATTAATTGTGGTTATCTCTGGATTGCAAGATTATGAATCAATTCAATCTTCTTAATACTTTTCTGCATTTCTTTTTGATTTGTAATTGTTCATGTATATGCTTTTTTTATAATCTGGGGTAAATTTCCTATCAGTAATATTATCACATTGTCACTTAATCACAAATTCTCTTTGATGAATTTACCTTCCACCTCTGCTCTGACAACTTGCTGACTTTGTTTTGCTATTAGTGATTCCCATTCATCCAAATGGCTCCACTGACTGCTTCAGTCGTCAGCACAGAACAGGCCTGGCTGCTTGTTCAGACTGCAGATTCCTTGCTGTCTTCTTTTTAGCCACCTCTATCATCAACTGATCTACCGAAAATGACACCTACATATAATGCAATCATCACACCTAAATCAGCATACAGCTCACATACCATATACCCCTCTGCTGGGTATTGGAAAGTGTGGAGTTACACCTGCACCAGGCACAGCTCCCACCTCCGGGAGCGCCAAGGAAGTAGGAGAGACCTGCCTTCAGTCCTTTATAAGGTTACATTTACGCAGATCCTCCCACATTATCTCCCTGGTAACTGATAACTTCTGGGCCAAGTTCTTCTTACTAAGGTTGCCAAATACAGCAACTAAAAATGTTGCACAGGAAAAATTCTGCATGGGGTAAATTTTGCATGTGGCACATTTTAAATATTATTCACATTGATGTGAAATCCAAGCTTAACTGATCATCTTGTATCTGGCAACCGCAAACAAGAATTATTTCCCCCTTTTCCTCCTATACTCAATTTAAAAACTGGGCAAACCCAGGCTTAGTAAGACTTGGGGAATTTCTCTCTTCTATCTAATCAGCAGAGCCTGGATTATAATCCATTCTCTGTTAGTGGAAATTACACTCAGAACCTGCTTCATTTGGAATCTCATTTACTTTCGTGTTTCTGTGTGTCTGAATATTTTAATGAAATTTCCCGCAGTTGAATGTTTGTTTTACTTTTGGAGCGGTGACAGGTGTCACCTCTGGTTAAGGGTCCTCTGTGAATTAGACAAGCAGCTGCAAGCTAGAGGAGGAAGTCAAGCAAAGTGTCCATAATTTAGTTCCTGACATAGTTCTCTCCTGATTAGGAAACAGATTTACTATCATGTAAGCTATACTCTGCCCAGGGATGGAGAGTGGTGATTGACAGGAGGGGCCCTCAGAGCTTCAGGAGCAGGGAGACAGGGCAAAGGGATCTCTGTGGAGATGGGCAGTGTGCCTTCCACATGTTATTGGGAGAGGTACTCACCAGATGGCTGCACTGTGAGCCTCAGGGGAGAGTTGTAAGCCTTCCTTTGTATTGTAAGCAACTGTAAACTCAATCAATCACCTGCCCCAGAGCCTGCGCCAGAGCCTATCTGAGTTCTTAGACCAACATAGGTGCTCCATTCACGCCTGCTGAATGAATACACAAGTGCTTCCCTTTCAGCCAGGGGTTTGGTTCCTGCAGTAGGTTTTATCCTCCTGCATTCCTGATTGGCCTGTGTCAGAGAGAAGACTCTTCTACCACTGCTCTAGGATGAACCACTTCTGGACCGGAGGGGCCTAAAGGGCAAGTTGGGGGGCTCCACATTCCATAGGGTCGTTATTTGAGTTCCAGATTCAATGGTAAAGAATTGTTTCAGGCATTTACTGAACATACTCTCATCAATCGCTACAAGCTCAGGCTCCAAGGTCCAGGGACACTCAGTTCCTTGCTGAGTTCAGTTTATAGCTGACAGAAACACAATCAGGAACCATTACACTTAACTGACACCAAGATAAGTAGCTTGTGTATTGGCAAAAATTATCCTCTCCTTTTAGGATGCTAAGGAAGCATGAGATTCCGTATATACCCGATGATATCAATGTTCAGAAAGTTTTAGAAATTGTAGAGGAAAAGCCAACCCCCCTTAACTTACCTTGACTTTGTGTCTAGAGCATTTGACACAGGGCTCTGAGGTGACAATTTCATCACTACTTACATGTTTGTCATCATCCATATTAAGTGTTGAAACCTCCCAGGGAGAAACACACTGTCCTCCTCTCCTGTTTTCTATGCTCTCTGGTCTTACTGAGCAAATGGGCCCCAGAGCTCTGTTGGACAGACAGACAACAGAGGCGCTGATTGTGCCTTCACAATCCTGTCAGCAACTGCCTGGGCAGGTCTTTGCTGGCTGCTGGGCTGGTAGGTCAGGCTTCTTGACTAGAAAGTCATGTTTCAGGGTCACTGGGAAAGACAGAGTGTGGAAGTTCTGACCTGTGCCAATCTGGTCTGCAGGTTAAGGGCCCCCTGGCCTGGAAGTCCTCTCGGATTTCAGCCATCTACTCTTTCCTTCCCTGCTGCTTCTGGGGAGTGGTTAAATGTCTGCCACCCTTCAAGAGACAGACTGAAGGTCTCCAAGGCCCTGCCTTGCCTCTGCTGCTATCACCTCAGAACTCAAGTCCTATTAGACAAGGGTTGTGCCTTTGAGAGCTGTGTGGTGTTTTCAGGACAGGACGTGGGCACCGGTCCAGGACACCTCTGCTGCTGGAGTCTGAGCAAAGTGGGAGGAAGCAAGGCCGCTGATCAGCACAGCCCCTCCGTCTGTATGTCTGAAGTCAGAGCTGGGGAGCAGTAAACTGAAGGGGTGTCCAGGCTCAGGAGAGGGAGTATCAGATCTTGCAAAAATTGTATAAAATGAGCTTTATGAGCTTCTAAAAACAGCTAAATAAAACCCCTGAGCTTATAGAGAGCTTTGTGCTCATTAACAAAGGATTAATTCTTCTCCTAGAGAAACAAACAGGGGCTCGGGCTGGGGCTCTTCTGTGTGACTGTGCAGTGCCTGCATATTGTGACTTTTTGAGAAAAGAAGTGTTTCAGGATCAGCCAGGGAGCTGTGGTGAACGTCAGTTGTATACAAATTTACAGTGGTAGAATCCTTTAGAGGGGTTACTGGCTTTCTCTGTTTCTTTAAGCTATGATATTTAATAAGTAATATCATCAGAACTAAGCTAGATGCACCTGAAAAGCAAGTTCACTGATCTGACTCTATCTCACACTAAACAATTAATTTCATTTGGTGTGACTGAAAAACAATCACTTCTTGAGGTTAGCACATACCAGTATTCCTCTCTCCTCATTCAACCATATACTGAGGACCCCCGTGTACTGTATTAGGCACCAGGGATACAGCGTATACAGGAGTCAGATTCACAGACAGACATGAGGGGTGCAGTATCAAAAATGTGATGCTGAAACTATGTCAGAGGAACAGGGAACTTCTGGTGATTTAGTGATCTAAGCGGATACGAAAATCCTTTCTTTAACCTAAAAATAGAAATGCTTCATAAAATATGTACATATTTTTTAAAGGCGAGAAGAGAGAGGAGGAAAACACATTTATTTATTTTATTTATCTGGTTGTTCATCTTGACTGTTTCTCCTGGCTCCAGGTTGTGGACTCAGGTACTTGAGGAGTATGTGGACTGCTTTTGACAGATTTAACCATTAGGTCCCCAGGGTGAGCAAAAATACACACACACACGTACACAACAGAATAACTGATAAGAAAGGAAATTTCCAGATGCCAAAAACAAAGAAAAAATGTAAATCTGAGTGGAAAGAATAACAGAAACTCCAGGCCCAACTGCAGACCTTAGGGATCAGGATTCTAAGACCCAAATGGGAAAAGGGGCCACATCTTTTTGTACTGAGGAGGGAAGATTGGTAGGACTAGCAGCCCTGTGTAAAGCAAAGGTTCCTAGGAATGCTCTGTTGGTAAATGCTGTCCCAGGGAGGCAGGGACATTTTCAATGTGATGCCCTGGGAAAAAAATTGGGAATGGGAATGAGAAAAATATTCTATAAGAAGTTAAACACTCAGTTTGACATATTATAGGTACAAGATTCAAATTTACAAAACCAGCTCAGAAAATAAAAAAGATAAAAACCTCAACCTGAGAAATGAGCACTGAAACTGGTTCAGCACCCGTGAATGATTTAGAACTCAGGGCCTACAGGGGGACGGAGTGGGCAGAGGGCTCTGGTAATATGATGATTTACTGATTAGAAAGATTCCTCTGGAGAGGTGAGAGTGCTGGAGCAGGAAGGAGAAGGGTAATGAAGGGGGCCATTATGGAGCTCTATCTCAGCAAAGGCAAGTGACACCTGAGTTGGATACTGAAAAGGACTGGCATGGTTCTTCTTTTGGGTTCTGTCTCCTCTTGAATATTAGTCATCCTCACTCCCACTCTTGTTAGTCTGGGCACAAAAAAGAAGAAAGTGCTTCCCGCCCTGACACACAGGCCCATCCATCTTCAGAAAAATGAAGCTCTCCTGCCCCTCCGTATAGTGGACTCTTGGGCCTTGGGTCCCCCATGCCCACTTCTCCTCCAGCTATCTACAGGTTCCTTTCCATACCGCTCTGTGCTTCCTGCCTCCTCTATGATCTCTTGTCGATCTGTTCTCTCCCAAACCATAGTCTATGGTCAGATATTACTTTTCATTCTGGATGAAAAATACTTTTCATCCTGTCCTCTAGGAAAAAATAAAATATTTTTCTTGACTAACAAGCCCTGCCATATCACCATTCTTCTCACTAATATGACTACTCATTTCTGGTCTTTTCAGAGACCAAATATCCTTCTGGAACTGTTATCCTTACTGATATTTCATAGGACTTTGCTCATCTTCCCACTACAGAGCTCAAGAGTCAAAGGTGAGGGCTTTATCTTCATCACTCATCACAGCCATTCCCGGGCTGTGACTCCACTTCCTTATAACAACATTTCTTCCGATGAGGATTGGCTTACTCACCCTTTTCCTCTCTCCTTGCTGTCACCTGCTGAACTCTAGGTCACTCCCATAAATTCACTCAAGATACTGACTTAGAACCTTCCTGTTATTTAAGCTCTGCAAAAGTTCTGGGTGACTTTAACATCCATGTGGAGGGCTGATGCAATATTCTTGAATCTTCCCTTTGACCCTGTCAATTCAGGTCACTGAGGTCATCCATGTATTTGGTTACATAACTTTCATCATAAATTCAGGCTTCCATTACTGATCATGAGTCCTCTCCCTAGGGTTTGTTATTTCAGTCATTCCAGGACACCCATTCTGCCACTGACTGGTGTCTTCCGTTCAGTCAGCTTCCGTGTGTGTGTGTGTGTGTGTGTGTGTAGTGTGATTATTATAAGAGGACATTATTTAATTGATATAAATATACTACACTATATATAGCATTATAATTTGAAATAAATTCTTGATATGTGATATTTTACTAATTCTGAATACTAAACATGAAGAATTTGGGGGGTATTTTCATTTAATAAACAAAAAATACTAACAATTATTTTTGTTTTGGGTTTTTTTTTAAGGAAAGGTGCAGGCAGTAATGAAGGCAAGCAGGAAGGCAGGCAGGAAGAGAGAAGAGGAAGTATTTTTATTTTATTTTTACTTAGTTGTTCATCTTGGTTGCTTTTCCGGCCCTGAGTCCAAACCTGGGTTCTTGGCATGTATGCAGACAGTGCTGGCGGATGTGATCACTAAGCCACCGAGTAGCACCTCTCTGCATTTTTGCAAAGTACAAAGAATGGTATTAGGCCTGTGGCTGGTTTTCTTCTTAGAAACTTTAGGAATCAATGGGTTTTAAAGAAACAGCTATATATTTTAGCTTTAATGTCATAGGGAGATACCAACCAGGGAAGCAAACTGCTACATTTCAGATAAAAATAACTGAGAGATTAAAATGTTATAAGTAATTGAAGTCTGGTATACCTCTGATAGGTGCCTTGAAAGCATTCTTCACATGTGTAGGTAATATACTTTCTATATAATATTAACATGTGTATTAGTCTCTTGTGACTGTCACAAACTCAGTGATTTAAAATAGACATTTATTCTCTGATTGTTCAGCAGGTGTCAAGTCTGAAGCCAGTGTCACTGAACTGAAATAAAGACATAAGCAGGGCTGCCCTCCCTCGGAGCCTCTAGGGATAGTCTGTTTCTTCCCTCTTCCAGGGTCTGGCAGCTGTCAGGATTCCTTGACTTGTGGCTGCATCACTTCAGTCTCTGCTTCTGTCTTTACACTGTCACCTCCTCTTACCTGGTGGTTGGCCTCTGTCTCCCTCTTATAAAGGTTCAGATGATGGCATCTGGGGCTCAACAACATAATCCAGGATAATAGCCCCATCTCAAAATCCTTAATTAAACCTTCAAAGTCCTTTTTTGTCCAATAAGCTAACATTCACAGTTTAGGGATTAGGACATGGGTATCTTTTGGAGGAGTCTTTGTACCCTAATTTGTGAAGTATTTCAAGATACTGAAACTAACTACACCTAAATTAGATAACACTCCCAAAGTCAGAAAACTTACATTTATATGACTCTAAAACCTAGGTTCATTCTTTTAGCCACAAAGGTCTCAAAACACAGGGAAATATTGAAATAATGGAATAAATATCACTAGTGTTTTATTTGCTATGTCAGTTATCTTTATGTGCATCAGTAAGGTTGTGTGTGAGGTACATTCAGAAACATCACATTTTCACCACATACACATGCAGGCCAGGTCCTTCTGTCAAACTAAGGAGCCACTCTCCAGATAAATAATAGTAAATATCATCTATCAAAGAAAATATTTAATTACAGAAAGTACTCAGACCATACAATTTCCCTTTAAGATTTAATAAACATGGAAACAAGCATATTCATGTTTTCAAAAGACTTAGAAAGAGAAGGTAATACTTTCATTTTTTCCAGTAAGAAGATTTCTCAGCATATATTACCATTAAGAAAGTAAAACATAAAGTGAAGGAAGGAAAAAGGAAACAGTGGTAAGCCTACTATACTATAAACAGAGGTAAATTTGCTATCATGTATACTGCAAATCAAGTTAATGCAAAAATGCAATAGTCTGTCAATAAAATCAAGTAAAAACACACAGCCACGGGCAGCTGGAACCTGAGCATCAACAACATCAGAACCACTTGTGAGAAAATATTGACAGGACGCAATCAGATTCCTCATGGGGCAGTTCCCCACCAAGACGCAACATCACAGGGATATGTGTCATCACAACTGCTGGTAACTATTTTCTGGTATCACTGTGAGGGTTTATTTTATTGTGCTATTAACCTAATTGCTAGAAAGTGCTCTGTTAAAAGCATCGTAACTCAAAAAAAAGTAAAACTTTTTTTTTTTGCTCTAGGAGAGCTTACTTTTGTAGGTGATGTTTTTTAAATAAAAATTTTTTTTTTCAAAGAAAACGTACAGGCAGGAAAGAGGCAAGTAGTCAGCCAGGAAGAGAGAGGTGGAAGAAGCAATTTGCTTATTTTTATTTGGCTGTTCACATTTGTTGCTCCCTGAAGCCCCGGGTCTTGAACTCCAGACCTTGTGATGTATATGGGACTGGTCCTGCTCCCAGGAGGTACCAGACCACTAGTTCACCAGGGTGCGCTTCTGTCAGTGATTTTTGACTCCCACTTAGTTAACATGTCTTAACATAGTTTCTAATGAAGTACAGCTAAGGGCTATACAAAAGCCTCTATTGCAACATATAGGCAAATTGTGTTTTGATGATGATAATGATGATATAATGACAATAAGAATACTCAAAATATACTAGTAATTGTTCCAAATGCTTTGTAACAATTAAACCACAAGGTTGCTATTATTACTTCCACTTTACAATTAAGGGGACTGACAACAGGTCAAGTAACTTGTTTAAGGTCACATAACTGGGAAGTGCTAGGGTTGGTAATTTATTCAAGACTGTCTGACTACAGAGAAATCACTTTCAACACAGTCAACTGTTGACATAAAACATAACAGTATAAAAACAAAGCAATTAATTTATCATGACAGGTAATTATTAGTATCAGTTATCCAAGAGGGAGATGACTATAGATATCTGCACACTGGTTAGTAGGTTTATACATGTTTAAAACTTACATTTTATTGACAAAGGATGAGAAAATTGAAGAAATACTCAATATCTTTACAAGTCAGGAACCCCGTGTTTTCTGATTTTTTTTTTATTTTATTTCCTATGCTTGGTATTTATCCATGCAGCAAATAAGTCAGATCTTATGGGAGTGTGGTGGGGAGGGTCTCCAATTCTCAGTCACTTCTGACAACTCTGTTTTTTTGTTTGTTTGCTTTTTGCTATATATGTGTACCTCAAGTTATCTACAATCTGAGACCCTGACAGCATCTATGGAGAATCTGACTTAAAAAATGATATAAATTTATAATAAAATCTCTTGTGGGGAGGCAAGCCCCTAGACTAGTACTCATATTTCTTGTTTAGACGCTGGATCCTACTTGTCAGGCATTTCTGCTGGGTTCCTGGTCTGTCTTGCAGGGCTTCAAGAGTGAAAGAAGGTGCCAACACCAGCCTCTGCACTTGCCCCTTGGAGCAACCAACTTTGAGTTTGTCTTCCTTCTCTTAATAACCATCTCTTCCAGATGTCTATGCTCAATATTTCAATGTTGATAATGATTTTCTGTACAAGTGGAATCTAATGTGATATAGAATTTAAATCCAAACATGTTGGTTTTAAGCTGGTATTTCCCCAATGGCTAATAATGCGGAATATCTTCTTTTGTGCTTAATTCTCCCTGATGAAGCGTGTAGTCAGATATTTTGACCATTTTATAACTTGACTTGTACATTTTCTTACCACTGAGTTTTGAATGTTCTTCATACATAGTTGGGATATAAATTCTTTGTCAGATATGTGAGGTAAAGTTCAAGTCTGTGGCTTATCTTTCTCAGAACAAAATTTAAAATTTTGGTAAATTCCAATATCTTTTTTATTTTTTATATATAATGGTGTTGGTGTTATATGTAACAGCTCTTCACCTAACCAGGGTCATGAAGGTCTTCTAAAAATATTCAGTTTCGCATTTTTCATTTAGATCTAGGATTCATTTGTTATTTTTTATGGTGTGTAAGGTTTAGATAGAGGTTTGCTTTCTTGTATGTGGGTAGTGAATTGTTTCAGCACCAGTTGTTGGAAAGACCATCCTTTCTCCATTGAGCTGCTGTCACGCTGTTGTCAAAATTCAGTTGCCCATATTTGTGAGGCTCTATTTCTGATACTCTGTTGTACTGATCACTATTGCTAACTCATCTCTAGTCTTGATTACTGTACACTTAGAATTAAATTTTTGAAATCAGATGTGATTTTAGTTTTCTTAAAAAATTGCTTATTCTAGTTCCCTTACCTTTACTTTTTCATATACATTTTTCAATCAGCTTGTCTATCAACTGGGTGTCTGTTCAGAATTGCATGAAATGGACAGATATCACTACACAGAGGGATGATTGTAGCATCAACAAACAAGTGAATCACATGTTCTTGTTTTAAATCAGCATAGATAGTACAAAAGGAAAGGGTTAAGATTCCTTATTAAGGGTAATGGAAAAGGTGCTTATTTGTATCTAGAAATTTAAGTGTGTATATCTTGTTCAAAATTTTTTATATTGAAATGACGTGGTAACAATATTGCTATGTTTGGATGTTTACATAACTTAAAATTTCTATTTTTGTTAGAAAAAATAATTGAGTGCAAAAATGAGGGTCATCTATGCTTATCACTTCAATGTTCAGCTTTTGGTATCACAGCTATTGAATGTGGTGGTTAAGACCTTGTTTTTTTCTGGTTGGAATTTTGGCTTCACTTATGGTGTGTGACCTTAGATAAGTTATCTAACCTCTTTGTCAGTTTCCAAAGCGGTAAAATACAGAAAAAAAAAATAAGCCCTACATCATAGTCTGGAAGAAATAAATAGATAACACCTGTAAGGTGCTTAGATTAGTACTTGACATGATGTAAAGCTTGATGTTAGGAATTATTATCTATCACCTGGTGATAAATTAGCAGACCCTAGGGAAAAATAAGTACAAACCTAAAACTCCCATCTTAAAAACCCACATTTTTAATGCGATTGCAAATATGCCATGGGTGATATTTCTTGCCTTTTGTACCAGAGTACTCAATGGAAGGTAAAATTAGAAATAGGGAGGAAATGGGATGAGAATATATATTTGAGGGAAAAACAGACATTAGCTGCTAGTTGAAGACAGAATTTTATCTGCTCCATACCCACAACCTCCCAATTCTATTACTCTTCTTTTAAGATGGAATACTGATCTAATAATTCGGATTCCAGAACACTGAAGGGCTACTTTTACTAAGAACTAGTTCAGGATTTGCGGGAATTCATTTTCTTGGTTTCTTCACATTGCCTGTTATTTTCTCTTTGTGGACCCTGCTTTCCATATCTGCCTCAAGTTAGTGCCTGAGACCAGATGAGTCACCAGGTTGTAGGGAAAAAAATACCCGCTCTCTATAAGTGAGCTTGTGTAGGTGTTCATCAAGTCACGTCCCTTGCTTTCCTGGGCACACATCAAGGTGATTCTAACAATTCAGAGTGTTAATTGTAGACCCTGTTAAGTCTCAAATATGGCTGGGCTCTGTGTTCTGAGTCCAAGTGATCTACACTAGTCTCAACCTAAAAACTGCTCCACAGTATCTCTCTACTTTCCATCAAGAGAAAGCCTCATAGCTCCAGATGACAGAGGAGTCATTAGCTGAAAGAATTCTAGGTCCCCAAAGACTGTGGAAGTGTTCTCTTCCCCAGTCACATAACTTTGTACCGTAAAGTAAGAAATAAATCTTTTTAAAAATTGCTTTTATTTACATTGTTGTATCTATTTTAACATATTTAAATTGCTCCTCTGTCTGTGTACATTTCACAAGACACTCACCACCAGAGTTCCAATGCCCCTGTTCCCACCCGGTTCTCTCTGTCCCTGCTACTCACCCCTCCCCTCCCCTTCTAGCAATCACCTCTTGTGTTACGTGAGCTTTGGGGGGTTGTTCATTTATTTTGTTTCATTATATTCCGTATATGAGTCAAACCATTCTGTTTTTCTGTTTTTCTGGTCTATTTCACTTAATATGATCCCCTCTAGTTCCATTCAGTTTGTTGCAAAGGGAACGATTTCATCTTTTTCCACCCAGCTGCATAAAATCCATTAAGCATGTACACCACAGCATCTTTATCCATCATATATTGATGGACATTTAAGTTATTTCCATGTCTTGGCTATTGTGACCTGTGCTACTATGAACATAGGGGTGCAGATATTTTTTTCTGATTAGAGTTTTGGTGTTTTAGAGGTATATGGCTAAAAGTGCGATTGCTGAACTGAATGGTGGCTCCATCTTTATTTTTGGGGGGAATCTCCATAGTGTGTTCCAAAGAGGTTGTACTAATTTGCATTCCCATCAACAGTGTAGGAGGATTGAGAAATAAATCTTGTATTCAGCCACTGAGATACTAGAGATTTGTGTCATAGAATCACTCTTATCCTGACTAGTAGACACTCATATTCTCCATCTCTGTAGATGATTTTACTCATGATAAGGAATGTAATGATTACTTAACTAGAACATAAATTATGAAAGCTAGGGTTATGTTTGGGGATGGGGACAAGAAGGAAGTCATAGGAGGTAGGTAAAATCTTCAACATAGTCAAGTCCAGTTTATGAGAGCTCTATATTAATATCCTTCCCCTTAAACTATCTTTAGGTAAAATTTGCCATCATGTGAGTTGTGAGCATATTTTAGACACATAAGTTGCTTTAGACTATGTATAACGTCTTCATATTACCCAAAGGATATACTTTATAAATTCAACAAATCATGTTAAAGGTCAGATAACAATTTCTGTTATTTAGGAAACGTGTGTGTGTATTGTTTTCAATTTTATTTTAACACTACACCATGTTCTGTGGAAATAACTCAAGGGATGGAACAGCAGGGAAGTTTTGTAGGGAGAGAAGATTCCCATCTAACTGTGGACCAAAAAGTTTTGTTTGTATCTGTTTATATAATGATCTTCTGTGTAAGATCTAATCGGCAAGAGTTCAGATAGTTGTTTTAAAAAGTATTTGAGCCTTTGTTTAAGAGAAGAAAAGTCTGTGGTAGATTAAGGACCTACTACTGTATGCCAGCTACTTTATATCCATTTTTTCCATAACCATCAACCCAGTCCTCACCAGTAACTAAAGCCTATTGTACAGATGAATAAATTGACACAGAGATGAATATTTTGAGGGTCAGGCTACTCTGTTGGGTAGAGCCAAAATAAGAATCCATGATAAATACACTCTTGAAACCCAAACTATCCTTAAAAATTAAGCTTATTGATGTCTTAAAATATATTTAATAAAGATAAACTTGTTTGTCAAAAATATTATACATGCTGATAATGATGTTGATGCTGAAGTAGTAAAAATAACTAGTCTTTCTTGAGCTTTTAATACTGTTACATCATTTGTTTCCCAAATTTTCCTGAAAATAAGAATTTCTATGCTTGGTAGAAATGTAGATTCTCAGGCTAAAACCCAAGTTAACTCTATCAAAACTTTCAGGGGATAAATTTGGAAGTTTGGCGAGCAATGTGCTAGACTGGCCTTGTGCTAAGTGCTTTTCGTATACTGTCACAGTTGATCCCTGCAACAGTTCTGTGAGGTTAATGCTATTATTTACCACATCATATAGATGAGAAGCCTAATCCAGAGAGAAGTTAAGTGACTCCCTTAGGCTAATAGCTTTGGACCAAATTATCCTTAGTAACATTCACCTGATGTCTAACACCAAGCAGAAGGTGTTAATTTCCAGGAGGCTTAAATAAACTTCCACACTGCTTTGTGTTCCTGTGCAGGTGTTCCAGTTTGACCCTGCTCCTGATAGATTCACTCCTAAGCGCCAACTTCCTCTCCAGCATCTCAAGTTGCCTCCTCTCCAATGGCTTCTTCCTCTCCTTCTTGAGTCATAAAACCAATCATTTACAAAGCTTCCACTTGAGGAGAGGGGGTATGACTTGTAAAGATGGAAGACTGTAAAAATGCCAACCAAGATGTGCAAAAGCAAAATGTGTCATAAAACTGTAGAAGACAGCCGTAAGTTCTGCTTTGGGGTACTAAAGATGGGAGTAGCATGGGCCAATTAACATGGGCCAGTTGCGGAATATCCACAGGTTTTCCATTGGCAGAGGTGGGATGACGTCACTAAGAAAATACCTTGTCCCTTTTCTTTACTTTGCAAAATGGCTCTCAAGTAGGGGAAAAGAAATCTTAGCCCCAGTGATGGTTGAGCAGTCTAAGTAATCTGCTTCAAAATAGGACAGAATTATCACCAGCTGGTAGTGATTTTCAAATCCCGACCTCTGCATAAAGGTATGAAAAATCACCAGAAAGTCCATTTCTTGTCCAGGACAAGAATGCATTTCCCTCACAGGGTGACATGGAAGCTAAGGAGACTTTTGATTTTATTTTTAATTTTGTTAGTAACCACAAGCCACATTGTTTCAATATTTTGAACACAGCGTTTATAAGTTGAGAATAGAAGAAGGGTACAGAATGTGCAAAATTTTCTAGTTCATTGTTCCATGTCTCTTAAAAAAAAACATTTTTAGAAAGAAAAATTCTACATTCTTTGAGGTAGTAGTTGTAAGAATACTATTCTCTCTGCAATTTGCAATGAAGAGTAAAAAGTAAACTTTTCAGGTACCTCCTTGTCTATCCTAACTCATTGCTGTTGTAACCCTGGGCAGCCCTGACAGTCCTCTTCGCTTCCATAGTTCTGAGATCTGAATAGGCAACTCTTGTGTTGTCTTTACCACTGATTTGTATTCACCCAAAAGATATTTTGCAGGCCAAATCCCAGTACCTGTGAATGTGACCTTGGTTTGGAAATAGTCTTTTCATATTTAACCAGGTTAAAATGAGGTTGTTGGGGTGGGCCCTATTCCAATAAGAAGATAATCATGTGAAGACAGACATAGGGAGAACACCATGTGAAGACAGAGGCTGTGAAGACAGAGGCAGAGACTAGAGTGATATGCCTATAAGTCAAAGAGCACCAAAGATCGCCAGCCATCACCAGGAGCTTGGAGAAAGAAATGGATCGGATTCTCCCTTGGAGTCCTCAGAATGACTTAATGCTGCCAGCACTGATTTCATACTTCTGGCTTCCAGAACTGTGAGAGAATAAATTTCTGTTGTTTTAAGCCACCCAGTTTGTGGTACTTGGTTGCAGCAGCCCTGGAGAACTAGTATACCATCTTTATGAAAACTGTCCACAAAAGAACTCTGTGTAATATTACACATAAAAGTTAACAAAACACTTAATCTGACAACTGTTATAAATACAAAAAAGACTATCAGATGAAAGACAGTATGAGACCTTATAGAGTACATAACTAGGCTATTTTGATGGAAATAAAGTTTAACAGTGAGACATTTGGTTCATCTTCAGAAGGGACAGAAGAGATGGTCTAATCCAGGAGTGGGCAAGTATGACCAACAGGCCAAAATCAGCCTACGGTCTCTCTCAGCTAAGAATGGTTTTATATTTTTAAAAGATTCTTGAACATGGTAGATCTCTCTCCTGCATCCAAAGCAGGTCTCCAGGGCATTAGGGAATGGAGAAATCATTAAAGTAATAAGTAATAAGTCTTGGTCCCCAAAAGTCTGTGTAGTATAGACCCCCTAACTCTAAACCCAGGTTTTACTGTGATGTGAAAAATAAATCCAAATTATGTCCAGCCACTGTGATGCTAGTCATACACAGATGAGTTTGTGCCATAACAGTCACCCTATCTTAAACAATATTCTTATTCTCTGTCTAACTCTAATCCTAATTAATAAAATCAGAAGAATATGGAGACCACATGTGGCCAACAAAACTTAAAATACTATCTGCTTGTGTATAGATGTCTTGAACCCAATTCCAGTAAGTATATCTGAAAACTTCCCAACACAAATAAGCAATTAGTCATAACAGGGTGCCCAAGAATTCAGCTCAATTCTGCTCAGTTCTGACTCTGCCTGCTGAAGACTATTAAATTCCAAGCCTAAGGGATCAGTTGCCCAAGACAGTTCTCAGACACCAGCTGCAAGTTCAGAGAAGTATCTGCTTCTGTCACTGCCATAGAGTAGCTGTTACCATAACCCCTCCTCAGATTTCAGGTGATAGGCAGAAGCCCAGCATTACCTGGACTTCTGATCCACTGTCTATAAATCAGGTTCCAGGACCTCAGGTCTGATTAATTTGCTAAAACATAACACAGAATTCAGAAGACCCATTTATTCATTAGATCACCAATTTATTATAAAAGACTTAACTCACGAACAGCAAGATGGAAAGAAATGCACAGGGTAAGGTCTGAGAAAAGGCATGGAACTTCCTGCCCCTCTCTACATGCACCACCCTCCACACTTCCCCACATACCAATCTAGAAACTATCTACAGCCCCTCCTCTGGGGCGTTCATGGAGACTTCCTTACCTAAGTATGACTGATTAAATAACTGACCATTGGCAATTGAACTTAACCTCCAGCCCCATCCCCTCCCAGAGGTGGGTGGGGGTGGACTGGAAGCTCCCTCTAGTCCCACTGGTTTCCCTGGCAGCCACAACCCATCCTAAAGTGTTTCCCCAAAAGTTACCTTATTCACACAACAAAAGACAGTTATCACACCCAACTCTGAGGGAAGTTCAAGGCTTTGGAACTGTGAGCCAGGAACCGTAAATGAAGCCCAAATATGTATGAAAAATATATTTTGGCCATCTGAATAAGCACATATACAAACAGATTTCTTATTAAGTCATAATATTGCATAGTTCCTGACAGAAAAAGTTTGTCAACACTTGGTCTAGTCAAATGATTTTTACCATTACTATTATACCATTATTACTATTTACTACAGGGCATTTATTTCATTGAAATATATTTTAAAATGGATAAACATGCTCTGAACGAAGCAGAGCCCACAGTCTTGAATTCTCCCCCACAATGAACATAGTAGTCACTGATCTTATAAAGCCCCAGGGGTTCACTGAATAATCACTACAGCGATATTGATAACAATCTATCAAATACTACTGCATTGAACACTCCATATAAACACTCTTGAATTTAATCTTCAAAAGAATCACAGAAAAATCACGCTATTATTATCTCCCTCTTTATGCTTGAGAAAAGTGGAGCTTAGAGAGATTAAATAAATTAATTGCCCTCTATTTATACTTAGTAAATACAAAGACAGAATTTACAATGACATCCCTCTGGCTCCAAAATGCATGTTCCTAACTATGCCGTATTGCTCTACCCAAATGAATGTGCTTTCCTATGGTCCCACCTCCTCTTGGAGAGCCCTAGGTCTGGGGAACTGAAGGGGTACGTCCAGTACCACAAGTCAGTTGGTAATATAATTAGGTCTGGAGTTCAAGTCTCCTGACTACTGCTCCTCCCACGGTCTCCGCAGGACAGTTTGTCTTGGCTGAGTGTAGGGTGACAGTGACATTGACCGTACTGGTTCTGGGACAGAAGGGGTGCGCAGGTGTAGGGGTTAAGATGCCAACATTTTCATTCTCAGGATCATCAGTTTGATGGATTGGAGAATGAGATTTATGCAGCATAGGGATTGTTTAGCCATTGCCTTTCCCTCAGTTTCCCCTTTTTGCTCCTGCTCACAGAAGCCTAACACCATTTCGGAGGGCCCAGTGCACATTCTGTTCTCCAATGTCTGCCAGGCATATACCTCACTTGGACTTGGTCAGCTTCTCTCTAACTCTGTTCCTCATCCTCTTCTTCCATTTCTCTCTTATCCCTTGGATTGCACTCTCAATTCCAACTCTTGAGCCTCAAGAATCTTCCTCTCTGTTCCAGCACTTCAGAACAGCTGCAATTGAAATCATCTGATTTCTTCGTAACCCAGTCCTTAAGACCATCCTTACACAGACTTGATCCAGAAGGTTGCAATTCTAGGGATCTCATCCAGCCTCACACCTGGGAGTAGTAGCTTCCTCTTTCCCTGTGAAATTCTCGAATTAACACATTTACCTTCTTTTTCTGAGGTGGATGTCCTCTGTATGTCAAAGGCATCAACATATCATGGTCACCAATGACTTTCAACTAATGACTTTGAGAGAAAGAAATTTGTAGTAATGGTAAGGTTAAATAATTTATATAGATATGGCCTTGTAGGAACTATTATAATCTCCATTATGTAGATAAGGAAACCGAGGCATAGAAAGGTTAGGCAATTTATCCAAGGACTTTGAATCAGGAAACCAAGGAGCCAGACTCTGAACTTTTACAGCCTGGCTAGAGAGTCTCCATGCTTAATTGCTTCTCTAAAATACCTTGCACAAAGGTAGTAGATGACTTTTTTGATGGCCCTCTGTCAGGCCTTCTTCTTGATGCTTTATATAGGTGGTAGGAAATTACTGGGAGATAGTTGCCCATATGTTTTCTTTGGTATTTCCTGTGTTTTCCCTCCTTTAGGTAGCTAGGCCTTCATTCTTTAGTGTGTCAGGATAGGAAAAGTGTCCAAATGTAGATACTAGAGGGGTTATATTTTTAGTTTTTGAGTCTAAAATACCAGGTTGTATGCATAACCAAAGATCTGGAAGTTTAGTTGAAATGCTGGGAAACTCTTTCTCTAGATCAGTAGGACTATTCAAAATGATGGAGGAGGAGGGCCAGAGAAAACAAAAAATCTGGAGATGGGTGAGATCCCTGGGAAGGAGCCTGGAGAACTTCCCATCTTCCCTGCAGGTCAGCATCCCCTGGAAGTAGGGGAGACTGGGCTGGGGGAACAATGAATGGGACAGCCAGGCAGAACTGAGAATGAAGAATCAGCTGGATCCTGTGTCTTCCCTCTGGTTTAGATTAGGTCCTCTTGATTCAGCTGAGGGGGGCTCAACATAGAAATAGATTTATAGGAAAATGAGAAAAAAAAAAGGTGCATTTCTTACACAGCTGAACTTGGGCCCATGTGTTCCTCCCACATATCCATTATTTCTAGTCTGCTACAATGAGCCCTCAGTCATTTTTATTAACCCCATAGTACAGCATTTGATTAGAGAGAGAAAAATCACTTGCCTGAGGGGCATAGCTAATAAGTAGAGGGAGAAGCACACCAGGAGAAAAGTAGAAAATAAACAATGAAGGAAAAAGAAAACTAAAGAAGTACTAAGAGATCGATTGAGTCTGTAAGGCAATGTCCCTGAGTTAGGACAGACCCGACGAAGAACATTTCTCTTACCCTCCAATACGTGCACATATTTGTCAGGATATACTCACATTTTATTTGGAAGACTAGGCATTTCCTTGATCCTTTTCCCCGAAACTTGCTTGGGGCTGGACACTGAGAAAATGTAGCCATCTTCCACAAAGGAGACATTTCAACTGTATTGTCGCTGCGAAAGTGTGTGTGTGGATCAGAGTTCTATCATGGAAATTATGATTTGGGACAAATGTGTTATGAATGACTACCCATAAAACTATGCCAATATGTCTGCTATCATAGCATTCAATTATTCTAACCTGCTGTGAACTTGCCTGTGATAAATCATGGGAAAACCAAAGAGAACTATCTTTAGTCACTGCACTACTTCACTTGCTCAAGTCATTCACAGCTCTAAAAATACAATTTATATCATCGGATTCCTGAAATTCTTTCGGTGCTTACATTCTGATTTAAGTGGCATGAAAGCAAGGGTGGTTAAGCTGAAAAGTCCAAGGCTACCGACCAATGTCCCCCTGGGTGTTAGCTGTCCATCAGATTGAGTACGCTGTTTATCAGACTTGCAACCAGAGTGCAATTAAAAGGTGCTTTACGGGTTTGAGAAAAGACTTGGGACTCTCAGTCTTAAAAAGGATCTTTCAAAGACAGCATTGACATGACTTTTGGTGGGACTAATTTAGATTATGGTGATCAGATAATTTAACAATTAGGAACAATTTTGCAAGTGATGGGAAAACCATTAATATTTATGCCAGTACTTAGTCATAAACGGGGCTGTTTTATTCAGATGGGCAAAGCTTCTATTAATGGAGAATGAGGTTGCAATCTCCTTCATGTTGAACAGAAATTTCCTGATTCCTTTTTCCATGCACTGTCTAGAGAAAGAAGACGATCCTTTCCCCTGTGATCTTGATAGTACCATCCTGGTTATGTGGGCCCAAATTCTCCTTTGGAGTCCTTGGTAACACAAGAGTAATGCTGCTAATACAAAAGTGCATATCTGTTTTCTTACTAAGAAAGAGAGGGTCTGAGACAGGCTTGAACGTGTTGCTTTTATAAATAAATGGTTATGAAATTTGGAGAATGGAATTAAGCAGCTGTATAGTGAGAACATAACCCACTGGAAAGACAATGAGGTGCAGTGAATCAATGGTTAGACAATAACTTTTCTAGACATTATTTCCTCTACCAATATTTGGCAGCTTGATTAGACCTGTGATTCTCAGAATAAACTATGGATTGGAATCACCTGAAGAAATTTAAAAGCATATCAATATTCAAGCTTACTAGCCCTAAGATATTTTATTTATGTATTAGTCTGGTGGGGGCACTTGAGTGAGTTTGATTACAGCCTGGTTAAGAGGTAGAAGACTAGAGTGTTTCTTGTGGTCTCAACTTTTATCCAGCTACTTCTGTGATGATCTGAGCTTTGGAGAATATGGAAATTTAAAAGAAAAAGAGAAACCCTTTACCATTCATACTGTTCTCTCACCATTGGAACTGTTGTGATACAATGTCTCCTGGGATACTTCGTGGAAGTTTTCTAACCCCTGTGACATCACCGAGGACAAACCAGAGATGAAAGACCTGCGTTTTGGACTCATTTCTTCATAGGAGCACAGAGCATATGACTCAGGACAAGGAACGGGGCTTAGTAAGTCTTGAGCATTAATCCGAATAGCTGATGTCCCCAACACTGTGGTGTGATTTAAAAATACATAAACGGTTCTTCCCAGGGTTCCAGATTGATGTATTACATCAACCAGGGTCACAGTTTTAAGTGGACATGAGTCTTTCTAGGTCAAAATCTTACTCTTAACTTATTGTTACACATCTCACATAGTATTTCAGAATACTGCCTGTGACATGAGTGACTTCAGAAACAACTACGAATGTAAAAACACTATTAATGAGAAAAATCCTTCTCACCAGCCATGCTCCAGGGATTTCTGGATTTGATTACCCACTTTTTGATGCTTGACAATTTGACTGGTATTTAATGCTTTCTCATTTTTCCTGATACGGACCACTAAGCACGTTATGTTCTTTCTCCCAGTTGGCAACTCAACAAAGGCCAGCAATAAAAACCTCTCGTTGTGTAATAAACTGTTGTACAATCTACTGCTTATGAACAAGGTCCCTGAAAATGTGCAACCTTTCTGCACGTTAAACACAAAACAGATGGAGAGTTGAAAATAACTTTCCTCTTCAGGGGAGGGGAAAGTTGAAGAGAGAGTAAGACTTCTTGTCAGAGCCCAAGTTACTGAGCCAGAGGCTGAATTTTCCATTCCAGGCTGTCAGGAGTAGCCACATTCTTTCAAGGATGCCACATACCTCAGGGGACCTGCGAAGTGTGTATGTGTCTGTGTGGTGGGGTATTAGGTTTCAGGATAATGGGAGGGACAGTGAGGGAGAATCTATCAGGCTGATCTGCCACTCACTAGTAAGGTAAACTAGGCAAGTCACTGATTCTCCTGAGTCTCTTTTTAGACTCAATGTAAAATGGTGATAACTTTGCACCCTATTTCCTAGGCACAACAGAAAATGGAGTTGCTGGAAATAAAAATGCTCTTTTTTCATTGTTACTAACTGCTTTAAATTTTTTTCTTTATTTGCTGGTTTTGTATATGTAGGTACATGTATATGAATACATGTATACATTTATGTATGTACACATATCTATATGCTTATAAAATGAATATATGTATATATGAAATATATTTGTATGTCAGTGTCCTAAATTACTAAGCCAGAGGCTGAACTTTCCATTCCAGGCTCAGAGGTAGCCACATTCTTTCACATGTACATATATACACACACACATAAATATATATATTACGTACATATGCATATATTTTATATATGATATAAAAAATAATAGTCAAGAATTTATAAATAACATGTGAACATATGTATGCATTCTTATATTAATCTAAATATATTTTCCTATGCTCTGCCAAATTAGGGGGAATACTGAGGTAATTTATAATAATATACATGTATCATATACAGCTTAATAGTACATAATTTTGTTTGTGGAAGCAACTGAGGTTTGTTTATTAAACGAGACTGAAAATTGATTTCAGAGTAATAAAATAGCCTTCTTCTATTTGCATCCTGCCCCACAGAAGCAGTAAACAAGTTCAATCTATGGGAAAGTATGGAGCCTGAATGGTAGACATTAAGTATTTTATAAAACATAATGAAATCTATGGAAAGCTTTCCTTCTTGAGAATTTTTTTAAGAAATGCCTTAAAAATAGAATCTTGTGAAGTGCTGGAAGAGGCACCTTTTAAAGGAATACAATACCAAGATAACACAAGATTTTGGGAAGAGTGGACTTTTAAGTGATTTTATGGGTCAGGATCCAGTCAAGCAACCAGAAACCACCCTAGGAATTCTGAGCAGATGGCACTTAAGCAGAACAGAGCAGATTACTCAGGAGTTGGAAGACTGAGCACTGAAGGAGCAGCTGCCATCACTGAGCTGAGACAACAAAGGAAAAATGATGTAGTTATTGAAGAACTGGTGCTCAGATCTCAGAGGAAGGAACATAGCCACTGCTGATGATCTCTAAAGAGGAAAGGAGATTCTAAAAGTGCTGACAAAGGCCAAGGGCCGCCACTGATTATCTCTGCCAGGGCAACACCAACAAAGCAAAGTTGAGCACCTTCTCGCCTTCCTAAATCCAGTCTCTCTAGCACCACCTTTCGGCAGAATTTAGCAAAGACATCAGCTGTCAAGGGAAGTGTCCTGGAAGGAAGGGTTTGGAGCTGAGAGATAATAAGGAGATATGGAACACAGAAGGCAAGTGTTAGCTGGAGAGTGCCATGAGGTAGAATTGTGGGCAAAATCCATGAAAAATCATCGAGTTAGAAGAAAGAAGAGAATCGACCTCTGTGACTAGGTTACCCCCACAGTGAAAAAATTGTAGGCAAGAAGTCAGGTTGAATGTTCTAGTCTAACAGACAACACTGATGTCCGGAGAACACATCCTAGTCTAACTGACACTTTTAGCACCTCAGGGAGTGGGAGAGAACTAGCAAAGACAACAGGGCAAGTGGTAAGGATTTGCCTACAATTTGCATATCTCCTCAATGGTCCATGTGTTTGTTTTTCTCTGCTGTAGTTAGCTGCTCACATGAATCAGCAAGAGTCCTCTAGCCAACAACTGTACTTGATGTATATACTTAACATTGGTTATTTTTTCCCTAAAGTATGTTAACTTATTTAACCCATCTGTAACCCAGGGAGGGCAAACCAAACCACTTTATCTCAGATTAAGTGAATGATAAAGGCCCCACCTAATTAGCTGCAATGCCAGGAATTACACACAGATCTCCTGACTTCTAGCCCATTGCTCTTCCTATCATGCTGCAGAAATCTGAGTTTCTTGGATTTATTTAATTACTTAGTTTCAAATTTAATTCATAACCTTTTGAAAAATAAAAACACACCACTCATCCCACTTTAATAAATGGGATTAACTGAAAGGATTGTTTCATGAAGTAAGTTGTTCGGGTCCAGGGCAGTGTCCACCTACCACTCTAGTTCTCCTGTCACTTGTTCATGAAGTGAGCCTCTCTTCATATGTGACAATGACAGGATTGTGTTTTAAGTCCTGTGTAGAGTACAAAGTTAGCAGCCGAGAAAAATTCTAAATAGACACAAATGCCTTTGAAAAACTTCCTGAAGCTCCCATGTAATATGGTTATAACCTCTCAAAGTAAAACAAGGACTCCAAGACCTATGATAGACCTCACTTAGTTTTATTGGGCCCCTCATGTCATGGTTGGTCTGTATTTAGGGGGCATATTGGATAAAATATTTGCAATATTAAACTCTGGGCCCTTTCTCAAGTTCACAACGTGCCCGCACTCTAAGAGCAGAGAGCAAGCAAGGAGAGCAGTTTAGCACTCAGTGACCGGCATTCTCCAAGTGCAAACAAAGGCAGGCTGATGCCAGGTGCTTGTTATTCACATTTTCTCTGTTGTTCTCTTACAGCAACACTCCCTCGACTCTACTCCACTGATGTTCATATGTTGGAATTCAGGTAGCTAATGTTCATATCTACTGTCCTCAAAATGAATTTTACTGATTGGTCAAGACGAGGTGGCCTGTTGAGAATGATTTGCAGCATCACAGGGTCAAAAGACACATTGGAGAAGCACTGGATTCAAACGAAGCTGGTCTGAACATTAAAAATCTAAGTGCGAGCACCAGAAGACATTTACTAACTGTGTGGTTTTGGAAAAGCCACCTGAATTCTCTGAACCTTAGATTCTTCATTGGAAAAGCATCGGATGGCGTGGGAATCCAATAACAAATAGTATACTAATAGAAGCAAGCACTTGGAACACTAAAAGCATTTTAAAATTATAAGATACAGATAGATTTTAAAGTCTCTTTTTCTTCATCCGTCACAAAAGTTTCTTTGTAAGCTCACTTACTCATAAAAACATGACCCGTCCAAAATACGTCTACCCCTCTGGTGTGTGCTAAGAGGAACAATCCAGACTGAAGAGGCTCTCTACAGCATGGTTCCATTCATACGGCATTCTGGAAAAGCTGAAACTATAGGGTAGAAAACCCTATAAAAATCATTAGTTGCCAGGACTTTGGGGAAGAAGTAGCTGATTACAAAGGAGGTACAGAGGGGAAAATTTAAGGTTGGGGGAAGTTTCATGTATGGCACTGGAGCGGTGAATAAATAGCACCTTATATTTGTCAAAACCCATAGATCTGTACAGTACAAACAATAAACGCTAATGTATGCGAAGTGAAAAACAAAACAAAAAACAACAACAAAAATGCTGGGAGTCAGAGTATACCAGGATGGAATGCAGACTGAGGGGAAAAAAAATTGTCTATGTTACAAACATAGGGCACAACCTCAGTGAAGGGGATGGAGCAAGTAAAGGCTTTGACCTAAGTCACTTTTGAAAATAGTATTTTGGCTGAAAACTGGAAGGCTAAGAAAAAAGGAACCATGTAAACATTGCATTCCAGTTGGTAATGTTTCTCACTGGAATAATGGTTAACAATTCTGAAAATGTGCTACATATACACTGAGTTGGACAAATAAGTAAATGAATGGTGGGTAGCAGGACCTATTTGTTTCCGAGTATTGAAGAGAGAAGTTATAGAAAAGCAAGGAAGGAAAGTTGGAATGAATTAAATTGGATTAGAGGTGGAGACATCCAAGTGAATTCAAGTTTAGCTTGTTAGAGATAGATGGAAACAAAGAAATGACTACAGAGGTGTACATTTCTTAAGTCTACCCTGACAGACTTGAGAAGCAATAAAATCTGAGTAGCAACGAATATGCCAAGTGCCCAGATCTCAGTTATTATTCTCCAACAAAGGAAACAGGGCTTCCTGGAGGAAATGATTGGTTTTAAATTATCTTCTAGAATTGATTCTAGAGCATCTTGTAGAGCCAGAAAGTAAGAAAATATTGTAAAAATAAGAGGATGGGGGCATGTCATAAGGACACAAGAGCCAATATGAACGAGAGCTCAAGGGCCAAAGTTGGGAGAATTTGAGCAACAAAATAAATTATTTAACATTTGGTTATAATCCCTCTAATATGATAAGTATCCATGGGCCCATGCTGATCTAAATAAGTAAAAAAGGAAAAAGGACATTTTTTTATAAAAGGAAGGAAGGAAGGAAGTGGGGGCGGGGAGAGAGAGAGAGAGAGAGAGAGAGAGAGAGAGAGAGAGAGAGAAGTAAAAAGGAAAAGAAGAGACATATTTTCTTTGCAGAAGAATCACAAATAATTTATGAAGATACTGCCTGGTCCAGAATGTTGTCATGCTTCCAAAGAGTAGCCTATGCAAAGGGGAAAGAGATGGAACTTCTCAGTGGAAAAACCTTGGCCAGATGACTAAAGCTAGTATCACCAGTGTTTTAAGTTATGTTGATAGCATATTTCCCTAATATATATTGAGAAAAACATTTCATATGTATATATATAGATATAGATATAGATATCTAGTATCCTTTTTCCAAAGCCCATAACCCCAATCTGAAGAAAACAAGCAAACACAGACAAATTGAGCTAAGTTCTATAAAATACCTAACCTATACTCCTTGAAACTAGTATGGTAAGTAAAAATAACCCAAAATGAAGACCTTGTCAGAGACAAGAGGGGATGGAAGAGAATAAATGTAATGTGGCATCCTGAAGCAGACAAAGGGCACTAGTGGAAAACCGAGTCAAATCTGAAAAAAGTCTCGAGTGTAATGTACAGTAATTGACAGCAGTGCTCCAACGTTGGTTTCTTGGCTCTGACTGATGCCCCATGACTCTGTAAGTTGTGAGCAGTAAGGACACTGGGTGAGGGATACACAGAAGTCTCTGCACTATCATTCCAACTTTCCTGTAAACCTACATCTAGCCTGCATTTTAAAATATGCTAAAGTACCACTTATAAAATATTCCCAATGTAAAATATCTGGAGATAAGTGTAATAAAAGATGTGTTAGAACTCTCCCTGGAAAACTATAGAATAGTGCCGAGAGACATTAAAGAAAGCCTAAAACTAAAGCTACACTGCGTTCATGGATTGGTAGACTCAATATGGTTCCACAAATCTGCTCTAAAGAGCCAAGCAGCCTTTTTTTTTTTTTTTAAAAAAAAAAAAAAAGAAAGAAAAACAAAGAAGATGGTTTTAAATGTGTATGGACACATCAAACATGTTTGGAGTATATTTGGATACTCAAGACAATTATAAAGAAGAAAAAAAGCAAAGTTGGAGCACTTCACTTCAGCAGACTTTAAGATATATTCTCAGTGACTGCAATCAAGGCAGTGAAGAGCAGAAGGGAAGGTAAATAGATCACTGAAATGTAATAGACAGTCCACAGATAGATCTACTTAGATATAGTCAAATAATTTTTGGCAAAAATGTCAAAGCAATTCAATGGGAAAAGGAAAGTCTCTTCAACAAATGAGACAGGAACAAGAAATTTTATGTGGTAAAAAAAAATGAGGCTCAATGCCTATCTCACAAAATATCACAAATTATTTTGAGATGAATCACAGATCTAAATGCAAAAACTGGAACTATAAAGCTTCTAGACGAAAACATAAGGAAAAGTCTATTCAACCCAGAGATAGAAAGATTTCTTAGAGAGAACCCAGAAAACACTAACCATTAAAAAGTGATAAATTAGACTTCATCAAAATTTAAGACTTTGACTCATCAAAGAAACCATTAAGAAAATTAATGGACAAACCACAGATTGGAAGAATATATTCACAACACATATATCTCACTAAGGGCCTGTATCCACAATATATAAAAACTTTTACAACTCAATAATAAAAGACAAATGACCTAATAAAAATAGGCAACAGATTTGAACAGATGCTGAACAAAAGAAGACATAAGAATGGACCAAAAGTGCATGATAAAATTATCATTGTGTTCAGTGATTTAAAGAATGCAAATTAAAACCACAGCAAGGTTTTACTATACACCCAGCAGAATGGCTAACCTCAAAGTGATCGACCAAACCAAATACCAGAGAGTATGTAGAACTAGAAATCTCGTGTTATTGCTGGTGGGGCAATAAAATCTGTATAGTTGCTTTAAAAATTGAAAGTTTCCTATAAACACATCTCTAGCCTATGACCTGGAAATCCTATTTCTAGGTAGTCACTAAAATAAATGAAAACATATACCCATGAAAAGTCTTGCACCAAAATGTTCAGAGAACTTAATTTATAATAGCCCCAGACTAAAAACAGCCCATCATCAGTGCAGACTAGATGTGTCATACAATGGAATACTACTGAGTAGTGAGAAGGAACAACTCAGTGAAATATGTCATACTCTGTATTAATCTTAAAAGCATTATAATGACAGAAAAGTCAGATGAGATGTTGATTCTGGGAATGAATGGGAAGAGACACATGGGATTCTTTTTTAATCAAATAAAAATACTATAAACTGATGAGAGGGTCACTTGGGCATATGCACTCAGGTATATACATTGAAGCAGATAAAAGTTATATGCATTGTGCTGCATGTGAATCATACTTCATTAATAAAACACCAATACAAATTATAAGAATCCTAGAATAATGTAGAGAGAGCATAAATTCAACTACATAAGACATCAAAGATGATATGGTAAAAAAAATAAAATAAGGATTTGGGGGGATAAATTGGATGGCAGAATAGCACAAATATATCAACTTGGCATAGCAGAATACTTAATTACTAACATGTAAGAAAGGACTGAAATGATGACAATGAAATAGGAAAGGCAAAGATAAAGCAATTAGAAAGATAATGATAATGTGAGCTAACATACCTTAGCTGCTCATAACATGGACTTTGTTATCACCGATAATTCAAGCCCTTCCTACTATCATTTCTTACATCCTACACTGATCTATGCATGCAGGACACCTGGTATCCTGACTGCACAATTTTTCCATTTCACCAGGACCTTCAATTCAGCAGGAATTCAAATTCATATGTCTCACCCATTTGATGTTCTGTTTCCTCTTACCTAGATGAAATTTCATTGTGAATTATTATGCTTAGTCCTTGTGCATCCCTTCAACTCCCTTGCCTTTCTCTATATTTATTGTTGTCACTCCGTGAAAGCAGCAGTTAAGGTCAACATTTAGTCTCTCCTGACACTGCATACAAGCTGATTATGGGTGGAAAAATACACATGAACACACTGGCCTCAATTTAAATTCATGAGTATTGCCCTCAAGCAGACCTTACTGCTGCCTGCAATCACATGTACTTCTCTAGACAATTATCTTCCAATGTCCTGGATATCTAGTTTATTCTGATCCTCTCTACTAGTGTCTTCAACATCACTTCCTCTATCTTTACTCTTTGTTGAGACTCATATTTCACTGAGATCGTGGAAGCAACCAGACAGGAATCCCCATTGAGTCCCACTACACTTTCTTTTACCTTTCAGTATTTGCACCCATGTATTCTGCTTTCTTATCTGGTCCTACAGAAAAATAAATTCACTGGGTTCTAATTTGTCCGAGTTTATAATCACCATCACTATCTAGTTCCAGAACATTTTTATTACCCCAAAAAGAAACCTTGAACCCATTAGCAGATGCATATATATATAGCCCTTTCCCTCAGCTGCTGGTAACTACTAACCTACATTCCATTTTTCTGGATTTGCCTCTTCTGGAGATTTCATATAAATAGCATTGTACAATATGGGCCTTTGGTTTCTTGTGACAGTTGAGTTCTCTGATCTCACTTTGAATTTGTGTTTATTCTTGCACATGTGTTTTATTTTTAAAGGAAAGGTGCAGATAGGAATGAAGGTGAGTAGGCAGACAGGAAGAGAGGAGGAAGAAGCACCTTTATTTTTATTTAGCTGTTCATATTAGTTGTTTCTCCAGGACCCGAGACATGAACTCAGGTCCTTGGGATGTATGTAGACTGTGCTACTCTGGAGTTAGGTGATACAACCACTATTCCATCAGGGGATGCCACCAATGACTTTTTAACTGAATAATTCCTCACTTTAGAGAATTCTTGATCATATATATTAACATATGTTGATAGAAAGGGGTTAATGCATATATTTTCTCAAATGAATATAAAAATTGCATAAAAAGAAATTCAGCAAAAGATTACATTATGTTTACATAATTCCTCTGAGTTTGCAAAAGGGACTGTGTGATTGAAGCAGTATTCGGGTTATAGTGGTGCTGCTATTCCAGGGGTTTTTCTTTCAGTGTACATTTCTGAACCTGTCCCACCATTCTCTTGTGACTTTAAAGTGCAAAGGGTTTGCCCCACCTCAAATATGTATGTAAGTTATATATATATATATATATATATATGTTATATAAAATACGTAACTAAAAAGTTTCTTCACGGTTAACTATCACAAAAATTAAAAGACAATCTAATGAATGGGAGAAGATATTTGCAAAGCACACATCTCACAAGGGATTTATAATCAAAATCTATAAAGAACTCTACAATTCAACAACAAAAGAACAAAAACCCAATTCAAAAATGGACAGAAGATCTGAATAGATATTTCTCCAAAGAAGACATGCAGATGGCCAGCAGGCACATGAAAAGATGTTGTCACTGATATTAGGGAAATGCAAATCTAAATCACAATGAGATAGTCATTTCACACCTATGAGAGTGATTATTCTAAAAAAGACAAGAAATGACAAGTGTTGGTAAGAATATGGAGAAAAGAGAGTCCTTGTATCCTGATAGAGGAAATGCAAATTGGTGCAGCAATTATGTAAAAGAGTACGAGGATTCCCCACAAAAATAAAAATAGAAATTTCATATGATCCAGCTATAGCAATTCTGTATATTTTCCCAAAGAATAGACCCACTAATTTGAAGAGCTACATAGAGCCTGTAGTTATGCCAGAATTGTTCACACTAGCCAAGAGTTGGAAACAACCTAAGTGTCCATTGGCAGATAATATGATAAAGAATACTATAGAATTTGATAAAAAATATATAGAATACTACTCAAGAATGTGTGTGTGTGTGTGTGTGTGTGTGTGTGTGTGTGTGTGTGTGATATGAAGTCCTGCCATACACAACAACATGGATGGACCTGGAGAATATCATGCTGAGTAAAATAAATCACAGAAAAATAAACATGTATGATTTCAGTCATATGTGGAAGATAAAGAAACAAAACTTATGAACAAACAACAAAACTCTTAGATTGTACGAACAAAACAGTGGTTACCAGAAGGGAATGGGGACGTGGGTGGGTAAATTAGGTTAAAGGGGCCAATTGTATGTTGAAAGAAGAAAATGAAACTTCTAGTAGAGAACAAAATACGATATATACAGATGTTGACTTGTAATGCTGTACACCTGAAATTTATGTAAATTACTAATCAATGTAAAAAGTATTTTAAAAAGTTTAATATACGGGATAAAGAAATTGTTACCATATCCATATCATATCCATGTGTTTTGCGTATTCTAAGTTTTATCATCACTACACATACACCTAGAAAAAGAAAGTATTTTTGCCCACTGACTGCATTTATAGTCACAAAAGCAATGATAAAAACTTAGTTTGAGAGCTATATTGGATTAGTGCTCACAGATTAATTTTATCACATATGCAAGAATTTACTGTAAAAGGAGAAGCCTTATCCTCCCTGGAAATCTTTGACTAGTTGAAAGTACCAGTGAGTTCCTTGTCTTTTATTTTTGTCATTTTTTTTTTAATTTGTATTACTTTTCAAGTAACAAACAAAACATTTTTCCTGGGCATATTCATTCTTACATCAACCTTCCAAGTCTTTAAGTTACATAGCATTTTTTTTTGTTTACTCCAGAATGTCAAAGGGGCGAATTCTCCTCCTGAAGAGAGAAGCAAAACTTCATCATTCTGTCCTGAATCCACAGTGGACTTGTGATTTATTCAACTGAACTTCTAACATGTACATGGAAGTAACTTCTGTATTTGAAGTTTTCCTTTGAGAGGACTAGTCAGTATGAATCCAACATCTGACAAGCACACATACTTGAAAGTTCCTGCGAATATTCTTTGATGATGATGGGGAGATTCCAGCACATACGACACATGGAAGTCCTTCCATAAGCCTAATGACGGGCCAAATGGTCTCCACAAATTTTGAGGGAGACTTGATCTCCAGCTTCTAACTTTACTCTACTTAAAAAGTAACTGGAAATATGTTGCCATAAACAAATATTATTACTGGGGTTCAGGTAATGTCTTCTCTATAAGAGGTGTTTTCACATAGAGGAAAACTGGCATTGGCTTTAGAAGAGACTTAGATTCACTTCTGGTTGGTAAATGCAGTGCTATATCTGAATGTTCATGTTTTCCCCAAATTCTTAGGTTGAAATCCTACTACCCAAGCAGTGGCATAAGAGATTAGGACTCTGGGGGAGATGATTAGGTAATGACAGTGGAAGTCTCATGAATGAGATTGATTCCCTTATAAAAGAGGACTAATAATTTTGCTGATTGAGGTGAGTCAGAAGGAGAAAGACAAATATTGGATCATTTCACTCATATTTGGAATATGGAGAAACACCACAAGTGCACCAATAAAATAAAATGAAAGTAAACCTTCGGCTTTGACAGCAAGGCTGATGTTGCCAGAGGGGTAGGGGGTGGTGGGGTGATGTGATCAAGGGGTTTAGTCATTATTTTATTTTTTTCTTCCTCTCTTTTTTGTGCTTGCTTTTTGTTTATATTTTGGTTTGTTTTCATTTTTGCTTAATAAACACAAAGAAGGACCAAATGCGCTCCCTATCCCTTTCTGTCATGTGAGAATACAACGAAAATTCTGCAACCTGGAAGAGGACCCTCACTTAACCATGCTGACAGCCTAATCTTGGTCTTCCAGCTTCCAGAACGGCGAGAAATTTCTACCGCTTATAAGATACCTAGCTTTTAGTATTTTGTTATAGCAGCCTGAATGGACTGTGATACCTGGACAAGCCATTGATCTTTTATTTTCAAAACAAGAATGTTTGCTACATACCTCACAGGATTATTATGCAATTGCAAATACACATTACAATTAATAAAAGTTCTACTCAATTCAACAATTTACAGCCAGTTTACTTTGGTAAGTAAACACTTATTATTTTAGCTCAATAACATGTCCTGGAGGCACACCTCAGTTTTACAAATGCTTTAGGAAGGATAGTTTATCAAATAATATATTAATCCAGTGGTGAAACAGAATGAGACATTTTCCTATTTGTGCCATATCACATTGAAAGAGATAAGGCAAAGGCAGAGTTAATTTCTTGGTTTTGTACTCTTACCAACCTGCTTTACTGGTATGTTAGTGTCATATTATTGCATAACAAATAGCCACAAACTCAGTGGCTTAAAACAACAGACATTTATTGCATCAATTCTGTGGGGCAGGAATCTGTGCATAGTCTAGTGGGTACTTTGTTCGGGGTAATTAAACAAGGCTGTAATCTAAGTTTTGGTTGAACTGCATTCTCATGTGGCAACTTAATTAGGGAAGAATCTGCTTTTAAGCTCATTCCAGATGTCCACACAATTTATTTCCTGTGGCTTTATGACTGTGGGCCTCAGTTTTTGGATGGCTGTGGGCTGGAGGCTGCTTACCCAAACTTCATTTTGTGTATGGCTTTAGTGCTTCACTCTCCCTACAGTCATAGCTGCATTTCATAATCTACTTCACCAATTTTGATAATTGACAGTATTTTAATGAATTTTGTTCATTTTCCTGAGATAGGAAGTCTATAGTCTAGCTTGTATTAAAGCAAAAACAAAATAACAGGACATTATTATAGACCACAGGGTGCTGGTCCATCTTTGAATTGTCTTTCTCTGAATCCATATATATCCTGGTCCAATTAGCTAAAATTTCAGATAGGACCAAAATGTTGATATCAATGATTCTAAGTTTTCTCAAGTTAATGCAGTTTCCTTTTGTAAGGACTTCAAATAGAGAAGCCACTGTGACAATAAATATGGTCATTTTCAGTCAAGGAGAAAGCTAATCATTATATTCATTTTTAAAGGCATGCTGGCCCAAGGTGCTTCAGTAAATAACATTGTGGTGAGAATTTTCAGGAAGAGAAAAAGAAAACATAAAATAAAACATCTGAATCTAAAAGTGATTTTATTAATTTAAATTAAAAATGCAACATAAGTGAAAAATAGAACAATGCTGCTAGGAGTTTGTGTTAACGGTCTGTAACACCAATAAAAATGTCTTGCAAAGATTATCAAAACTACAAAAAAAACCCTACAAATGAGGATAGATAAACCATAACCACTATAAATAATAAAGATTCTACAAGGAGGAAACAGATCTGAAAGAAAGAGTGAAAAACTTAAGATACAGGAATTTCAACTTGGACATGATGGTTAACTTGAGTGCCTGCTTTGGAAGATCCCTCCCCCACATATACACACAGTTCATAAAAACAGTATCATTAGTAGAAATAATCTTTGTTATTCTGGTTGTGTCAAGAGGTAAGAGAGCCATACAAAGTAAATGAGATTCTAAGTGCTAGAAAAATGGTATCAGAGCACTGAATATCTAAGAGGATATAGTTGCCTAAATGAAGTTGCTCACAGCAGCACTGTCACTACTGAGACCTCAATCAACAGTAAGGTGGTCTGAGTTCTAGACAGAAGTGGAAGTAAAGTCACTCTGTATTAGAGGTTCCCAAGTGAGGTTCAAACAGTTCCCAGAAATTAAGATTACTTAATAAACTCAATATCAAAGATCATAACATCAAACACACTGTGAACTAAGATTCTATCAGTGATATCAACTATAACAAGAGATTTAGAATCTCAAGAATTGAAAATATTGAAACCGTTGAATACAAAGCATAAAAAATTCAAATATTTAAAGAAATTCAAGATGTTACCACAAATAAAAGGATTCAATAAGAAATCATTAAGAACAATACTATATGTTTCAAGCAGCGCATAATTAAAAATGACAAGTAGGAATGAACTTGAAGATTTCAAGGGCAAAATGAATCTCTAGAAAGAAAATTGTTGAAATAAAATTGTTTAAAATTGCATTACATATCAGTTAGGAAATAACTGAAAAAGTAACGCATGAAGTGAAAACTATTTCTAAAGAAACTACATAGATTATAGGACTGAGAAATAAGGAAATATAACAGATATGAAGGAATATAAATGACAGATAAGAAAGGCTCATCCATCTCACTGGATACCTAAGAGATTAGAGAACAGAATACTGACAATATTTGAAGAGATAATAGTTGTGAATATTTTAGAAATTATAAAATATGTAAACCTAAAAATCTACATAACAAAGTAGTCTGCAAAACTAGGCATTAAAAGAAAATAAAAAACCAAATGCTTAGGCAAACAATAATGAAACTGAAAAAGATAGAAAAAGCAAAAGAAAGTTAAAAGCCAGGAAAAAAGACAGATTCATGCAAAGGAATGGCAACAGTGTTCCCAACAGCAACTACTTAAGCAAGAAGACAATGGACAGTAAGGCTTAGAGAAAATAACTATCAACCTAGGACTGATTGATGAGAAAAATTACCTTCAAGAAACGAGGCTAGTTATAAAGACATTTATGGATAAAACCAGAGTCCACACAAAAATATTTTTACTTAAGGAATATACAGAAGATGTACTTCAGGAGAAGGAAAATGATTACAGAAATATATTGAGATGCACAAAGTAATATGCAGATAAAAAAGTAAAACTGAATGCAAGTACTCAGGTTTGGAAAAATACTAATATTTATAATGCTCCATTGAGATCTTTAAAAAAGAAGCAAACTAAACTACTGTGCAGAAAATAGCATACATGTGGAGAAGTAAGGATCATATTAAAATTATTTTATTCTTCATATTTTCAAGAGAAGATTAAAATAGTTAATTTCAGGTTTTGTTAAACTGAACGTGTGCAATAAAATTTCAAAGATCATGACTAAAATAATACAAAGAATATATAAAAGGATAAGCTAGAAGGATAATAATTGGAACAAGAAATAAAAAGAAAAAAATAATGGTGGACTCAAAAATTATTTTAGTCTGCACATTGAGTATACAGGAAATATGAACAACAGAAAAATAATCTTGGAGACACATCTATGATGGCAGACTAGCAAGAATTTAGGTTCATCTCCTCTCCAGCCACAACAAATTGCATCTAGATAAAAACTGCAAACTTCTAAAAAGAACTAAGGATTGAGAAACAAGTATATTCAAAAAGAAATATGATATAAAATATTGGAAAGGGGAGGAAAAGTGAAGCTATTGTATTGCCAGGTTTGCTGCGGAATTGGGAAGGATACAAGTGATTCGGGTTCTCTTCACGAGAATAGAAGTGGTTACTTCACATCCTATACTCCAGAACCTAAGAACTGCATCCTAGAACAGAGTGCACACATCCTAGTGTGGCAAACAAAGGGGCTTTCCTTTGGAGAAGAGTAGGACTCTGAGGAGCAGAGATCTCAGGATGGAGAACAAGGGTTGCCAACAGATGAAATATGCACAGATCCAATAGAGAAATTTTCATTTGTTAAACCAAAAAATTGGGTATGAGAAACAAGAAAGAGAGATAGCTTTCCAGTGAATAGAGATGTGGCTGGGAGTCCTCTCAGACTATTTTTTCTCTGGCAGTGGCTCTGATGGTTGCCATATTGGAGTTAGGTCTCCACTGGGGAATGCCATATTGCAACCGGACCAGCTGTAAAAATACTCGCCCACCTCCAACATCAACAGAACTTGCTGCAGGCGGTGGTATAGTTTGGTCTCCTGGTTATCATACTTGCGGCTACCAGGGCAGCCATTTCCTGGGATCGCAGCAACTCAGAGCCTACAACCCCAGCTCGGGTAGCTGAGTCCTTTTCTTCAAAATTCAGTTTGTGGAGCTTCTAATTCTGCGGTGGCAGCTCTCCCAAGGAGGATTACAGAACACTTCTGCAGTCTGAGTTTCTCCCCTGCCTGGGCCTGCTGCTGACCTGTGTGTGCCTGTAACCTAAAACCCCCAAAATCTGGCAGCTGGAGCTCCTGCGCCAGGCCTATACTCTGCAAGCTACGATCCTAACTAAGACTATTTCATAAAGGCAAAGAAAGAAAGCCTTTTAGCCTAATCCATAGAAACAGCACAGGGTAATAAAGATAAAAAAAAGAAAATACAGAGAAATTTATCCCAGATAATGGAGCAAAACAAAACCCCAGAGAAAAATTGTGATATAATGCAACAGAATTAAGTAAACTACCTGAAGAAGACTTCAAAGCAATAGTATTGATGATTCTTACAGAAATTTAAAAAAAAAAATGGATGAACAAAATAAGATCCACACAGACAGAGAAATATGAAAAAGTCCCAAACAGAATTCATAGAGCTAAAGAACACAATAGCTAAAATAAAAAACACCACCGAGGGTCCCCCCAAAAGACTGGAAGGAACATCTAACAAAATCAGTGAACTAGAAGATAGGTGAGTGGAAGACATTCAAGCAGATCATCAAATAGAAAAAAGATGGAGCTGATTTGGTCAGCCTGAGCATTCACATCAGTGGGGACTTTCTCTACCACAGGGCCCTCCCTCAGACCAACTGCCCTTCTGGTTGCTGGGCCTATGTTTATGTAGAGACAGAACACTACAGTTCTGAGTGTCAGCTGTGGTCACAGGATGCTGGCACTCAGAGCCGGACTTGTGAGCTAGGCAGGCATGAAGGTCTGCTGTCTGCCTCCCTCACGGGGTTCTGGAGCATGTGTCGGGGACTGTGCTGCTGAGCTGGGAGAGCCTGGAACACACTTTGGGTCTGCTAGGGCCCCTTTGAGATTCCTGCTCTACTCTGTGCTGGTAACCAGAAAGCACATTTCAAAATTGTGAAGGCACTCGGTTAACAGTGTTCTGCCCCCGGTGACATCTGTGGACAATGTGTGGTGAACACAGCACTGATGACAGAGGTTGATGACACCCACAGGCCAACTGGGGGGTAGTCCAATCCCCCAATTACAGACCCTATCCTAATAGTTGTGAACATCATATGGGCACAGTGAACTTTCCAGAAAAGTTTTGGAGGGACCAGCTTCCTAAACTTGCCCCAGTCTGATGCAGAGCCCATCTCCACACCATCCCAGAATGAGGGAGAAGATCCACAAAGGCAGAAAGCAGGTGCTGTGAGTAAAAACGGTACTTTTCCAGGTTTCAGACCCAAACCTGAGGAGAGGAAGGCAGAGACACCAGCAGGAGAAGAAAGAGGAGGAGGAAGAAGGGGAGAAAACCGGTGCTTGTACAGTCCCAGATGGGGCAGGAGCTGAGAACGAGTGCATACGGCTCATGCCCATGGCCCGGACCTTGCTGCTGACCATCCCTGTGCCTGACCTCCTAGGAGTCACATCCCACAGGACACAGGAGGACTGTGCGGATCATCCCACCTCTCAGTCAGCCTCTCAGTCTGCAGAGGTGTCTGCTGAGGTTGACATCTATGTGTCCCTGGCACATCCTTAAGAGAAAGGTCAAGGATGAGCCCGAAAGGTGTGGGAAAAGAAGCAAAGTTTGCAGAGCTCATAGGTCATGTCGGGTACAGGCTGAAGAAGCATCTCTGACACGTGAGACTTCCCAGCTGAAACTGCAGTCACTGAAGATCCGGCTCTAGACCCTGCCTCATCATATGAGGGTCCTGTCACCAATGGCAGGAACAGCTATTCTAGGAGGAGTAACAGGTGGAGAGGAAACTTCTCACTTTAGGCAAGAGCGGGAACTCTGTGGAGGAGATGCTCCTTCCCCTGAATAAGCCAGTGGAAGACAAGGAGTATGGGCTGAAGAGAAACATCTCCTACCAAGTCCAACAGGTCCTACTCCAGGAGAGGTGCTCAGGACAAGTGGGTAATGGTTGTGTCCACCCAGAGACAGCTTGAGGGGCTAAAAGGGACAACAGCCATGATCTACTGGTGCAGACCCACCTGAGTTCAGGACCTGATCCTTCCCCAGGGGATTCTCTGCTCCTGCTGCTGCACCCACAACCCACAGAGGCTGTGGTATCTGGGGAGTTGTCAGGGCATCAGGCCTCTAGGAAGGAGGTGGGTCCCACCGCCAGGGCTTATAGCACTGGAGTCACCTGCAGAGGTGACTCTACTCCAGAAAGCTGACCCTGAGACACTCAAGCAGGGCCAGGACCCTCCCTGGTGTCTCTTAAAGTAAATTAATTTCTCCATCTAACTCAGCTACTCTTACTACACTGATGCACTATTGATCTTATTAGTCTAACAAAATTTCAAAGGGTACTTTTTCAATTTAAATAGCATAATTTCATGAATACAGTATTTTCCCATGTTTGACTCTTTAATTATAAACTGGAAGTATTATTTTGATTTAAATGAAATGACTGCTGTCCTTAAACTGTCATCTAAGTTTGACATAAAACGATGGCAGCAGACAAATAAACACACACACACACACACACACACACACACACACACACCCTAATCTGCAGATACAGGGCCCTTCAGTTATTTCATGAGTAACTTAGCAAAATGTAAATATTGACTTGCAAATTTTTAAATACTATTAAATAACTAAATGAAAACATTGCTTGCATGTGTTTAGGTCATAGAGAAAAGATTCCTAAATTAGAATAGAAGTGAAGAGTTGCTGGATGTTTCAGATAAGAATCCAACAAGGATGGAGACTGAGAGGCAGGGATCCTTGTGTGTTGTCTTAAAGGCAGATTTGATATGTCTCTTTTATCTCTTTTAAGTTTAATTGATTGCTCTTACTTAAGTAGATAAAGTGTTATAATTGATAGGATTTTCTTTTCAAATAAAGCTTTATTTAGTACCCCCCAAAAAATACATGGTCTAGTAGAAGACCTGTTTAAGAGACTGAATAGAAAATTGATGAATAATGTAAACACATAATTACAAACTATTGGTCGAAAAACATACACAGAATCATTAAATGAAATGATTTAAAGAGTTGTATATATGTATATAGCTAAAGGGGAAAGATTATAAAATAGAAAATAATATACAAAGTATTTTTTGTGAAATAGACATAAACACAAAAACATACACTATATGTATGTATATATGTATTTCATCTATTTGCACATTTTATTTATCTATCCATCTATCTGGGGAAAAGTTGGAGGAAGACATACCAAAATACTGATTGTAGTTATTGCTGTCTGATAAGTTTTAGAATGACTTGACTTTTTTTCTTCTTCTCAAAAAAAAAAAAGAAAAAGGAAAAGAAAAAGAAAAAAGAATATCTTGAAGATTTCAGAGTGTAGGAGGCAAGAATTACTTATAATACAAATAACTGGGATAACAAGAAGCTAAAAAGTGACTGCCTTTTCATTTAGAAGTTACATGACCACTTAGAAATGAGAGATAAGAAACTACCACTTTTGAAAGCTTTGAAACTAGGAAGATGAAAATGGGAGTCCATGATCTACCTCAGGGAGAAGTTTGGAAACCCAGGAAAAACTCCAGCAAACAAGAAAGGCAAACAATGCAAATTATGAAGTCATCAGATATAGATTTAAATAGTTATCCTTAATATGACCAAGGAAATAAAAGGTAAAATTGATAATTTCATCAGAAAATTGAAATAGGACATTAAATACAAATTATTGAACTGAAAAATACAATGACCAAAATTGAGAACTCATAAATGAGTCTAAAGTTAAACTGAAATCAGTGAAAAGGAAAACAAGTTAGAAGAAAGTAGACTCAATGGAATATGAAGAAAAATGAAAATACAGAAATACTCTATAAAGATTAGAGCGAAAAAATCTCAAATATGTTGTTGACATCAGGGAGAGGGAAGACAGGAAAGGCAAAGGCAATATTTAACAAGAAAATGGGTGAGATCTTTTAAAAACTGATGACACAAGATACTAAAAAAGCTCTTATGTACCCCAAGATCAAGATGAAAAGAAATTAAAAAATTACAAAACATCATAATGCTGAAAATATAAAGTAATGAGAAAATCTTAAAAGCAGTCAAAGCAAAAGATCATCTTTAAAGATAAACAATTAAATAGGTTTCTTAATCTAAACAGAAACCAAAAGTTTATGAAATTTTATCTTAATTTAAAAAATAATTGCCCTTCCAGAATTTTTAAGGAAACTATTTTAAATAGCGCAATTCCAAAAAGCTGTAAGTGAGAAAACTTACCACCAACAGGTTCATACTAAAAGAAAAAAAAGAAGTATTCTTAAATACAAGTCTATGAATTTCAGATAGAACCTAAAAGATGCAGAAAAGAATGAAGAGCAATGTACAAGGAATACGTTTGAGAAATCTAAATTAATATTAAATGTGTAAAACAATAGTAGTAATATCCTACAATGTATATATTTTGAAGAATTAAGTATATGCCAAAAGGGCAAATCAGTTTGAAAGGTTAATGGAATTAAGAGTTTTAAAGTTATTAAATGCATTTATTCTAGACTCTAATAAGTCAAGAATGTAGTTATAATACTCAGAGAAATAAGAGCATATAATTATTATAGTAATAAAAGCAAATGTGGAATGATAAAAAATCAAATTAAAACAAGTCACAAAAGGAGAGAAAATAGAGATTTAATGAGGTGAGTAATATAAGTATTGCAATAACTGTTAAGATGATATATTGAAAGCTAAATGTTTCAGTAATAATATTAAATGTAAATGGACTTAAGTTTCCTTAAAAGACAGACTGGATGGATACACACACGCATTCTACATACATTTAAAAAAATCTAAAACTAAAATAAAGGATACAGAAAGATTGAAGTTAAAAGGGTAGGTAAAAGTTTTTGCAAAACTGGAACTATAAAATAGAAGAAAGCTGGGATGTCTATTTTTAGATCAGAAAAATAGGTGGTAAGTAATAAAACACTGCAACAGATAAAAATACTTTATATTGATAACAGGTCCAATTCATTAGGCAGTTGGAAGAATTAAAATCTGTATATACCTAATAATATAGGCTCAAATAAATATTACAGTGACAGAAAGATGGGGAGAAATATACAAGAACCAAATTTATAGAAAGGCTGATACGACACTCTGATCTGACAAATGGTGTACCACTAACGACCCTTCCCCAGCAGCTGGGAGTACTTATGCAGAACGCCCACAGTCCTTCAGGAATTAGCTGAGATTCAATGATTGGTCTATGTGGGGGATGAAGCAAGCCGCAATAATGCCAAGATTAAATTAAAATACAAACTATTCTTTAATCATTTTCATTGATTAAGCTAAAAACTAAACTATAAATCAATATCAAAAGATAAATAAATAATACCCTACATGTGGAAAATAAGAAAGTTACTTCTGAATAACCCATTTTTAAAAAAGTAAATTAGTAGAGAAAATGAAATTATTTAGAACTCAGTGACAATGAATATGAGACATTAAAACTTGTGGGATGCAGGCAAAACAGTACTCAGGGAAATGTATAGACTTAAAGTGCGTATAGTAAAAATGAAAAGGCTGAAAATCAGTGAGCTAAGTATCCTCAGGAAGAGATTTTTAAAAAGGACTAAATGCAAGGAGTATAGAAGGATGAAAATAATAAGCATAAAAAGTAGTAATAAATAAAAGAGCGTGTTTAAAGAAAATCAACAAACTTTTTGGAAAGACTTACAAAATTGATAAATTTTGGTTAGATAAAAAAAGAGAGAGAAAAGAATACCCAAAACCCAATATCAGAAATGACAAATGAGATACTATTACATAATTTTTAGATGTTAAAGAAAAGAAGATAGCATATCTAATTTATGATACATAAATGGAAAATTTAGATACAATCCAATTATCCTTAGAAAAATATTGCTAAAATGAAGCAAGAATATATAATCTGAAAAATCTTAATCTGCTAAAAAAAATTGAACCTGTAGTTTAAAACCTTCACACAAATAAAATGTCTTAGATTTATTCATCTATTTACATAATATTTATTCACACATTTACATAACTATGCCAGTTTGTCTCCAATCCATCTAGAGATGAGAAAAAGGTGGGTTACTCTCTAATTGATTTTATGAAGGCAGTATAACCCAGATTTCAAAACCCAGCAAGATGATATAAGAAGATTAATTTACAGTACAATATAACAAATACATGTAAAATACATATGGATGTAAGAATCCTAAATCAAATATAAGCAAACTATATTCAGGAATATGTAAAAAGAACTGTTCAATGCAAGTTGAGTTTATTGTACAAATCAAGATAGGTTTAACACTCAAAATCTATGTAATTCCTATACTAATTATTTAAATGATAATATCATGATCATTTCATTAGACACAGAAAAATCATTTGACAATATTTAACATCAACTCAGTCAAAAACAACTTTCAGTAAACTAAGAATGGAAATGAATTTCTTGAATAATGCATATTTAAAATAAATATTACCAACACACACACACACACACACAGAATATTCTCTCAGAATTATGAAGTGCTCCCACTATCAGCACATCTACACAACATTGTACTGGAAGGTCATCCAGTAAAAGAGAAAAGAAAAATTGCTAAGCATATACATTGAAAAGGAAGGAATAAACCTTCAATTATTTTCATCTAATAGCGTTCTGTATATAAAAGTCCAAAAGAATATGTGCATAAATTAACAAGGTTTATTGGAGCTTCTATAAGCATTAAAATCACTTTTTAGAGAGTAAGAATATCAAGTTTTAAGATGTTAACTATAATTGTTTTAAATATTAAATAACACAGAATAACTCTAATGAGTTAGAAAAATTCTTAATTTAAAAACAATACAACTGTACTGAAAGAAATGTAAGAATACTTAAATAAAAGGAAGGACATATTGCCTGTATAGATGTGATGACTTAATTATATATAAATATAAATTTTCCAAAAACTAATCTCAATAAAAACCCAGCAAGTTTTATCTTTAAATGTGGAGTTTGACAAACTGATTCTAAAGTTTATAAGGAGATGCAAGAGATCTAAGAGTCAAGATACTCTCAAAGGATAAGAACAAAGTTAAAGGGCTTCTGTTACCAAAGACTGAAGCTTTTTATAACATTACAGCTATTGCATGCATATTGTTGCAAACACAGCTATCAAGAGCAATGGAAAAGAAGAGAGTTCAGAAACTGACCTACATGCTCACAGGACTAAATAAGGGAAAAGATGGACTTGTCAATAAAAGGTGCTATATTAATTGACTATATAAGGAAAAAAATGAAACGATCCCTACTTCATATCACATAATAAATGAAATCCGAATTGGTTTTATATCTAAATGTGGTTAATAAAGTAATGTAGCTTCTAGAAGATAATAGAATATATTCATGACCATGTGACTATAAAACTTTTCATAAACAGGGCACAGAATGCTCTAAGAATAATGACAGTTATTACAAATTTACTTATCTAAAATTAAGAATGTCTCTTCCATATGGTCAAGATATCCCACTTCTGGGTAATTACCCAAAGAATATAAATACACTATTCTGGATTGATATTTGCATCCCTATGTTCAACTCACAGGCCTATCAACAAATGGTTGGATAAAGATACCGTATACATACATGATGGAATGCTATTAAGCTGTAAAAATAAATGAAATCCTGCCATTTGCAACAACATGAACAGACCTTAAGATATTATGCTTAGTGAAATAAGACAGCAAAAGAGAAACATCATATGAATTCTCTCATCTGTGGGACATAAAGAAACTAATGAACTAAACAAAGCAAAAATAAACTCTTGAACTATAAAACTAAATTAATGACTACCAGAAGGGAAGTAGGAAAGGTGTGTGTGCTGGGGAGGTGGGGTTAAATCAGGTAAAAGAGTCAAGTGCACGGTATAGGATGGGATGAGACATTTAGTGGCAAACGTAAGGTATTAAATAACAGATGCTGACGCATTATGATGTTCACATGAAGCTCTATGTCATAATGCAAAGTAACTCCAACACAGATTTTTAAATATTTATCGAGGTCACTTTGGCTTGCAAAATAATATAAGCCTATATATGTAGGCTCACCATTTGTCAAACATATGTCAACACATCACATTGTCAAAAGTCCATTACCACTATCCATTGTATCCGCCTGTTTCTGTCCCCTTCCCTTATGCAACTGGTAAACTTAGTTCTAATGTTAATATCCAACATTTGGTTTTTGTTTGTTTCTTTGCTTTCTTTATATTCTGCATGAGTGAGATCTTCCAATATTTGTCTTCTTTCTTTTGACTTCTTTCAGTAAGCATAATCCCCTCTAGTTTCATCCATGCTGTCACAAATTACAGGATTTCCTCTACTTTTTTTAAGACTGGGTAGTATTCCATTGTACATATACCTACAAACATCTTTATCCGTTCATCTGGTGATGTGCACTTAGGTTGTTTCTAGTTCTTGGCTATTGTAAATAATACTGCTATAAATATGGGGATACACAGAACTCCACAAATTAGTATTTTTGTGTCTTTTGAATACCCAAAAGCAGGATGATGGGATCATAAGGGATTTCAATTCTCAATTTTTGGAGGAATCTCCATACTGCTTTGCATAAAGATTGCACCAACTTTACACTGCCACCAACCATGTAAAAGGGTTTCTTTTTCTTCACATCCTCGCCAACATTTGTTGTTTCCAGTCTTTTGGAAAATAGTCATTCCCACAGGTGTGAAGAGATCTCTCAGTGCTGTTTTGATTTACATTTCCCAATGAACAAGTGAGAAGAACATCTTTTCCTGTGCCTGTTGACCATCTTTATGCCTTCTTTGGAGAAATGTCTATGCAATTCTTCTGCCTATTTTTGATTGGGTTTTTGGTTTCTCTGTTGTTGAGTTTTATGAGTTTTTTATACATTTTGGTATTAGGCCCTTGTCAGATGTGTGATGTGCAAATATCTTTTCCCAGTCAGTAGGAAGTCTTTTAATTTTGGTGATAGTTTAATACAAAATTTTTAATTAAAAATTTCTCTTCATCAGAATATGTCATGGGAAGCAGAATTCTAAAAATTCTTGTTTCCAAGATTTAATGTCCTAATCCTTGGAATTATGAATGTGATCTCACTCCCAGGATCATGCTATTATACATGATGTAGGTGATCATAAAGTAATCATATGAGTCTTTACAAGCAGAGAAATTTCTCCAGCTGGTGGCAGAAGAGGAGATGGAATCATTCTAAGAGAGTTAGATGAGCAGCAGGGTCTCTATACAACATGGTCGATTTTGAATTTGGAGGGAGTCAGTTACCTGAAAGGAATGTGGGCATCTTCTAGAAGCAGAGAACAGACAATAAACAGTTGACAGACAGCAAGGAAAACAGTATCTAGGAGCTACCGTCTCAAAAAGGCTAGCTCTATCAACAATCAGAATGAGCTTAGCAGCAGTTTCTTCTATCCAGACTACGGGTTAAGAATCCTGTCTACCTGATACCTTGATTTCAGCCTTGTGAGACACTGAACAGGGAATTCAACTTAGCTTTTCCAGGCTGACTTACAGAATTGTGAGCTAATCAACGAATTATTTTAAGATAACTACACAGCACGTTGCTATTACACAACAAGCAAAAGGAATCAATGTGTTAAGAGGTAACAGCAGTCACTTCAGAGAGGAGGGAGGAACTAATGTTTCATAGGCATGATTAAAATATCCCAGGTATTTTTTCCCTTTTCTTGAGTTTTGTGGTAGTTTTATCATTTTCTTTGAAATTAAATCATTAAGATGTGTTTTTTTTATCCCATGCAATCTTTATACATGAACACTTCACAATAAAAATTAAAATAAAGAAAATTTACTCAAAATTATGGGATAAGTAGAAATAATAAAGTAGTTCAAATGTATGAATCATCACAAAATCCACATGGACTAACCCCATTTTCCAAAACAGAGAATAAGGGTTAATTCAGGGGAAAATGTGTTGGAGAAATCTGAACCTTTGTACACTGCTAATGGGAATGCAAAGCGGTCCAGCCATTTTGGAAAACAATTCGTCAGTTTCTCAAATGGGTAAACATTATTGGATAAGTAATTCCATTTCTAGTATTTACCCAAGACAACTGACAGCATATGTCTACATAAAAGCTTCTACATTGATGTTCATAGCATTATTCATTATTCAATTAAAAGGTGGCCACAATCCAAGTGTTCATCAATTAGTATGTTGATAAACAAATATTATGCATATATTCAATGGCATGTATTCCACAAAGGGAATGAAGTACTGATATATGAAATAAACATATGTGAAGAGAAAGAAATCAGTCATGAAGATCACATATTATATTGATTCCATTTACATGAAATGTCTATAAAAGGTAAATCTACAGTCATGAAAAACAGATAATGGCTCTTTAGGAGTAGAGAGACAAGGTTAGCATGAAATGGTGCAGGATTTCTTTTTAAGGTAATGAAATATTCTAAAACTACTGTGATAATAATTGCGCATGTTTTTTAATACACTAAAAATCATTAATTCTATACTTTAAGCGGATGAATTGTATGGCATGTGAATTACATGTCAATAATTTTTTTTTAAAGGAAAGGTGCAGGCAGGAATAAGGGTGAGCAGAGGCAGGCAGGCAGGAAGTGAAAGGAGGAAGAAGCATTTAAAAAAATGTAGTTGTTCATCTTGGGTGTTCCCTTCGCTCAGGACGTGAAACCAGGTCCTTGAGATAGATGTGGACTATGCTTAACCAGAGGTAGTGGATCCAACTGCTACTCCACCAGGGCGTGCCTCATGAGAAAACCAAAATAAACCTAAAGAAAGCTGGAGAGGAGAATTAATAAAAATAAAGACTAAATCAGTGAAACAAGAAAAATCTCAATGGAAATTAAAAATAAAACTAAAAGTTGGTTTTGTAAAGCTAATTATATTGATAATTCTTGTAAAATTTTATTCCTAAGAAAAATGGTCATTGAAAACTCTTAAAACTGATGACTACTAGAGGCTAGCACTATATGACGTAAAATATATAAAGCTATTGCAACAAGGAGGAGATTTTAGAGTTTTAATTTGATGGATTAAGACCAGAAATCATGATGCTAGACACACATTGAAAATGAAAAGGTACAGCCTTCTAAATTTGCAGAAGACATAATTATAGATATTGAATGCATAAGAACATTTCAAAATATGTAAGAGAATTTGGTGAAGTTGTCAATGTGAAGTTGGGATGAGAGGAATGAGCATTTGGAGAATGATGATCAGCCTTTATTGTGCATCTCTGGAGTGTGGGTATAGATGCAAATGCACTGCACTTATAGTTTAAGAGAAGGTAGATAATAGTAAAAAAAAAAAAAAAAAAAAGAAAAGATAAAATGTCTCAATGCACCAAAAACACTTCAAATAAAATTCAATATATTTGAATTCCATCAGGAACTGGAAAATCAGATTGGCAAGAAACTTGCAGCAATGCCAAATTGCCTAGCAACCTAATTCCAAATCATGTCTACTTTTATCAGCTTTCTCCACTATTAGGATTAGGCTTTTGTAACTGGATTTCTACATATAAGAAATATGTCCATGAGAATTCTCATTTTCTAACAAGAAAGGTTTCCTGGGTCACACTACCTTCTCCCTTTGCATACATAAAGGCATCTTTCCTCCCATAAGAAGAATTAGGCAGAAATTATGGCAATTTAAACTGAAAAGGGGCAAGAATGTTAACTAGTCAATAAGCAATCCTTTCTAAATCAGTGACTATGACTTGTTGTCTAGGCATAACAATATTTTTTTGAATTTGAAACCAAAATTGGCCAAACAAAAAAATAAGTCTACCAGATAGACCTAAGTAATGATTCATCTTTAATAATGATTATGACAGAGACATCACTTATTGAATAATATACATATGATTTTTCCTTTATCTATTTCTTAATGTTTTCTCCAATGAAAATTGAGAAAATGGAACCTTAAGGAATGTAAATAATTAGCGTAAGATTATATAAGATGATGAAGGTAGTGTTTCTATCAAATGATAAACCACCTCTCATCTTTTTGCATTCCTAGTGTTCCATAAATATTATGTGCTCAATTAATGGATTAAATGGCCAAATGTTTCCTTCTTCATTAAAATTGCAGTTTTTCGAGGGTTTGAAGGAAAGAATTTAGTCATTTTACCTCTTCCTCTCAGCTCCCCTGCCATCTCTGTGGATGATGCTAAGGGCCAGAAAAAAAAGAATCGAAAGCTTATTAAGACTCTGAGAAACTACTGAAATACAAGGAAGTACTTTATGAGACATATTTGCATAAGACATGAAATGGAATAACCTGAAATACCAATAGTACATATAATTTTGGGTGAGATATACAATTACATTTATATTAACATCTTGCAGATTTTCTTTCCATAGTACACTTTTTTGTCTTTCTTACTATCTTTTTGTTTGTTTTTCTTCATATTTAATTATGTGAAAATCTGTATCAGCCTTAGTATAAATTTAACTCCACTGGGAGATTCCAGCTACTAGTAAGGATGTCCTGCACTGGATAAAGGCAATTGAAAATGATTAGTCTAGGGTGCACCCTGATGGCCTAGTTCTAGAACACCTGGGAGCAGTCCCACATACATCCCAAGGTTCTGAGTTCAATACCCGGGGCCAGGGTGAACAGCTAAATAAAAAAATAAAGTTCCTCCCCCTCTTCTCTCTTCTTTCCTTATTGTTTGTCTACTCACCTTCATTCCTACCTGTACCTTTCCTTTTGAAAAAAAAATGATTAGTCTATTCCCAGGGACATACAGACAAGGGTCCAACCTAGTTATGTGTAACTTCCAGGAATACCCCTGGGCCTCTTCCTGCAGGGCCACAGAGCTAGCCGTGGAGCTGTTCCAAGTGTTGTACCAAATTCCACGGCTGGGAAGGAAACCACAAATATCAGGCTACCCTTCTCAATTAGATGCCTTTCAATCACCTTTTGATCCTCGGATCCTGACATTGTGGGCAGTCCTGCCAGAGCCCCAGCATCTGGCCTTAGGCTTACTCCACCCCCTCCAGGCCTCTGAATGACAACATTTTTGTTACAGCACTTTAACGCTCTAATAAATTCCTCAGTTGTGGTTAGTACACCAGACTATTTAGACATAGTCCACAAACTGTTTGGACTGCGGGGGAGATTCTGGCATTCACATTTTCAGACTGGTTCAAATTGCTTCAGATGGCCATGGTGCACTATCTTTAGGAAGATTCTCAAATGGGCTTCTCTAATTAAAACATCATCCAGGAGGCAACCTGAAAAATGGAAAATCTCACGCAGCGTAGTTGGTGTTAGCTTATTCAGAGGTTTTCAAGTAAAATCAGATTGAAGGTTCATCAAACACACAGAAAAATGCCTCAGGAGATTTGCTATAGCAGCAAAGGGGAATGATTAGAACTACTGGGAATGAGTACACTGTTGCTCTCGGACCCTGGGGAGACAGTGGGTGTAAGTTTGTTTTATTTGTTCTGTTTGTTTGGGTCAAGAGGATTTTAGAAGATGCTCCAAAGAATAAAGAATATCTAGGTCTGTGCTGTGACTATTGTGTACTCGAAATGTGGTTAATTTGGAATGAATATTTAATTTTTTATTTTACTTAATGTTAATTTAAATATAAAAGGCTATTTTTGATTCAGCTTTTGAAAGTCTTTGATTATGTTTGATATAATTTGGGTGTGTGAATGTACTTTTACAACTGCAAATTTATGAAATACAAATACAGATTACATCTGATGAAATTTAGCACTCAAATTGAGATGTGATACATAATAAAGCAACTCATTTTAAAGACAGTATGAAAAAAAAAACCAAAACATTTCATAAAAATTTCTTTGTATTAACCCTGTTGAAATGATATTTTGGATACACTGACTTAAATAAAACATAATCAAAATTGATTCCACTTATTTTTGACTTTTCAAATGTGAATACTAGAGAATTTCAACTTACTTATGAGGTTCACATTATATTTCTATTGGACTATACTATTCTAAACTGTGTTTTTACTCCTGCTTCAAAGAACAGATATTACTAATAACATCATTTCTGGAATAGGAATAAATTGGGTCCTATGAACTGAGCATTCTAATACTTTTTTAAAAAGCATTTAATGTATATTATTTAGTTGTTCCCACCAGCCTTAGAATGTGAACCCAGGACCTTGGGATATATGTGAATTCAACATTTCTGCAACTCCACCAGGATAACATCTAATACTGTTGAAAACTTCAAGTATGATGTGAGTGATGTATGAAAGAATCCATGTCAAACCAAACTAAACTTAGAGCAATTCAGTCATACTACAAGTTCAGCTCTGAATCAGATGTTGTCAAGGATTAGAGGAAATTTCCAGAGTTTTCAGACTTGTAAAACAAAATAAAACACACAACAAATAGAGTATGGAAAGGACTGCAATAAGAAACCAAAATAATCTGTGATGTGGTCACTAGAAAAAAATACAGGGTGTCTTATCGAATTTGAATTTTAGATAAACAATGAATTTTTTCAGTATAATTATGTTCCACTCAACAATATTATGTACTGTGTTTTTATTTGCTAATTTGGCAAGCCTAGATGCAAGGGCTGTAGAAGATCAGAAAGGAGAGAAACCCCTTCTTTTGGAAGATCCCCGTTCATTTCTACTAGGATCTGAGGATGTGCACAGAACTGCTTGGTTTCTTTAGTAAATAAACAATAACTATGATGCCTCTGTATGACTTCTGAGATAAGATCTGAATTCTGCTCAATCCCTGTGCCATTTAGAGATGAAAGAGAACAGAAGGAGCAGTACAGCTTCTACCTTTGCTTTTATGATTTTTCTCTTGATCCACAGACTGTCTTGGGCAGAAGCCATGTATTAATGTAGGAATGAAATTTTAATAGAAGTCAGACTGTAGGACTTGGTGGATCATACCTACAGACAGACTTAAACTGTCATAGAACATAATGTGAAACAAGGAAGAAAAGAAATTCACAAATACTGACAGTATCATGCATCTCCTCTCACAACAGCAGCAGTTCTAGAAATGGACAAAGGATTCTCTCTACAGTGAACATACCACTTTGGACAAGATATCAAGAACTAAGCACTCACCTGAATTCTTCATATTTCAACATCTTTTTGCTCTACAGGGTTGAAAAAAGGGAGGTGGAGAGAACACCTTCATCAGCAGCAAGCAACCTGTTCTGTATCTACGGCCACACACTGATCCGGAATCCCCACACAGCTGTCTAAGGGTCCAAAGAAGCAGAAAATCCTAAGTATTTCCATTTACTGACATTATTGAGTAAAGGAGAACTTTATCCCTGAGTAGGAACTCAGTTCCCAGTCCTGGAATTCCAGAAGGACTAATTGCTGAAAGTTGCCAGATTTTATTAATTAGAAATGCTTTCTTGCCCTCACAGAGAGGCCACTTTCCATCTTCAAATACCTTTTTCATTACCAAGCCTTCCTTTTTGAGCCTCTGCTGAATTTGAGCAGATTAAGGCACAGGCAGTCCCTTAGAATGAATTTCACTCAGATATTTAGGCTGACTGGCTTGTGTTATATACGGCATGCTTTCCCTTGGATTTTCTTATCCAGAATGTTTTCAGGCATTTAAAAGGAGTGTGGCAGAATCCTAAAATAAAGTAAGTTTTAATTTAGAATTTAATTAGGATATACGAAGTCACAGAGGGTAGGATTGTGCTAAAACAAAATAAAGACTTCCAGACAGAGCCATCTACATGCTAGATCTATGACTGCATCATTCTAATGACTGCGTTGGTAGCCTATAGTTACACTATGTGTCAGACCTCAGGCCACTGAATTTTTGTTCAGGAAATACCTACCATCATTAGGCTGCAAGTCCAAAGAGACTATGAAAACTCATTATGGATTTCAAAGTCACACTTTTCCTCACTCATTTACTCCCAGTGAATGTATAAATTAAAATAAAAGGTATATAAGTATATGTGTAAATATTTATGAAAACAGACTAAAAATAATATCTTGGTGAGTTTCTAAATCAAGAAAGAATCAAAATATGTGACAGCAACAGAATATTAGTCAGAGGGTAAAAGTAAAGTGCTCTACAGTTTTTGCATTGTCCAGAAAGAAGGTGAAAATATCAATTAATATTATATTTTAATGTTACAAACATACAGTGTACTTTCTGGGATAACAATTAACTCTTTATCCCCAATATAAGAGGGTTAAAATGGGATAATAAGAAGTTATTCAATACAAGAAGGAAAAAAATAGAATAGACAGCACAAATAGAAAGCACATAGTAAGACAGTTCTTTTAAACTTAAATGTGTTCCTCAGCACACTAAATGTAAATGAATGGCTGTATCCTGGTCATCCAGAGATTTAATATGCTAAACATAGTCCACATACATGCCAAGGCCCCTGGTTCAAGACCCAGGGTTGTAGGGGAAGGTAGAGAGACAACCAGTATGAACCAATAAATAAGTGCTTATTTCTTCTCGCTCTTCCTGCCTGTCTGTGTGCCTGACTACTCACCTCATTCCTGCCTGTACTTTTCCTTAAAAAAAAAAAGTAAACAAGCAAAATAATTAGTTAAATGTCAAGGATTCTCATACAAGATAAAAGTTAGATAATATTTAAACAAATTAAATCCAACAAGAAGTATACAGAAAGGTTTAGAGTAAAATAATTGGAAACGATATGACATGCAAAACATTAACGAAAACAGTGCTGGTGTAGTATATTAATAGCAGATCATTCTTATTTATTTACTTATTTATTTTAAAAGGAAAAGTACAGGCAGGAATGAAGATGAACAGGCAGGCAGGCGGAGAGAGGAAGAAGAATTTCATTTTATTTTTTATTTAGTTGTTCATTCTGGTTGCTTCTCCCAGACCTAGGATACAAACTGAGATCCCTGGGAGGTATGTGGACTGAACTCCTCCAAATATAGCATACCTAACCACTTCTTCACCAGGGTATGTTCAGACCACTCTTTTAGGCAAAAAGTATTATTAGTGATAAAGAGATGTAATTTATGATAAATAATAAACTTTCAAATTCATCAGAATTATATAATTCTAAGTGTCTATGCATCTAGTAAGATAACCAAAATAAAGTAAAAATTGGTAAACATATTAGGAGAAACAGACATACAATCTCATGGGTAAACACTCTTGTCTCACTGATTAGAATAAGCAAGTCAAAAACTAATTAAAGACGACTTTCAGTCAAGATGGCAACCTGGTAGGAGCTTATAGGAAGAAGAGAGACTTCTAGAGGGAAAAACCATCAATACTACCCACTAACACCACTCTGTGGGTAGAGGTGGAATTGCAGCCTGCAGCCTGATTGCTGATTGTGGACCAACAACCAAGTGGTCATTAGTGTTTGGAGATGGGATGCCTGAGGATTGCTCTGTATTCTCCACAGAAATTATAACCCTATAGGCTGAACCTCCAACAGAGGTCCCACATAAGAACTTCAACAAATCCTACCAGTGGTAATGCCACAAAACTCAAAGAATTCTCAGTGTTCAAACCAAGATTGGTGCATGTTAATACGCTACGCAAGGTCACAAAACATAAACAAAATGTCAAACAAAGCAAATACACAGAGAAATATATGCAAAAGAATGAATTTGATTAAAACCTCAGGGGAAAATCTGAATACAACAGTCATAAGTGAACAACATGAGGATAAATTTTGTGAGACAAGACAAGCATAATCATGGAAATCAAGAAAATAATAGAGGAAGAAAAACAGAAGAACAAAAAAGAGAAGAAGAAATGAAGCAAGAAGATATCAAAGAAATGAAAAATATGAATTGAAGAACTGAATTAAGAGGAAATCAGAGAGGAACTTAAATAATACTTAGAGAAAAAAGAGAATGAAGAAACGAGCTACCAGAATCTATAGATGCTGCGAAAACAGTACTAAGAGGGAAGTTCATTGCAATCCAAGCCTACCTCAAGAAACAAGAAAAATCACAAACAATCTAATCATATATTTACAACTAGAGACAGAAGATGAATTAAATACAAAATCAACAGAAGAAAGGAAATAATTAAATCTCAAGATGAAATAGAAAACTAAAAGACAATCCAGAAGATCAACAAAATCAAAAGTTGGTTCTTTGAAGAGGTAATCAAATCTCCCTAAAAATAAAAGCCCAGGACCAGAGGATTTTCCTAATGAGTTTTACCAAACCTTCAGAGAAGAATTAATATCTATTCTTCTCAAATTCTTCCAAAATATTTAAGAATGAGGAACAATCCCAAATACTTTCTATAAGGCTAACATCACGCTGATACCAAAAGCTTATAGAGATGTCACCAAGAAAGAAAAATTACAGACCAATATCTTTAATGAACATAGTTGCAAAAATTCTCAAAGTATCAGTAAACTGAATCCAACAATACATAACAGCAAGAGCAAGGGAAAAAAACCCACATGATCCTACTAATAGACCAGAGAAAGCTTTTGATAAGATAAAATCCCTGCATAAAATGGGGATAGATAGTTCATATGTCAAAATAATAAAGGCCATATACAATAAACCCATAGTCAAAATCATAGTCAATGACAAAAAACCTGAAAGCATTTCCTCTAAGCTCAGGAAGAAGGCAAAGCTGTTCATTCTAACCACTGCTATTTGACATCATACTGGAGGCCTTAGAGAAATAAGGCAAGAAAAAGAAGTCCAAGTAGGAAAGGAGGAATAAAATTCTCATTATTTGCAGATGACATGATTATATATACTGAAAAACTTTAAAACTCTGTCAAAAAACTACTAAAACAAATGAGCGAATACAGTAGTCTACAGAATTAATGCAGAAAAACCTGTTGTGTTCTTAAACACAAACAACATGCTAGAAGAAAATGAAATCAAGAAAACCACACCATTTAAAATATAAGTACAATGAATCAAGTATCTTGTAATATAATTTAACTAAGGAGGTGAAACACCTGGACAATGAAAATTACAATTCCTTTTAAAAAGAAACATAGGAGGATACAAAGAGATGGAAAAACATTCCCTGGTTATGGGTGGGAAGAATCATCATTAAAATGGTCATCTTACCTAAAGCACTACAAATATTTAATGCAATCCTCAACCTTATTTCAAGAAAATAGAAGGAAAAATCTTATATGGAACAAAAGACGCTGAGATAAAGCAATTATGAGAAAAAAGAACAAATCTGGAGGGATAACATTCCCAGACATTGAGTTATACTACAAAGCAATAGTGATCAAAACAGTATGGTATTAGAATAATAACAGAGGCCGAGATCAGTGGAATAGAACTGAATCACCGGAAACTGATGTACTCACATATAGTCAGTTAATATATGACAAAGAATCCATGAGCATATGATGGAGAAATGAAAGTATCTTCAATAAATGTGTTGAGATCACTGAATAGCCACATGAAAGAGAATGAAGCTAGATCACTTTCTAATACCATTCACAAATATTAATTCAGAATGGACTACAGAATTGGACATTAGACTGGAAAACAAAAAATTCTTGGAAGACAACATTGGAAAGACATTCGATGATACCTTGTTAGAGAGCCCTTTGAGAACTCAACTCCAGCATCAAAGGAAACAAAAAGAAAAATAAACTGGGACTACAACAAACTAAAAATTTTCTTCACAGCTAGAGAACATCACCAAAACTAAAAGACAAGCTACTACTGAGAGAAAATATTTACATTTCATATTTCTGACAAGGTCTTAACATCTAAAATACAGAAAGAATTCATAAAAGTAACAGAAAATCCGGCAATCCAATCAAAAAATGGGAAGAGAAATTGGAAAGACTTTTTCTAAAGAGGATATGCAGATGGCCAAAATGCAAATGAAAGATGTTCCCACTTGCTGGCTTTCAGGGAAATGTAAATCAAAGCTACAATGACCTTACACCTGAGAGACTGGCTATTATCCAAAAGCCCAGAAATAACCAATGTTGGTGAGGATGTGGAGAAAAGGAACACTTTTACACTGCAGGTGGGAGTACAAATCTGTGTAACCCCTATGGAAAACAGTAAAGAAATTCCTCAGAAAGTTGAAGATGGAAAGTCCATATAATCCCACCATCCCACTTCTGGGTATTTACCAAAAAGATTAAAAACACCAATTTTCAGAGATTTATACAATATCCCCCACAATGTTTACTTCATCCTTATTAATAATACCAAAGAACTGGAAACTAAGTGCCTAAAATCAGATTAATAGATAAAGAAGATATAGAAGATATACATAATGGAATACTACTCATCCCTTAGAAGAGGTGAAATCCTGTCATTTGAATCAATATTGGTGGATCCAGAGGGGATTATACTAAAGAAATAAGTCAAAAGAAGAAAGATAGACACCAGATGATCTTACTCATAGGTAGAACATGAGTTGACAAAACAAAGTAACAGAGGAAATAAAACCAACCCTTGGATTCTTGCAACAGACCTGAGCTTACCAGGAGGGAATGGGATGAGGGGCTGTGTGGCAAGTGTTAGCACAGCCCACTGGATAATGGTGAAGAACACTTGATGATTTGGTGAAGGATGGGTTGCGTTGACATAAATCTGAGGTATGAGAGAACTGCACATACGGGGAACCTACACATTAGTATATTTTAATATGCAAATAAAAGTTACTGCAATGAAAATTAATAAAGAGTTAGATTCGAATGGCACTATCAGCAAACCTGACAAAAAAGACATATATAGGACAATGTCTCTAACAATTGTTGGATATACATTCTTATACAGTACTCACAAAGCATTTATAAAAATTTATCAATTGCTGATCATTTAAATGTTACTTCTTAGCTGTACTACCCATTACTTACATTAGATTTATTTTTAGATATATGATAGAATCTGTCAATCTTCCCACATTCCTTATCATTTTTCTCTTGTTTTTTAATGACTTTGATGCTGTATCTAGGTGATTTCCTTAGGCTTCTAATTCAGTAATTCTTCAGTTACTAAAACCTAGGGTTTAACTGTCTCAAGTCTTAACTTTCAAAAATTCTTCTATTTCTGGAACTCTAGAAGAGGGTAGGAGAAAACAGTATATATGTGTCCCAAAATCATATATAACATCTATGTGGATCAGAAATGAAACTACCATCAGAGAGAACTCTTGGGCATCAACAACCACTATGCTAGAACAAAGTGGGAACAGATGACTTCTTTGTGGGATGTGAGAGGCAGAAAACATTTCAAAGAGCCTCTCAGAGCTTTGGGGGCCATCCTTAGGATAAATGAAGGATGTGGACTGGCTGCTTTCCCACCCAACCCCCACATTCTGCCCTGTGTACAGTCCTTAACCTCAATGACCCCTAGGGAAATCCAGAATCCAGTGACTTACATAAAAATGGATTTTCTGAGAATTAACTAAATTCTGGTTTTTTGCCAGTAGGAGAGATGGAGTGTTGAGAAAGAAACTACCTTACAGAAAAAAAGAGTCTCTTTTTAACACTTTCAGTTGAGTTTCATGGATATATAGTTTTATCTTAAATTCAGAAGCATTTTAAGATGGAATAGAACTTCCCGAGTTACTAAATTTTATTCCAGCATCACAAAGACAAGAAATTTAAGCCATCTGGATCTCAAAGAGATGAAATGACTAGTCCAAGGTTACTGGACTGTGTGTAATAGGATAAAGACTCAGAACTGGGACTTCTGTTAAATTGCTTTCATTCCTATTTTTTAACTTTCTAACTTTTTAGTCTGTTCATACAGGAGATCCCCACCATCTCTATACAATTAACATTTTCTAGTTCTAATACATATATATATATGTTTATTTATCAAACATCAATGTGAATGAATTTTCTAGAAGTTACATTAAAACAGATTTCTGGTGCCCACCTTGAATTGCTGATTTTGAAATTCTGGGTGGAACCTGAGAATCTGAATTTTCAGCAACTTTCAATGTGTTGCAAGGACTACCCTTAAAGAATCACTCTCTGGTTAACAGACCCAGACTCGGTTTCTTGAAGACTCACTCCCTTGCCTATACACTTTTATTCTTTGCCATGATTTCTACTTAGGAATTAATTGTTAAGTTTTTCTCAGATGTTTCTCACTCCCATTATGGTTTTCTGATTACTCTTTTATTTCACTTTACTCTTGGCTATTTTCTCATTTTCTTTCCAAAGAAGAAATTTCTAAATCTCTTTTCTATTTTCCTGAAATGACACTGAATTTATAGGTAATTGAGAGAAAAACTGAAGTCTTCTCACTATTCTGTATCCTATCTCCCAATGTACTTCAATCTCATTCAAAGTTCTACAGTAAACTTTCAAGGTTTTTCTTCATCTGCACTTTTATTTTGAAGCTTATTCTCAGGCAGTTTATATTTGTAGATTGTTTTAGAGATTGCGATCTTTCCCACTGTATTTTCTAAATGTTTCTTGGTGGTAAATAGGGAAAGCTATTACCTTTTTTGTCTATTTATTTTATTTGTTTCAAAACTCAAGATTTTTTATGACTTAATATTTATTACTTATTTTAAAAGTTCTATATTTTCTGGAAGAAGGCATGCTCTCTTTTTTTCTAAGATATAGAGTACAAAATCTATGCTCTAAATACAATTTATTCACTTTATTAAATCTTCCCTAAATAATTCACTCCTTAATTACTTCCAAATAGGCAGGTTTCTATGACTTTCTCATTGTACTTTTAACAGTATTGTTTTTATATATATTTCATCCACTGACTTTGGCACGTAAAGGTTTACTGTTGCTCTATAATTTTTTACAATATAAAATACTAGGCTTTTTCTCATGATCTTGTTTGTGCTCTCGCTCTTAAACTCTTTAAATTCTATATAGCTTCAGTTAATATTATAAGTCATTATTTTTCTTTTCAAGTTTTAGGTATGTCTTTAGTCAACAGAAAATAACTGTACTTACTACATATCAATATTTTTTCTGGTTTTATTAAAGATCAGTTTAAGGATTTCTTCTTTAATGAGTTTGTCTCATTTACAGTTACTCTTACAAGCACTACATTTGGTCTATTCTTTTTTTTTCTGTCTTTGTTTCTTAGATCTCCATTTATTTCAAACCAGGCTCTCTCTCTCTCTCTCTCTCTCTCTCTCTCTCTCTCTCTCTCTCTCTGTCTCTCTCCTCTCTGTTTCTCTGTCTTTCATACGCACAAACACTTTGATTTCCTCTGAAGGGTTACTTTAAAGTTTTTGAAATGTATTCTTAACCTAGTTTCGAAATTATTATAATGAATAATTTTTCAGTCACTTTAACTTAAGCAAATGTTCAGCACACTTTTACATTTTGTTTTCTCCATTCACATTATGGTCTTTGTTATAGTGACATGGTTTTATAAAGATAGATTATTTATATCACTTTGCTTCAAAATATTTTATCACATTTTATGAGAACAATTTTACAACACTTTTGCAATTATTTGAATCTCTCCTAATTTTAACTTGTTTCTGTGCACATTGCCAATAATTTTAAGATTTGTTTCCAGCTTCAAACATTTAATAATTATTTTCTTTTGGTTGTAATACTTCTTCAATGAACTTTTTCCTAAAAGAGCAAATGCCTAACATTTTCTGAATCTTTTCCCCTGGGATGCATTTTTTGTTGCCTTCACATTCAAAAGACACTTCAAGAGAACATAAAATTCCTGGATCACAACCTTTTCCTCTCAAAATTACTTTAAGGTCTATCATTGTCTGCTGGCATATAGGGTTACCCAAAGAGTTAGACACTAGCCTAATTCTTACTATTTACCCATGGGTGGCTTTTCAAATTTTAAAGTTTTAGATGCTTGGTAAACTTTATCAATGTGACTGAAAAAAATTTTAGACTGTGTCTTAGTATAAATTTGAGTGAATTGCAACCTTAGTCTGTACTGACTACACTTTCTTAGGCTAAAGAAACGTCCATCTATTCTAATTTTAATTTTAACTTTTATACCTCTGGCATTCTAGCCAGATGAAATAATTAGATCTGGGAAGGGAAAGAGACTGGTGAATTTGGGAAGGAAAACCAAACTTGTGACTGAAGAATAAGGAGTAAGGGTGAATAGTAAGAAGTGAATCCTAAGTGGTTAGGAGCCACCCCCTTTCTGGGAAACTTGCAAATTTGGCTGCCATGACATTGTCTTATTTTGCTCTTTACTTTTTTTGAGGCTAATTTTAATTCCATTACTATGTCTTTAATTTCTTGCACACCTTCTACATCCCACTTTCCACAACTTGAAAGCAATTCCATCTTCTTCTCTTTAATTTCATTGTGAAACTCAAGTCCCCTTTTATCTTGTTATGGTAAAGCCTCCAGACAGTGAGAAAACTGACAGCCAGGCACTCAAAGGCAGAGAAAAATAGCACTTTATTGCAAGATCCGGTGCTGGTTCAGGAGTGTTACCACCAAAAGCTGAGCAACAGGGTGGTGGGGGGGGGGGGGTGCTAGGTTAGCTCCTTTTATACTCTGAGGTAATGATTCATCTCCTTGGCTATGTGTGGTTTCTACTGGAAAGTTTTATCAGTCATGTACAGCTATAGAGTAGGGAGACTATGCTTGCTTGTCACAATAACAGGACATAGCTACAGACTCTGTAGTATGATAACAGGATGTAGCTACCGTCTCCATAGTACCATGGAAATTCCTGGCAGACTAACTTTTGCATTGGGATCAGCGCAAGGTTTTCTACCATAATCTTAGCCTATTCTGTCTTTATGATGCTACACAGAGATTATGGAACCTTTAACCAAGTTAAGAAAGCTAAACATTTGCCTGAATTTTTCACATAGATTCTACATTAACTAATCTTCGGACTGCTTCCCCTTAGTCATCCAAATGCTGTCCTTGCATATTGTCCTAGATATTTTTTAACTACACTCCATTTAAAAACTTTTGGAGGAAGTATTGCTTTCTTCACAGTCTTGAACATGATGAAACCTTTCCAGATTTAATTCTTCTGTGAACACTAGGAGAGTGCATGGATCTTGGTTTCATTATCATACACATTGTGATGGTAAATCTATTTACAAGCTCTAGAGCTTGGAGAATATTTTGACTTTGTTCCAACCAAATCCTCATTCTGGGGAGGGCTGGGGTGGCTTACACAATTTTTCTCTTCTTCAGCGGGGGCATATTTTTCCAGTCCTTTTTGGTTATCAGAATTTTGAATGAGATATTACTTGCAAAACAAGTTTCTTCTTGGTTCCATATCCACTTTGATAACTTAACTCTTAAAGATGGCACCTCGGATAACAAATGGACCATTCTCAAGCTTCCCTGTAAAGTATGGCTATTTTTCTGAATTAAAAAATTTTTTACAGAGACATAGAGAGACAGGGGTGTAATTAGGAAGAATGATTTTCTTGCCTCCTATAATACTTGAAGGTGTCAGAGAGATGTTTGCTCACATTATTATGGGTCATAGGTCCCAAAGAAAGGAAGCTGAAAGTGGAAGGGAAGAAGTGAATAAAAAGTTTATTCTTTTAATAAAGAAAACACTGTGTTTCATAAGTTTAGAAAAGATTTTACTCAGTGTGGCTGCATATACTTTATAATTAATTCAGTTAAATACTAAGTTCAGGCATTTTTCCTCTTGTCAATTCTATTTTTCAAAGTTGGTCCAAATTATCACTTTTCTCCAGTTAGTCACAAAAGCCTGCCAACCTCCCACCGTTTTCTATTGGTGAGATATTTTACTAAAAATATGGATTTAATAAGAACACAAATAAGTGGTTTTGAAGACTCATACCTAACTTCTAATTCTTTGCATTATTAAAAACAAACAAATAATCTATATAGTGCCAAGTATTTAAGCAAAGTCTTGTCAATGTATCTGGATTGCTAGTACCTCCTCATTGTTACTTGGTTAAAGGCCACCTCGACAGAATATTATGATTTATTAATTGTATCAAATGTGATTTATTCCTCCATTCTTTATCACTGGCTTTTAGATTCAGATATTCAATTTGGAATGACAGGTCTCACACTACTTCTTTTCAGCCAGTGATGTCTAATGACTGGCCAGTAATATTGAGTCTCTTATTTTATATGCAACATTTTTCTAACATTTGATATTCAACAGTGTTTTTCTAATATCTTTCTTTTAATCTACTCTATTCTAGCTCCATGTTTAGTTGTTTTAATTCTGAACATCCATTTTGCAACTCCTGACTTCCTCTAAGATTTTTTTGGTTGAAATCTGAAGGAAATAAGCAAGTGAGTCAGAAACTGTTTCATATTCATTGTGTTGCACACTAACAAAGCTTCAGAAATTTTGCTAAATGTGGACTTGGACATGAGTCATATAATTTTTACTCGTACTGTCATAGCTGAATTAGAAAGACAAGACACAAAGACATTAAGGGGACATGAAAGTTGATAAATATGCTATGTTGCTGAGACTTTATGTCCAACATTTGTATGTTCTTTCTAATCTTTTTCTGTTTAGAATGGAAATGGAGAATTAAATACAAAGAGGAGAAAGAGATGGATTTACTTTCAAGTTGAAAGAAGTGAAGAAAGGGTAAATGCTTTCCCAATGAATATGAAATGAGGCCTACATTTTTTATTTGGATTAAGTTTAAAGCTTTTCAAATAACACCATCTGAAAATGTCACAGCATGACAAAGCAGCCATCGCTATGGGAGGGAACCTACCCATGGAGTGCAGGACTTAGGAGAAAAATACATTGTTTATCTTGCTAACTTCTAAAGCCTGTCACACATACCTGTCTCCAGAATTTTTTATAGAAGAAGGAAATAAGGTTAAAAATTAACATCAAGAGAAATTTCCACAAAAAAATAACCTAGAGAAGGCTAACATGCGCTGATTAATAAGCGATTGTATGAATCAGGGGTCAACAAATTATGGCCTACAGACCAAATCTGGTCTACTTTTATAGTTTTACTGAAAGACAGATATATCCATTTCCTTTGTCTATTGTCTGAGGCTGCTTTCATATTGCAATGGCAGAGCTGAGCAGTTCCAACAGAGACTATGACCCGAGAAGACTAATGTCTGTTTACAGAAAACGGTAGCTACCCACTGGTTTAAGTGATTGAGCCACACAAGACAGTGGCTGACACTGAGGCTCTGAGCAGGACTGAGGGGATATTTACTGTGATTTTCCACAGAATCCATGCTTTTCCATCTCTTTTCTAACAGGATCTTGATTTGTCTATGTTTCCACCCCTCACCCATACAGCCCCGTCATTCCAAGAAAGGCTCACCCTTCCCCATCTGACTGGTTCAAAATTTGCCACAACAATTGGAATAGAAGCCTCACTCTAATCAGTCCATGGAAATCCCTCAACACCAGCAACTGTTTAAAAAATGAGTCTAGAATCCAATGGGAATCATTCAAAGAAAAGATCTGCTTTTAATTGAAATATGTTGGAAGAGATAATCTCTCCTCTCCCAGATGGCATTGTGTCTGGTACTGTAGCTAGCTGGCTAATAGGAGAAAAGTAGTTAGCACAGAAAAGGGGACAGCTACAAGAAATGCACAGACATAGAGTTGGAATCCATAGATTCAGCTAACCTTAGAGATTGTCTTATTTCTGGATGTCCAGTTACCGCCATTATCTGATTGGACGATCCAGACATCTGCATGTCACATCCCAGGTTTTCGGTTCTTCATTAGCTTCCTAGTTATTATTCTCAGAAGAAGCTATTTTGAATGTGGTTTACAAGTCCCTCTGTATTCTGCTCTCTGTCCACCTTACCTGTCTAACTCTGAACCATTTTCCCCATCCCACTCCACTTTCCACTCTGTTTTTCTATTAGTTCTTCTAAGGAACTATACCTTTTCGTGTCTCCAGACATTCATTAAATATTATTCTCTTTGCCTGGAATATTCTGCTTTCCAACTTCACCAACATCACTCCTGATTTCAACCCAACAATTGCTTCCTGAAAGGTTACTTATATGATCTCCAAGACTAGTTTAGCTCCCCCCGATTACAAGCTTTCATCATCTCAACTTTTCCTTTTTATAGTATTCCACTTACATGTAGCTGCTAATTCATAATCTATATTCACAAGTTGATTAGAAGCATATGAAAGCTAACAACAAGTCTTTTTTGTTCGCTAGAAGGTCCCTCATTTTCAACACAGTGTCTGGCAGACTGGCCTTCAATATATACAGCTGATGGCTAAATAGTTTTGGTCATTAAAAAAATGGAAGTTATAAAAACGATCCATATTTAAATGTGGAGTACATTTCTGATGAGTCATGTCTAGTGACTTGAAGAGAATGTTGGGTAAACACTAATAAATTCTTATTCTCTGACTGTTTTCTAGAAAACATGCAGAACATCAGCTTCATGACAGTCATTTATATTTTATATCAGGCTCTCATCTGAGCTCACAGTACACACTATTTACTACTTCTAAAATTTTTTGAAGTGCATTAATCTTACTCTGCTATGAGAAAACTGAGACTTAAAAAGAGAAAATGACTTTTCCTTCTCTCTCTCTCTCTCTATTCCATGTGAAGGCAAAGTAAAAAGTTTCTGTTTGTAAGGTATGGGTTCTCACTAGAACCTGACCAAACTGGCACCCCAATCTTGGACTTCCAGCCTCCAGGACTGTGAGAATAGAAATTTCTATTGTTTAAAATCCCCAGTCTATGGGTGCTCTGTTTTAACAGCTGAAGTGACTAAGACACATGCATTCAGGAGATACATGTTACATCTTCAAAATAGCTCATATTTCTCTGATCTTGTTCCTACTTTCACTGTCACCATTATTGCCCAATCTTTTAGCATCTCTCCTGAATACCGGCAAACACCTTCTAACAGCTCTCCCACCTTTGCTTGTCTCCTCTCCAATTAGATCACTGTAGATGCAAAAGACCACTGTAAACCACAAATCTGATATTGTCAGCCTCATGCCTAAAACATTTCAAAGACATCCCACCTCTAGGATAAAACAAAACAAAACCGAAACTTGAAATTCCTCCCAATAAAATGATCAAATCTGGACTAAAATTCTGGAATGTCAATATATAAACTTTAAAACATGGCTGAATGCAGTCAGAAAATAGAACATTATTCAATTTTGTGTCAAATTAATTTCATGACATGTTTCAGCTGCAAATGCATCAAGTTTAAAATTTTCATTGATCAGAGTCGCAGAGGTTATCACCATTTTGGCCTCAGCTCTACTGCCTCTGCAGCTCATGTGTGCCAGAACATTCTCTTAATGGGGCAACTTTTGCTAAAGAATGGAGAAGTCATATGAGTGAGAGTTTATTCTAAGGAAAAGAGAAACCAAGGAAATAGGGTACTTAGAATAATTATTTTTGAATATCCAACTCATTTTAGCAGGAGCGATATTCTGAGATTAGTGGAAGCTCCATCCCTCTGCCAAGCCAGGTTGCTATTAGTCCTATGTCTGAGTTTTTTGATGAAGAGGGGACAATAAATAAAAACACAAGGAACAAGTCCAATAAAAGCTTTTAAGAGAATGGGGTATAGATAATAGTAGACGAGGCTCTTTCAAACAGAATATGTAGGAGATAAAGACTTTCTACCTATTTCATTACATACCCTGAGCAGTATTAGCACCTTGAAGTAGAAGAATGAGATGTTTGCCAGGAGACACTTGAATACAGCAGGATGGTAGTTACTACAGTTGCACTTAGCAGAAATAGTGACATTCAGTAGGTGACAGGTGGAAGATAGCAGAACCCAGTAGGTGCTAGAAGAGTCTGGTTGCAAGGACAGGAAGAGGAATGGGGCTGGAAATGAGAATGGAAGGCAAGTTCTAGGTTGGTAATTATAAGACAAGCAACTTACTTATGAAAATGTGAAAGACACCACTATTGAACATGCGTGGGTAGATTTCCTTGTGATTAAAAGATAGCAGGAAGTAACAGTTGAATACGAGTTAATGCATGACTTTTACTTCTATCAGGTTACTGAGCAGTAGGAGTAGGAATAGCAGTAGCGGTATCGTGAAGGGAGATTATGAAAAGACACTCAAGAAAGCAGACATCAAACACTTGAAAATTCTTCTCTCCCCTTTAAAATTAAATACCTCCTTCAAATATTGACATTCTTAATGTGCAAGATTTTAATTTATAATATAAATAGTATTATTAATTTTTAAAATAAAATAACTGATAACTGAATTCAGAGAAATGGGACTTATAACTGAAGTAAGGAGTAAAGGAAGTGAGTAAAATCAAAAGGATGGACCTGGAGAGATTTTTTAATGTTCTGAGAGAAGTAAAGTATATCTGAATTTTCAGTGAGAAGCCACAAATGGAAATAGAGGATAGGAGTGCATCTGCTCTTTAAACAAGATAATGGCGGCAACCAGTGTGGAACAGGCATGCTTTCCCTGAGGTGGATTTACGAGAAAGAAATGTTACATCAATGTCCAATATAATCAGGGTGCCCAAATATTCTATGAGGTTTTCTTAATGCTGAATTGTGTTCAACATTCCTGAAAATTTTCACTCATATAATAAAAATGTAAGCTGCAACAAGGGAGATAGGACAAGCAGAAAAGCCCATTGGTGCACAGAGCCTAGACTTCATTTGAGCAGAGGATAATCTTTGAAAAATTAGTCAGGGATTTGGTGATATACAAATTCAACTGAAGTGACTGATTTATGTGGCTTAAAATGATTCTGGTTTTGAAATGTAACTAATGTGAAATGCCAGACAGTGAGTGTTCAGAGACCACCAGCATTGGAAAGGCTGCTCTACATGACTGCTGTCTTATTTATGTTAAGCCTGTTTTTTGCACATTGAGCAGTTTCATTTTCAAAGTAAAAACTGGGGTCCTGAATTTCTAAACTAGAATACTTCACTGACCTCAGAGACATTTGCTTTTTCAACACACCCAGCCTTCACTGATTCTGTGGTTGAATTTGGGCAGAAGACTCACCACACACTGTTTGCTTGCAGTTGTTTGACTTTGTTTTATTTACAAACCTTAAGCACAGTTGGGCCACTGATCACATCTTTCACTGAAGCACTTGCCAGCCCACAGCAGATGGAGACATAAATCAGACCAACTCTCCTCCTCCGTATGCAGTCACACTATCCGGCTCTTTGTATTTTGCAAAAAAGTTGCACTCTACTTGAATGTGCCTCGGAGAGCTCACTAGCCTCCACTTTGGGGCTAAAAGTAGAACTCATGGCCATGGAAGAATTTAATCAAGAACTTAGGTTATTTTCAGCTTTTGATTACTCCCAGAATATCAAACCATTCAAATGCAATGCATTTTATTTTCTAGTCATTTCCAACTCTGCCAAATAAAATGTGTACTTGCCTTTCTTGGGGGAGGGGTGATTTAAGTATTTTACTCTTAGTAGCTATGCCAATGCTTTGAACTCTTTTGATTACATCAGATAAAATGGAAAATCTTACATGGTGACTTTTTTCTATTTGCTTTATATTTTTCCTTTAAAATAAATGTACCATTTACATATATAATAGAATGTATCTATTTATAGTGTGCCGTTTCCTGATTTTGGGAAAATGTACATACCCATGAATCTACTATCACAATCAAGACACAGTATATTTTGTCCTACAAGACTTACGGTATCCCTTTGTGGGCAACCACTGGTCTCTGTTGCTATGGAGTAGATTTATCTTTTCTAGTATGTCCTATAAAACAGAATCATACAATGTATATATGCTTTTGCATCTGACTTCTTTCACTGAACATAGTGTTTTTGAGATTCATCCATGTTTTTGCATTTTATCAGTCGTTCCTTTTTATTACTAGGTAGTGTTTTATTGGATGAATAAAGCATGTAGTGTTTCCCCTTTATCTGCAGGGGATGCATTCTAACACCCCCAAAGGATGCTTGAAACAGCAGATAGTACCAAATCCAATGAATGTTATACATATTTCTATACATATATGATAAAAGTTTAATTTATAAACTAAGCACAGTAAGAGATTAACAACAATAATTAACAATAAAATATAGTAATTATAACTATACTGTGATAAAAGGTTATGTGAGGCACATCCTGATGGAGCAGAGATTTTGTCAGCTACCTTCAGCCAGCATGGTCCACGTATATCTCAGGGACCTGGGGGAACAACCAAGGTGTACAACTAAATAAAATTTAAAAAATGCTTCTTGTTCTTCTCTCTTCCTGCCTGCCTCTGCTCACCTTCATTCCTACCTGACTGCATGTTTCTTTAAAAAAAATTTATGACTGTGTTCTCTTTCTCAAAATATCTGATTATACATAATATTTTCAGACTGTGGTTGCTAGCAACTGAAACCACAGAGTGAAACTGGTTTACTGGGGACTACTGTAATTTGTTCTTTTTTCACCTATGGATGGACTGGATTGTTATTTTCTGGTTGGGGATAGTATGCATAAAGCTGCTAAGAATATTTGTGTCCAACCTTTTTGATTTGTTTTATTTTTTAGGACTTTTTCATTTACTTTGGTAAATGCATAGGACTAGAATTGTTGGGTCAAATGGTGACAGCATTTTAACTTCAGAAGAAACTTCCAAACAGATCTCAAAAAATGTCTGTTCCCTTTTGTACTCCCTCTGCCCATCTACACTTCTGTTGTTTCATGTGCACACCAACACCTGTTTAAGAAGTTGGAAGCAAGATATCTTAAAATGTCAAAACCTGAATATAAATTAATGACTCCTCTCTAATCTCGAATCACTACCAATTCTACATCTAGGTTTGTACTTAACATATATGGTGAATGCACTTTAAAATATAAATGTTTTGCTGACTATGATTGATTTGTCTCATTTTTTTTCTTGCTATGTGAAATCCCATAAAACATACATATACACTAGTTCAGACAGGCTCAGTGTTTCCTCCTGTTTGTGTCTCTGTTATATCCAACTATTAATACTTTATTGAAAAAGGAAATGACTGAATCTCTGGACAATATTTACTTAGACGGTGTAATATTATATAGAATAATTACATGGTTATCTGAAATGCTCTATTTGGAACACAGTAGGAATCATGACAGGCAAAAAAAAAAAAAAAAGCAGAAATTAAAAAATAAAAGCCAAACAGAAAATAGAATCAGACGTAAGCAAAAGCAAGCCAAATAAATTCATAGTTTCTTGTACTTTAACAGTAGGCGACCATTTAGGCTCTTGGTTTATGGTTAATTTACTCTGGATATTATGTTATTTTTACAAATAAATTTCCATATATACTTAAAAATATTAAAATTACAAATAAGTCACTATTATAATATGAAGAAAATCCTCTCAATTCAGAACCCCAGCTCTTTCCCCAGAGGTTCACTCTTAATGATTTCTATTCAGAAAAATGTAATACATATACAAGCATATAATTATCTATATCCTTTATGTATATTAGCATATATACAATGATAAACCAACTTCTATACTTTGCATCTACATCCATTAAGACATGACACTTGCTATAAAGGACAACCTAACACCTTTCTGTTTTTATTAACTAATCTGTTGGTGCACATGAAGACTTCTACTAATACATACAAAGATGCAATAAACAATATTGTTAAAAGAAAAAGTTCATTTCCTTCACAATTAATTTTTTTCAATGCCACTGTATATCCACTTTAGATTGGCAAATTTTGTGTTCTGTGAACTCCAATCCCTGCAAAAATAGAAAGAAATTGCAAACATTGCAGATGCAAGAAAAATGTGCTCATAAAATAAAAGCTATTTGGAATATTAAACTTGTTTTAAAACTAGAGAGGGGAGAAAAGCAGGAGACATAGAGGAGAATGGGAGAGAAATGTGGGAAGCAGGGAGAAAATGACGGACAGATGGCATGTAGCAGCACATTTTCAATACAAGGTGGTAAAGGTGAGCACATTTTCTAACCTAAATAAAATTATGCCTTCTTTAGTGATTATTCAGAATCAGGAGATGTTTTACATCTCATATGTATATACATGTACATATATGTGTATTTGTTTATACATATACATGTTTGATACTTAACAAACACCTAACTATGATGCTATGACTGAACACAGTCTGTCACCAGAACTCAAGTAGTCTTAGATTTAGCTCAGTGTTTCCCCTGTACTGCACTATTTCTAAAATTCAGCCAAAGAAAACAGTCTGGAACTTTCACTGACGTTCCCAGCTTCATGGCCTGGTCTTTTTCAGATGTTTAAAAGTACAGAAGTACTCATTACTTGATATTTGTCTAGTTCTATCAATACACATTGCATCTATTTTTTTTCCAAGACTTGGGTAGTTTGCTGGGGTGCCCTTGAGAGTCTGTGATTAGAGAGCCAGAGGAATAAATATTTATCTTCCAAAAGGTTCTGACTTCAGGTATTGGTTAAACAATGAGATTCCTAAACTGGAATGCTGTGATGAGGTCTTGCATTATGGAAAATCCATTCACTTCCACCTGGTAAAATCTGCCAGGCTGGTGGTGGTATCTAAGTGAGTAGATCCAGAGACCAGTTACTAATAAACAGGGACTCTCCACAAGAGGACACTAGGCAAACAGCCATGAGAAGAGGACTTTAGGAGAGAGCCTACAGCCACGCCCCACTGGGGTTTAAAGCAAATTTTCACATAAATTCTGTGTGTTAGGTCTAAGGTGACTTTTTTTTCTTTTAAAGAAAGATGCAGGTAGGAATAAAGGTGATTAGGCAGGCAGGCAAGAAGGAAGAGAGGAGGAAGAAGCATTTATTTAGTTGTTCATCTTGATTGTTCCCCAGATCCCAGGACAGGAACCCGGGTACTTAAAATGAATGTGGCTTGTGAGGGTCAGAGTTGGTGGACTAAACAGCTAAGCAACCAGGGTGCACTTCAAGGGGAATTATTTTTAAAGAGGAAGATGCATGTTGTCATCCGCCCTGAAAAAGTGGTTCTGAAGGTGCTAGGGGATAAGAACTGATATTAAATTTCATCATTTCTTAAGTTTTCAGCTAAAATATGAATAATGCTTAAGTTAATCAGCCTTATCAAATCTAAAAATGTTGTGAAATAAAAATAAAGAATTTATTAGTGTTTTATTTTTAATCATCAGATTGTGAAAATATCAACTTCAAATTCACAGATCCTGGACATGGATTTACTTTAAAAGGAAGCAATTATTAAAAAAAAAAAAAAAAACACCCAAATACTTAGACAAACCTGAATCCACTCTGACAGTAAGATGTAAAAGTGCTCTTCTTAAAATAAAAATTTTTTCTGAGTGTTTTTTCCATGCTATGCCTCAAGGTATCCTCAATATGGGTGATTTACTGCCCCTATCTGATATAACCAGGATGCTTTAAATGTAGTACAATATCTTTTGAACATTTTTTTTTTAATTCCATGCTTTTATTCTCATTTTCCTTCAGTTTGATATTTTTTTTCCATTATTTTTATGAGTATGGTTGCTGGGATTGTATAGCAAGTGCAGAGCAGATTTTTAAAAATACCAACTTTCCAGAGTGGTTGTACTGCATTCTATTCCCATCAGCCTTGTTTGAATGGAGCACTATCTTTGTAAATATCAAATGAAATGTGATATATACTTACTCTATTATATATACCACATTGAAGAGTATAACTAAACTTAGTTTTGCTTATCAGTCTGTCATTTCCTTCTTTATATTTTCTGTTAAGCATTTCCTAAAGGTTGAATGCAGATATGTCAAAGAACTTCTTCTTTTTCTCTCAGCTCATGGGCCACACAGTGCCTTCAAGAAATCCCACGGTCAGAGGTCAGAACAGCCACCTAGAGAGGGTCATTACATGCCAGCTGGAACAGCTGTGCTGCTATTCCACTGGGTCCCAACACTGGTCATGTCATTTTAACTTAATCACTATCTCCAAAGAGTCGTTTTCTGAGGTATGGGGGAAGCCAGAGCTTCAGCATATGAATTTTGAGGGGGCACAGTTCTACCCAAAACAATGTCTTTGGTTTATTTTCTAATTCAATTGCTTACTTATTTTACTATTAAGGGTTTTGTTATTGTTTATTTTTTTAAAAGGAAAGGTGCAGGCAAGAATGAAGGCCAGCAGTAGTCAGGCAGGAAGACAGAAGAAGAAAATCACCTTCATTTTTAAATTTTTATTTAGTTGTTCACACCGGCCACTTCCCCTCGGACCTGGGACTCCAACCCAGGGTTATGTGGCATGTGTCCTTCAAAGGCAATTGGCATAATTGCTACTCTACCAGGGCACACCATTTTACTACTAAGTTTAAGAATTCTTTATATATTTGAGATACAAGTCCTTTCTTGGCTATATAGCATAATATTTTCTCTCCAAACTTTTCATCCTCTTGATTATGTCTTTCTCAGAGCAAAAGTTTCAAATTTTGATTAAATATAATTTACCATTATTTTATTTCATGGAATGTGCTCTTGGTATTATGTCTAAGAACTCTTTGATTTATATTTAGCTTTATTGGTATGTTCTTTTCCATTTCAAAAATTGCTATAAGAAACAAATATACTCAGTTATTTACTACATCTATTGCAAAAATAAATCTTGAGGATAGATTGTTAGATACATTCAGAATCTTTTATATGAAATCCCAGGATAAGGGTGTCTTCTAGAAAAATGTTTCTCACACTTTAAAATCCATATAAATCACCTGAGGTCTTGTTAAAAGGAAGACTGAATCAGCAGACAAGATATTTCATTTCTAAAAAATTTCCCATTAATGCAAATGTTGTTGGTGCAAGGACTACACTTTTGAACAAAAAAATTTTAGATCTCGCTGTTCCTCTGATACCTGATCATAAGAAGTAGGTAACAAAATTATATCTTCTTTTTCACCAGTGAAAAGAAGATCTAATTTTAAAATGTGACTATAACACATGGGTTGACTTATGTTTGGCAGTTTTTGTGTTCTTATTTCCATGGTTCTAAATTTCTATTTTGGTTTCTAGTTTTTATTTTAGTAAATGTATTCTTGTAAAATTTCCCAAAACCTTTCCAGAATAAGGTGACCTATAAACAAAAATAATGATTAAATGCAAAATGAGATATTCTTTGCCCTGTGTACCCAGGAATGATTTCTGTCCATATTTTACCCTAGACTTTTGAAACCAGTGTTCCCAAGAATATATTGTAAATGAAGATATAAGTCACTGTGTACCATAATTTGGATGTTGCATTCAAATGGCCTTTTTTCCTCCTAAATTTTCTGATTTTCACATTGATATTTTTTTTTCTTGTTAAAAATTAGGTTCTAGTGTGCTAAACTATGCTTAGGACAGAATCTTAAACATGTTATCATTTTAAAAATATTTATAAAAGAAGTTACTTTTATAATTCCATATCCTTATCATCAGCAGCAGATTTTTAAAAAATGTATTGGGGTGGAATCCTTTGCACTGTTTGTGGGAATGTAAAATGATACTATGCTACAGAAAAACTCTGTGAAAGTTCCTGAAAAAAGTAAAAATATATTCATTGTGTGATCCAGAAATTTCACTTCTATGTACAGACTCAAAAGAATTAAAGGCACAGTTGAAAAAGTATTTGTACATGACAGGACCCCCACAGCAATCTTTAGGCCAGGGATCAAAGTTTGGATATCAGGGCAGTGACTTGTCCCTGACACTACCCTGCTGAGCAAAGGAATGCGATCATCTGGATCATCTGAATCCATAAGGAAAGCCCATGGATGAGTCAGACATGGGAATGTGTCCCACATGTAGCAAGTGACTAGGATGCACCCTCTGCACAAAGGAACAAAGGAAAGGCGACAGTTGAAGAAGCCCACCAATAACTTCAAAGGACAATTTCACCTTGCCCAATCAGGAACTGAAACCTGGCCTGGGGACCCTCTCTCCATCCTCCTTCATCACTACGTGGATTTTTTCATTAAAAACCCAGGCTGCTGCCAAGGTGGACCGGGTCTGGACCTCCCTTGGTCGGCTCCATTCCTTTACCTTCTAATTAAATCTCTGCTTGCTCACTCGCTTAACTCTGTCGTGGGTTCTTTGAGCCACCCGAACCCCACAGTACATCCATGTTCATAACAGCATTACTCACAGTAGCTAAAATGTGGAATCAATCCAAGTGAGTGCCTATTGATGGATGAATGGAAAAGCAAAATGTGATATGTATGTGTATACATACACGTACAATGGAATATAGAATATTATTCATCTTTAAGGAGGCAAGAAATTATGACATATGCTATAAGTGGATAAACCTTGAAGACACTATACTAAGTAGAATAAGTCAGTCACAAAAAGACATATGTTGGTTAATTCCATTTATATCAGGTACATAGAGCAGTCAAATTCATAGAGAGAAAGTAAAATGGTAGCTCCCAGGGACTCAGGGAATGAGGGGATGGGAATTACTATATAAAGGGTACAGAATTTCAGTTTTTCCAAGATGAAAAGAATTTTGGAGACAGATGGTGGTAACTATTGAACAACAATATGAATATATTTAGTATCACTAAGCTGTAGAATTAGAAATGGTTGACAGCAAATTTTGTCATGTGTTTTGCTTTGTTTTTTTTACCACATTTAAAAAAAAAAGGAAAATGTACTAAGTATTCAGTTTTTTTACTAAATGTAATATCATTCGCACAGAAAGGTGCCTCCTCATGACTACACATTGCCTCAGTGCCAATTGTGCAAACTGTGTTTGCATTGTCGTGATCTGGCCATACAATTCACAATACATTCCAGCAATGATTTTCTTTCTTTATTCTTTTGTCAAGTGACTTTCCATTATAACACTCTACTTATGTGCATCATCTCCATTTGAATTTTAAATTGTTTACAGGAAAGAGTCAATATTTTTTCATATGTTAATTCCCAGCTTCCAGCAGAGTGAGGAGAGCTTGATTGTAGCTTAATTTTTTTAAGTAAATAAAAGAATAAGTATGTCTTTAAAAACCATAATTTTGCCCTTCTATTTAATCAGATTCTTATAAAATTATGCTTTTACCTGCAACACATCTTAGCATGGGTTGAAAAATGGTTGTCAGTTTGTAAAGAGACGTCTGTGATATATTTATAAATCTGCTGAAAGATACTGCCTTTTCCCACACTGTTTGAACTGGGATATACAGATAAGTGAGACTGTCTATAATATTACCAAATCTTTTCCATATTATATTCATGTGCAACATGCTGAATACAAGCTTCACATTACTGTCACTTTAAGAAATTGACTCTATATTTTTATGTGTTTCTCCTTTTTTCATATAAAATGCCCAGTCTTGATCAATCTTGAGAATCTTAAAAAATGGTCTGTGAATAGGTCTTTTGAAATTACTGTGTACTTTGGCAGAGACTTTATTGCATTACTAGACCACTTTACATTTTTCCAAGTATTCAAATAATTCAGCAACAAATTTTTTTTGAAATACTACCTATACACAGTTGTTTTCATTTTTCTCCCTGGAAGTTTATTATAGGAAGAAATCTCTTTCAGGTTCCTTTTAGCTTTGACATGTATTCTTTCATCTCTGATTCCCAGATGAAATCAAGGGACTTTGAGACTTGGTATATAACACTCTTCTATCACTTCTTGCTGTATAAAAAATAAAGATCCTTCCAAGAGGGTGTACACAACTCTTTTACAGTAGGAGTCATTGAGCCACCACAACTCTTCCCATGGGTACTGAAATGAGTTCTCTTCCTTATGTAGGTGATCATGGAGTTTGCAATGACATCTGTCCTTAATGCATTCTGGAACTGCGAAGCATGAGCAAAACTCTTGTGTAGCTTCAAGGCTATGAAATTTTCCTTTTCAGTATTATCCAAGTTAATCTTTTTACATCTATGTCTTTGCCTGAATGCAGAATACTTATTTTATTCTAAGCACTTTCAAATCAAGCAAATGGCATCTAACCAATGTTGATCTTCAGTGATATGACAGCATGTACATTCTCCATCGTAGCTGACACATTTTCCCAGAATTTCATTTAGTTAAGTCTTAAAATGGGCAATAGATTTTATTGACAGCCTTCTGATAGCCCTAAGTTAAGAAAACTTAGGTCTCTCTGTAGTAAAGGACTCCAAGCAACTCATTAGTAACCAAGGATGTCTGATTTTACTCTAGAATTAATTTCCTTTAGAACCAGCAACCCTGGCAATAACAACAGTGTATTGAGAATAAAGACTGGATTATACACAGCAAATTAAAAGAAACCGTAGCCTTCAAGATTTACACAATAGAAAACCTTGTCAGCAGGTATAGGGATAAAAGTCAGTTAGCTATGATTCCAAAGAGGACAACCAGCTTCCAATGTAGTATTTTCCATAACATAATAAAAGAAACAATATACAAGAGTGATTAGAAAATCCTAATATTCTTTATGCTTTTCCATTGGACTGTGGTCATGCTTGGACAATTCAGTTATGAAGCTTCACAGAAGATTCTCACAAATACATGTAAATTCTTAAGTCTAAAATTCAATTATATCTATACATCAAACTGATGAATTACATAGATAATTCATACAGAAAATGTTATACTAACACTAACACTTTTAAGCAATGTTCTATAATGATAACTACCCATCTGTATAATAAAAATCCTATCTTCAGTTTCAGAGTAATTTATATGTGAGAAACTCAGCCAGAGTTCAAGGTCATGGAACTATAAGGGTCAAAGTCAACTCAGAATGTAATTCTAGATGATTTTAAATCACCCACACTTATCTGTAAGCATTAGCTCTATTAGAAAACACTATACATAGAAATAAAATGTTAAGGTTGGCAATTCTTAAATGGAAACTGACGAACCAGAGTAATAGAGAGCACACTACAATGGGCGGGGGGATTTCTTCCAAATGACACACATATTTCAGAATGTCCTTATGTAGTTTTCAGGTAGTTGACTCTTTCACAGTTGCAGATAACAGAAATTGAACTCAAACCAACAGGATAAAGAGATAAATAAAGAGAGATAAACAGATATAGATGATATGAGTAGAGATACGGGTAGTCTCATATCCTGAGAAAACTTTGCTATTTATAGAATCAAAGGAAGAGATGAGAAAATCATCTCAGAGCCTGGGCTATTACAACCTGAGACTCTTAAACAGCCAAAGAAGAGAGAGAAGATTGCTCAAATATATAAATTCTAGAGTAATAATGCCTGGTTCAGCTTCTGGACCAACTATTTATTTTCTATGTGACCTTGGGCAGTTACTTAACCTTTCTGTGTCCAATTTCTTCATCTTTTAAATGAGGAAACCAACAGTAATTATTTCAGTGGTTGTTGAGAGAATTAAATGTGTTCTTGACACAGAGTTATAAGATTATTAATAGCATCTCTGCTTCTTGTTTCTGCTTTTCTTCACAGGTTGATCTCATTCTTTCCTGCAAAATCCCTTTTCCTCCTGAATGATTCCTAAACAGCTTCTATTCAGAATCTACCAGAGAAAGATCTTTCACAGAGTTTTATAGGTCCAGGAGAAGAACTCAGAATGTCTCTGAGTCATATGTTAACCTCTTGAACCAAAAATGATTCTAGAAGGACAGTATACTGTACTAGGTAATGTGGTAAAGGTGGAGATAAACTCTATTAATAGAAGAAGAGAGACGGGAAATTTTACTGTAAAGTAATAGCTTCCACAAGTCCTAGAATGTCTCCCCAGATGAGGATTACTGAAGTGACAGCTATTGCTACAAAAAATAATAATAAAACCTATATTTACCTAATGTATATGAGTATTAACCTAATGTAATGCCTTACATTCTTATTAGATGTCTATAAAATCACTAGGAAGGGAATATTATCATTATTTATACTTAACCCATACAGAAGCAAAAATCCATGCATGGAGAGCTTAGGAGTCTTAATGAGTTTTTGTTTAATTACCCATTTTTCTTATGGAATATAAGATCTATAAGAGAAAGGATTTTATTTCATGAAACTATGTATCCACAGAGGCTAAGACAGAGACTCATGTATAGCCCATGTTCAAAATTCTTTGTAGAGTGAATGATGTTGCCCACTATCCCACAGCTGATAAATGGTGGAGAGGTCAATCAAATGCACAGTTCTCTGGTACCTGCATCATACTTTCAACCACATTCAAATAGAGGTAGCATATTGTATTACTCAGGGGAATTAAGACAGAAAAATTATTTCTTTTCTTTTCCAGAGAAAGTCACATATCTTGCCTATATATAAAATATTAAAAATATAGACATTAACATTAACAGCTACTGTCATATCAGAACACAGCATATCCATCTCTTATTGAAGATCATTGCCCTGAATGGATGGGACAGAGGACAGAAAAGTTGAAATGGAGAGATGGGGGAAGCTTGGCAGGTAGGGAAGTTTTCTTATAAAAGACTGGTAAATTCTTCAACATAGAGAGGAGTCTGCTGAGAGAGGGTAGCAGAAAGCGCATGAGAAGAAAAGACCTTGAAAGGGCAGGAAGAGAGGAAAAGGGAGAGGTGAGGCAAAGGGCAGAAGAGAGGAACTGGTGACTTCAGTCTCTAAACAAGGATTCTTCCACTGTTCCCTCAGTAAGCCTGAGACCAGCCCTGCCCCCAGTGCCCTGGAAGCTCAGGCAGTCCTTCCCACACAGCTTGGCCCTGCACTTTTCTCTAGGCCAGGAACAGCGATGAAAGCACTTGAAGATCTTGTTTGGCAGCACATTTTGAGGACGGTTTAGCTGGAAAGAGGCATCTGTTTTATGCCAAGTAACACATTCTCTTGGCTTAGAGGGAGCCATTAGTACACTGGTGCTGCGAGGGGAGGGGTGAGCAGGACAGTGTGAGTCTTCCCAGTAAACTCTGCTGTGGATTAAGCTTGGAAGGGAGGTAGGGGAATAGCAGGCAGTTTATAAGTTATAAAATAAGCAGGTTAAAACCAATTCCAACCTTTCTTTATACCGCCCACTTAAGGAATTTGACCCTGGATTCACAATCAAAATTGCTATTAACTCAAGTGGTACTAAATCCTCATTCAGAGGGAAAATGCATATACATTCTCATTTTAAATGAGAACATACATATTCTTAATATATATGTACATACACATATATGTACATACATAGATATTTTCTCCATATTCTACATATTCTCTCTAAGAAAATGTATATAAACTTTCACCTATATGAGATTTAATAGTAAATAGCAATACATCATAATGTATTAAGAATTCATAGTGTGACGTATAAGTGTTTAATATTATTTATAAATAATAAATGTGTGAGTTATTCTCATTATATAAATGCATCTACAGATACATATACACATATTCTAATTATGAGTTAAGATGCCTGTGCTTCCTTCTCTGCACATTTCACTGATGCAACTCCTCCAGCATAGCTTTCTGTTTCAGACAAAAGGTGGAAAGGCAAGAAGAGGAGGATGAGGAAAGAAGAGGGAAACGCGGAATAAAACAATATGTTTAATGAAAGGAAGATGGCCAGGTTGAACATTCCAGGCTCAGGACATTTGAAAACTCAACTTTGATCCTAGCGGAAGGATTTTAAGATAAAAGTTATACTGCAGTTTCCTCAGAGAAGATCTGTGAGGAAACCACTTTGTACTTTTTAAAATAACTGTTCTGACTGCTTAAACATATTTGAACTATCCAAAAGAGAAATGTGTCAAGCATTTTTGAGAAGCCCCGAGACTGTTGTTCTACATAAAAGGAAGCTATAAAGCCTGAAGAAAATGTGACTCTTTGCCACCTGCTAAACTATAAAACTGTTTCTGTAGAACTAACCCAACTCACTCAAACATTTATTGTTAGGGTTAAAGAGTTGAAGATAGATGGAATTAACCGCACAGACAAGCAGGGCACTTCTCTGCACAGTGGCACTGCCCTACAGAGCCGTGTGGAGCCTTGAAGAGAGCAATGAGGGTAGGATAGCCCCAGCTGCTTGAAATATATCCCCTAAAAAGAAACAGAATCTGGGTCATAGGACAATTGGAGAACAGGTGTCTTCTAAATCCTTTGTATGTGTCCAGTGAAAAGATCCCAACACACAGGAGGAGGAGGAGGACCCCGATTAACAATTTCTCTCCCCTCTTGTACCATCAACAACTTCCTTCTCCTGGAGCATGGCATCGCTGGTATCACAAACATCTACTCTAACACCTCCCATTTTAACAGCGTTATCTAAAGAAGAAAACCTAAACCCTCTCTAGACCCCATGCCTTTCTCCTGCTCAAGTTCTCTTGAATTTTGTATATAAAAATCTTTCTCCATTTTGTTGCCTCCAATTTTTCCTCTAATCTCCTTCTTCCACCCTGACCTTCTATGGTTGGTTTTCAAAGGCAGCTGGTTGGACCTATCTTTTGAAACATATATCTAATAATGGCACCCTCTGCTCAAATATCTCCAATGACTTCTCATAATATTGTGAATAAAATTCAAAATCTTCATCATAGCCTCTGGATCTCATGCAATCTGTCTCCTTCTAACCTCATCTCTGAATTTTTTCCAAGTCATTCCCAGGAGCCTGCACTGCTGTTCCTTGAACATTCTGAATGTGTTCTACTTCAGTCTTGTACTCTCTGTTCCCTCTACCTACAATTCTTTTCTCAGGTTGATCATTGATGTTGCAAATCTCCATTCTCAGTTCATCTCAAAGAGGATTCCTTTACTGCTCCATCTAAAATAGCTGTACATCCCATCCTCTGCACTACTGTATTTCACTGCCTTTTTATCCTTTACTTTTATTTATAGCAGCTGTCACTACCTGACATCCTAGTATTGAATTTCATCAAATCTAAAATATTCTCAAACGTAACACATCATTGATTCACATAATAGCAAATAAAATAAAACAATTTTAAAACCATCTGCCAATAAAATAACAGTATGATGTCTCAGACATCTAAGAAGCCCTTATATCGGCCTTGCATTGCTTAAAAATATTTCATGTATACTGGAAGATTTGACAATTTCTCCAGCACTGAGCTGCATTGTTTGGTTTATGATAGGCATTGTCTACTTGTGGACACTTTCTTTCTGAAGGTTCCTTGAAGTCTGGTTGTTGTTTAACAAGAAAGAGTGGAATTGCATCTGTTCCTCCAACAATGAATATTTGCTTCTCTGATACCAAATTTATGTCCCCTGCTGTGACTTTGGGTCTACACAATTTGTTTCAAAATCAAATTGTAATATTTTTGAAGATGTTATAAAGCATAATTAAATTCAACATGCCTAGCTCTAACAAATTCATACCAGTAACTCCTTGAACTGACAATAGTAGTCTTGTCCAAGTTTGCACACATAAAAGTTACCTGTCTGACAGTAGTTATATGATGTTATATGATCTGTCTATTGCAAAATACATTCCAATTACAAATTTTAAAATGCAAACATATCAGATATTTATAGTATGTTATATATATTAAACACATATTGGTTTACTATATATATTAAACACATATTGGTTTACTATATATATAGTAAACACATATTGGTCATTTATTGTCTCTTTCCTCCACTAGCACGGAAAGATAGGATTGACTTTATTGCTCTAATCCATCTCTACACCTTGAGCATAGGCTGACTGGCATGCAGTAGCTATTCAATAAAGCTTGTCAAAAGAATGAATGAGAGTGAATGAATAAATAATGACACAGTGAACTGGAAATAAGGAAAATTTCCACCAATGCCAGAAACTTAGAGTAATTGCTTTCAGAGGTTAATGAAACTATATAGAATCAAATGCCAATCTGACATATAAACTCCTGTTGCATTTATGAAAGAAAAAAGACCGTAGCAGAACTACTGAATGCTTCATGACTTGAAGGGAGTGTCCTAAAGACAAAGGGTAGCTGGGGGACAGCCAACGGGCACATCTGGGATATATCGCCAGTTCCTTGGCACTGAAGGTGACCCTGAATGGGAAGCTCATAATGCTACTTATCGCTCCTTACTCTTAACCCTGGTTAACATGCCAGAAAAAAATAGGATCACTGTACCACTCACTCCCAATGAGAGAGACTATGCCTAGCAAAGATTAGGGCTTCTGACCCAAGTAAATGCTAACTGTTGCAGCAAGCATAGTAAAGAGGAAGAGGAAAAATTTCCTGAGAAACTTATTCCAGTTTTGACAATCTTTATTATCTTCCCCAGGCTTCTAGATTTCTGAATGCTATCGTCAAAACTATCATAAACATAAACCATTCTCTTTTCCTTCTATCTGGTCAGAAGTATTTAATCAAAATTCACATAAATCTCTGAAAGCATCCATTTTCAAATTAAATATGGGATAAGCATCTGTTCCTTTCCAGTTCCCTTTATATCAGGTTGACTAGAAAAAACCATGAAAGATACGGAATGGATATTACAGTTTAAAATAAATAGAATTAATCTAGGTTATCAGAACAAATGTCTTCCTATGAAATACTGTTATCACCACACAGAAGACATCTAACGTATCTTCCAATTCAGGTTTAGGAGTTCACTGAAGCTTCTGGTTTCAAAAGATATTTCAGTGATACCTTCCATGTAATGTTTCTGTTTCTCACTAATGATGCAACAAAACTCACACAAGAAAAAACTTCATGATAATGGGTGAAAAGTAAAATGAATAGGGAACTCGAAGTTCAGATATAGGAAGAACTGGTTTTATTATAAGACAGATGGGACAAGGCTGAGAAAACTTTGGGCAGGACTTGTTCTATGATGTGTTTAGTTTTGCTCTATGAAACTGAGTTGATCTTAGGGTACTGGACTATTCTTGGAAGTCCCACAAAATGTGGCCCCTGACTCACAGATGGAAGGACTCAAAACAGGTAGACAGAGATAGCTAGATTTTCTCAGGACTGAAACATATGTAATTTTTGGACCCTCTTAAAAGAATACAAAATTAGACACAAAGAGATTTGGTGTCAAGTAACAAAATAAATGAACAAAATATAAAATTCAGAAAACTTAAACATAAAAATCCAAAACTTTGTACAGTATGTTTAATAATAAATGGCCTAACATGATTCCATAATACTTTCCCTACACTTCTTGTCTGCACCCTCCTTTCAAAGAATGACAACTGAAAGTCTCCAGAGAAATTGTTAGGATTATCATAAATTTAGGAAATCTAATGATGATTTCCCCCCATATTTTGCCATTTATAAGAATTTTTCACAGACTAGTTTTAGTTTCATACATTTAAATCATTAGCTTCTAGTTGACACAAGTCATGTCACAGTCAGTGCAAAGCATATAAATACATACTATTAAATTCAAACTAAATGCACTTGCCCTAGTCCATCTCCAAATCCCTGGGCCCATGCCACTGTCACCTTACATGAAGTTTATGAAGTACGATGGATGACAAATAGGAGTGGAAAGAGAGTGAGTTTGAGCCAATTACTGAAAAACAATGCACTCATGCAAATTTAAAAAAAAACATTAGAGAATATGAATATTCTTCTAGGGTAGGCTGACCATAGGTACCACTTTAAATGGGATAGTGCCTTTTTTTTTTTTTTTTTTTTTTTCAAATTTCTCAACTGTCTCATTGTTCCTGTATGTCAATTTTATCCTGTTTTTAATAAACCAAGGCCATCTTTTCCCCTCTTTCTAAAATTGCAGTAACTTTGGCTTTATACATTAAAATAAAGTCATATATAAGTTCCCCATATGTGCAGTTTCCCTATTCCTCAGACATATGTCAACACACCCTGTCCTCCACCAAATCACCAAGTGTAAAGTCATCTTTAACTCAGGGCAAAAAGGACAGCTGAGTTGCCCTGGGCCAAGTCTGTTCATGGGGCCCAAAAGCAGTTGTCCCTTTTGTCCCACATTGAAGACAGCCCTTGCTCCCACGCTCTGTGAGGAAACAGGAGCTGTGGGAGGAGGAGGAGGATTCCTCTCACCCATTGCTACTGGTTCTTTAAAGGGAGAACACTGCAGTGTGGAGCACAAAGTACTATAGGGGTTATCTCTGGCACTATGGAGGTTATCTCCGTTATCTCTGGTACTGTGGATGTTACTGGGCATTGCTGGCACTGGGATGGTTAAAGCAGCAAGTGTTTTACGCAGGACATTTAGAGCAGGGCTTACAGGGGTGCCAAATTTGATTTTTGCCTGAGGAACCAAAAGTCCTTGCCTGGCCCTGGTTGTTTGTATGAAGTCCAGCCGGATCACATGTTTTTACACTTATTTGTGGCCAGCCTGACTGCTCTGCTCCTGCTCAGATTGCTCTGTCTACTCCCTACCCCTTAGTCACAGCACATACCTCATTCTGTTTTTGCCATGCCAATATCCCATTTTTGGTCAGCCTGTTCTAGGGAACCATCCAGGACTTGGAGAGGTCTTGTTGCAAATGTGCAACTTGAAGCTTAAGCTTCCATATGTTAAATTTGTTTTTACAGCTTAGAGAACAGACATATAGCTCCAGGAAAAAAAAAAAAAAAAAAAAAGGTTATTGAGGCAAAAAGAACACTGACCTTTCTGTTACCAAAATTTTCTCTCTCCAGTTAAAAAGTAAACAAAGAAACATGACTACCTTGTGTGGAGATAAAGGAAAAGCTCTTCCCTTTCTCTGAGGTTCTTCACAGGCTAGAGGAATGAAAAAATTAACATCAGGCAAGATTAATAAGAGAAAAGCCCAAATTTATTAACATGACATAGAGAATTTACACGGTGGTGATTCTGAGATAGCTTATATTCTGAGTTGAGGCATGGTAAGGGCACCTGGAGTGTGGCAGAAAGAGGATGCTAATATTAACTGGCGTAAGAAACCAATTTTGAGAGACTTGGTAGGTACTGTTTTAGCCCCTCCAACTGTATTAAGACCAACGAGCAGAGAAAATACAGCCTGGATGAAAATAAAAAAACAAGAAATGAAAAAATGATATATGTAAGTGAAATAAGTATTGATAAAAAGAGACCAAAAAAAAAAAAAAAGACAAAACCAAGAAGACAGAATGAACATCTATACTGAGAAGAAAGTCCTCCTATTTGGGCAATGTAGGAAAGCATAGATGGGTCTAGTGATCATTATCAAGGATATATATCTCATTTATACATTTATATAGTTCCAAAGATCACCAGGAATGAAAATCTACATGTCCCATGGCAATGGTTTCCTTGCTACCTTCCAGTCTTCTACTTTTCTGTTGTCCCTCTGAATTTTAAATATCAAGATATTCCAGAGTAGTTTTGTTGTACATCTTCCTGATCACACCTCAGTACTCCTATCCTGTCCTCAGATACATTTTCCATTTTGTAGTAAGAATCTCTATTCTGCATCTTCCCTTTCTCTCTAATGCACAACTCATGTAAAGTTGCTGTGTGAATTCATGGTTATTAAAAGGGTAATTACAGCACAGAACAGGAAACAACCTAATATGAGTATCAGATATTATTGTTCTTGATGGCTATGCACAGTATTCGGCCCTGGGGCATTTCTCACCGGGGCAACTCAAATTCCTGTTAAGAAGCACGGACATATACAGGACATTGTTTTCTAGAATAAGAAGGGGAATAGAGAGTGATGCTTCTACTTACTACCAAGATAAATCTTACAGGATGTTGTTTTCTAGAATAAGAAGGGGAGTAGAGAGTGATGCTTCTACTTACTACCAAGATAAATCTTGGAAAAGTTAACCTTACCTGAATGTCCTTTTGTTTCCTTCTGTGTTAAGATATGAGAAGTAACCCATCGAGAATGGAGATTCCATATGATCCAGTTATCCCATTACTGGGTGTTTACACTAAAAATGCAACAAAACGATCTGCAGAGATACAGGACCCTGTTTACTGCAGCATTATTTATAATAGCCAAGAGTTGGAAACAATCTAAGTGCCCACTGACAGATGAGAGGATGAAGAAGCTGTGCTATATATGTTAGGTAAGTGTTAACTATAAACTAGGTGCAGAGGAAAAGAGAACAAAGGCGGTAGATCAAAACATGGTGCCAATCTAAAGTTCTCTCATCAATTGAGAAGAGCCACTAACAGACCAATCAGAAAACTTAACCCACCTCAGAACTCCCTGAGCGGGGATAAGAGCAGAGCGCAATCTGCTAAACTCTTTTAAAAGTCAGGCCCCAAAAGCCGCACTTGTCATTTCCTTTTGGAACTACCTTCCCCATCCTACCCCTGGAGTCTTGGCACTTTCCCTTCAATAAGCCTCACTTGTTTTCTACTGACTGTACTGCTTTCTTTGTTCTCAGAGAATGTGGGGCAGGGGGTAGGTGACAAAACGGTGTCCCAGACCCCTCAAAGACCCAAAGGCGGAGGCAAGTTTCCAAAGTCCCCCATGGCAATATATATATACACAAAGGACTGCTATGCAGCTGTCAGAAAAGTTGAAATTCTGTCACTTGCAACAACATGGATGGGCCTAGAAGGAATACTGCTTAGTAATACAGCCAGAAGAAGAAGGACAGATATCATATGACTTTACACATATGTGATACATAGAGGAAAAAAGCAGAGAAATTAAATCAACAGAAATAAGCTTTTAGTCAATAAAATCAAGTTAGTGTTTATAAGAAGGAAAAGTGGGAGGTGGGTAGGCAAACTGGGTACATGGGATCAAATAAGGTGAAGGAAGACTGGAATGGTAGTGGGGGAACTGGTGTACTGTATATTTATGCATACATGAATTTACAGTGATGTACACCAAAAATCTATATAATGCCATGATGCAATGCTCCTTCAATAAAATTAATCAAATAAAAATATTTAAAATATGAGTAGTACCCTATCAAAATAACAGAATGGGTTTTGTAGAGTAATAAATGGGTTTATATAAGTAAAGTGCTAACACTGGTATGTAGCATCTAAACATTAGCTATTATTACTTGCTGTCTCTCTTTTCTGCCTCCCCCAGTGTGCTGAGTTTTGTTAATAACAATACTAAAAAAATTATAGGCAAACTAAATGTTTATTAATGGAGGATTTGTTATATACTAAATACTAAATAGGTATATTTATAATTATCAAGATACATATTTTAATCAGTATCAGAATTAAAAACAGATCACTGAGAATATATGTGTGTATATATATATATGGTATGATCCTATTTTACATAAATAAATACATACAACATTTTGTGGGAAAAAAAGCATGCTCAAATAAATACTAAAAAACACAACAGTAGTTTTCACTAGAATTATTGTGTGGGATTTCCAGTAGCATTTTTATGAAAAGTGTGTGTATATATTTAGGCATATGTACATATACACAAAGATCAAATAATACATGATCAAATAATGTAAGTGAATAAAAGGCAAATAACAATCAAACAATTACTTGTACCATATAGTATAGGCAATGGGTTACTATCCTTAACATATAAAATAGTTCTTAGAAATATGAAAATAGAATTCATCAAAACAAAAAACATAGCAGGAAATTCATAAAGCAAGAAACACAAAAAGATAAGTATTAGAAAACATTTCAGTTTCATCTATTATCAAAGAATTACAAGTTTAAGGCAAATGAGACTCTTTTTCCTCTAATGTCCAACCTCTAACTTCTACCTCATTCTTCCACTTTTAAGGACACTTGTGATTATAATTGGGTCCATTCAGACAATCCAAAATAATTTCCTTTTTTAAGGTCAGCTAATTAGCATCCTTAACTGCCTCTGCAACCTTAATTCTAATTGGATATGCAACCTAACATATTCACAGATTTTGGGTTTTAGGATACAGACATCTTTGGAGTGACATTATTCTGACTACCACAAATGGTAAAAAGAAGTAATCATTATTTTTATATAAACATAACTCCCACCAAGATTACTTTAAGTGTTTATGAAGAGAGTTTGACAAGCTAAAGTGACATTTCATGTTGAGAAAAAATCAAGAACTCAGTGGATTTTTAAAATAGCAAAACAGAACATTAACAAAATGAAATGACAACCATGGGATATTAGAAAATATCTGTAAATTTTTATCTGATACAAAGTTAATATCAAATATATACGCACATGTATATATATGTATACATGCATATATACATATAACTTGTACAACTGAATAAAATATCTGATTGAAAAATGGGCACAGACATATTTCTAAAGAAGGCATACAAATGGTCAATAGGTACATGAAAAGGTGTTCTACATCACTAATGATAAGAGTAAAGCAAATCAAAGATACAATGAGATGTTACCTCATACCTTTTAGAATAGTTATTAAAAGACAAGAGTCAAGTGTTGCTGAGAATGCAGAGAAAAGAGAACCTTTGGGCACTATTGTTAGGGATGTACATTGGTACAGCTGAAAGGGAAAACAGCATGGTCTTTTGTCCAAAAATTATAAATAGAACCAACATTTGATCCAGCATTTTCACTTCTGGGTATTTATCTGAAGAAAACAGAAAGACAAATTCAAAAAGATTTATGTATTCCATGTTCACTGCAACATTATTTACAATAGTCAAGACATAGAAGCAACCTAGATATTTCATGTGAATTCATATATTTATATATTATTTACTCGTAAAAAGGAAATCCTGCTTTCTATGACAATGTAGATTAATCCTGAGTGTATTATGCTAAGTGAAATAATTTAATAAAGAAAATAAAATACTATGTGATTTTACTTACATGTGGAATCTAAAAATATAAAATGAACTCAGAGATACAGAGAACAGATTGGTGATTGCAGAGGGGAGGACTGGGTAGAACACACGAAATGCATCAAGTGGTCAGAAGGTATAAACTTCCAGTTTTAAGATACATAAATACTGAAGATGTAATACACAATAGGGTGACTGCAGTTGACAATACTGTACGTCTATGAACTGCGTAACATTTAAGTTAAGAACATCCTGCATATAGAACAGTAGTTCCTATATACAGTCTAAGTGTATAGTGGCCTCTACATCTGTTTGTGTGATCACATTGCCATTTGTACAATGATCAAATCACCTAAGGATGCATTTCTCAGATTGTTTCTCTTGTCATTAAACAAACCATTACTGTATTATCTATTTGAAAGTTGCTAAGAGAGTAAATCTTAAAAGTACTCAGCTGTAATGGTGATAAATCTTAACTTAATGTGGCAATCACTTTAGCAATATATGTCAAATCATGTTGTACAACTAAAAGTAATAATGTTATGTCAATATTGAAGTAAAAATAACACAGCATTTTAAAAAGAAAATAGTGACTATTCTAAAGACATAAAACTAAAGAATAATTAATGACTGCTGTTAAATCTATAAAAGACTACTGAAAAAAACCACATTGGAAATTATGCCCAGGTTGTAGCTATTCCCTGATTAGGTCACAGCAGCTTCACTGGAGCTTTTGTATACAAATGACTCTCAAGGAAAAGACTGACAACATACTAAGAAGGAAACACTACTTCATCCTTAAAGGATTCTATTCCTTTAAACCTTGCTGTAGATTGTATCTCTGTTTATTTCTTAGACAAAGCTGTTAAATGATTCATAATTTTATTTTCATAAACACTGATTTTCAGTATGTAATGACTGACTTTATATCATCCACTGATGTATCTATTACACACTTATTTAGTTAACCAAGAATATAAACATTAAACATCTTAGGTACCCAGAAGTACATATCAAAATTTCAATTGCCATGCCTATAAGAAATGTCCCAGTCCCTAGTGTGAGGCTTAGAATTTAAATGCTAACACAAACTGGCAAATATCACAGGGTTTTTACACAATGAATATTTTAAAGAGGTGTCTGATGAAGGCAGAGGATTACCTGCCTTTTTAAAGTCTTCCAAGCCTTGGGCCTCCCATGTGTCCAGTGATGTGGCACAGCAGAGGACAGGCCCACTCTGACTTGGTATTCCTCAATCCCATTCACGACTTTGGAGCTACAGGTCAAGATTCCCAGGCTCGAGCAGGCGTCCAGACAGCGGGCATTGGAAGATGGCCCTGAAGAAGAAATCTCACCTCTCATATTCACACCTCACCTTCCTGACTTGGAAAACACCTCCAGTTAATGAGCAAATCTGGCATCTGTCAGCTTTTTGTAAGCAAGCATTTCACAAGGTTTACAGAAAAGTAAAGTAAACAGAGTTCTGAGTAACAAAAGAGTGGCGTTTATGCATTCTTTGATTCACTTTAAAGGATGGTATAAACTGACTTTTTAACCAAGCATTAGGCAAGATCTGGGCCCAAGCCATTCTATAATAAACAGTGACATGGCTATATTAAAATATTTACTTAGTGTGCTAAAGTGACTTATAGGAAGAGTGGCTACTACATAGAAGTCCTAAGTATTAAGGCGTCAGGTGCCACAGGCGGCATAAATATTCCCTGTGCACTTGTTTATAGGAAAACCCCATCTGGATTCGGCTAAAACAGCAAGCACCCTGGTGACCCCAGTTTTGCTATTGGAAAATCTAACACAAGTGTTCACTCATCTAGAATAACTACAGTGCTAAGTGCCAAATGACAGATGGGAGGGGATTGGCTTTTCTCAATAAAATCCAGGCACTCCATTGTGAAGGGTTTCATTGTAAGTGCACCTCGGCATTTATAGACTCTCAGAGTAGACGTGCAGCTAGCTGAAGCAAGGTGCTGGGTCAGGCTGACCACAGCCTGCCTCTCCAGAACAGCTTTGCCTAGACACATCCCTGCAAGCTAGGCAGGACTTGAAAGACTAGTCCTGAGATAGTCCATAAACATCAATGTCATCAATCCCTGCCCTCCTTCCTTCTCCTCCCCCAGATCAGAAATACTGGGTAGTGATAAGGCAGACTGGATGCAGACCAAATCTGGTGGGATCAAAAAGTCACAGTACTTTGAGCAAGAAAGTCTGGATTTGTGGAACACTCCTTCACTTACTTGAGTTTAACCTGTAGGGTTAGAGAGAGAAAGCAATGCATGTTACTTGTATGGAATCGTATGGAATGCTTTTCCTAAGTTATCTCATTCATATCCTCATGTCAGTACCATGGTGCAAAGTTGTACTGATCTGCATACAGTTGAGAATGATTTCGGGGAATAAAAGGTCATCCTAGGCTGGACCTCAGTCATTCCTTCAGATGAACACATCAACCTTCTCCAACTGCTGACCAAGCATAATGGGAACAATAAAATAATACGAGTCATCTTCTGAGACTCATCATTTCATTGGGATCATATACTTCTGCATGACAGTATGCCTACCCAAGGAGTACAGAGCTCAGAAATATAAAATCTCAAATTAAAATCAAACCGTTAACTGAAAAGCAAAATCTCTGTGATTTGATAAAGGAAATCCTTCTACCTGACTGAAAATCTTCCCCCAACTGAACTCGATTAATTTCCTTTCACTCATCCACTAACTCAACAAAGAAATGATTACCTACCTTGTACGGATCCCTTTCTAAATGAGGAGTAGACAGCAAAGAGAATTTTCTCCCTCATGGAACTGACCTAGTGGGGGATGAGATAAATGCTTAAGATTACATAAATATTTAACATAATTTCAAGCAGTGATAAGGAAATAAAAAGACAGGAATAGGGAATAGTTAGGAAGACCAATTTAGGAAGGGTGGATTGATAGCCTAAGCTATTAACTTAGGTTTTTAGATTCAGGGGAAGATATTAATCTAAGCTACAATCTTTGGCACCATAGTCTAAAGTTTAAAACTGTACCATGACATGAAGGAAACAATACGCAGTTGAACTATGTTTAAAACTCTGGTCTAAGTCTTAACACTCACTTTTTGTGTGGTCCTGAGAAAGCTATATTATTTTGTAGAGAGGGGAACTGAAATCCTGAATGGTAATATGACATATCAAGGCTGCAATATAGATGTCTTTTCTAAGGCTCCTTTCCATTCCTTTCCTTTTTATATTTCTAGAACAGTGCTGTCCAGTATGCATGCTACTAGTCATGTTTGAGCATTTACCTATAAAATTATTAAACTTTGAACAATTCATTCTCTCCATTACACTAGCCATTTTTCAGTGCTCAGTAGATATATGAGAGGCTGCCACATATTAGTGAAAACTATAGAAGATTTCCCCCACTGAAGAAATTTCTATTGAAAAGACTAGGTCCAGAATTCTATGGATTCTGTTAGCTCTTTTTTTTCCTTTTTAAGGAAAGGTGCAGGCAGAAATGAAGATGAGCAGAGGCAGGCAGGAAGAGAGAGGAGGAAAAATCATTTTACTTAGTTGTACATCTTGATTTAGATTGGAAATTAGATACAATTTTCTCTAGAATATTCAAAAATATTAAATTTAACGTACTTTAACACAGTCTTAAATTTAAAATAAAAAATGGATAAAATTATATGATGGTACTCAAGCTGACTTTTTTTCTTAAAAAAAAGGAAAGGTGCAGGCAAGAATGAAGGTGAGTAGAAGCAGACAGGCTGGAAGAGAAAGGAAGAAGCACTTTATTTAATTTATTTAGTTGCACATCTTGGTTGCTCCTTCCAGCCCAAGAATGTGAACCAGGATCCGTGGGATGCATATGGACTGCGCCAATCGAAGATAACTGACCAAGCTGCTACTCTACCAGGACACGCCCAAGTTGACCTTACAATGTGGTGGTCCCACCAGCACAGTCATGGTGAGAAATAAATAGGTGAACTATTCAAATGCATCAAAACCTTGAAACTATTAAACTCTTAATTTATAGAAAATCATAGGAACATAATAAATAGTATCACCTATTAAGATCTCATGCGAACATACTGTATGGAAGTCACACACACACACACACACACACACACACACACAAGTTAATGAGAGGAATAAATTCTACTATATCCTTCAATTGCAACTTCATGCAACCATTTAAAGCCAAAATTATGAAAAATATTAGTAATATGAAAAAATGTTCATATGACATGTAGGGCAAAAAAAATGACATGATAACAGGTAACACTCTAAATTTAGGAAATGCCAATTACTTTACTAGAGGCTTTCAATCTATTTTGTCATTTACTTCCCAAAATATCTATACGCAATCAGTACCACCAATATTATCTCCAATATACTGTTAAGGAAACAGAGACTTCTACCACAAATCACTATATCACAATGACATGTCACATATGCGGTCATTCTAATACATAGCCTCCTCTCCTGACTGCCTTCTCAGGAGGCTCTCTAAGCTCAATGTTCTCAGTCACGTTAAAAAAAAAAAGGAGAAAAAAATGTACATTAAGAAAAAATGCTGGCTAGAAATACACAGGAAACTTAGCAGTGATTATCTCTGAATGACAGGGTTACAGCTCACTTTCATTTTCTTCTTCAAATTAGTCTTTTATTTTTAAATCATTCAATAATAAAGAAAAAATTGTAGTGAAAAAGAAAAGCCATCTTCATACACAGATCTGTACATAAGGGGAAAAATCATAATTCAAAAGGCAAAGCTAAAATTGGAATTTCAAAGTGTTGCCTGGAAATTAGTGGGAGTTCAAAGGAGTTAAATAAAAGATGGAAAATTGGAGATGTGCCATTGCTTAATCTTTAAGCTCTTCCAAAAGGTTTCTATGTGCGGTTGTTGGTTTCTGTCTCTCTATCCTCAACTTAACTGATGAGCATTTATGCAACTACTGTGATCTTAGAAGCCACACTAAGGTTTCCAAACTTTTAAGTCTATTTAACTGTTGTTATTTTGTTTTAATGGGTTTGTTTATTGGCTTAACAATGAATTTACTATCTGCAGGCCCTTTACCCCTCTCAATTTTATCATTATTATTATTTTAAATCAGGCAACACTTTGTTGAACAAACCTGACCCTGAAGAATGCCTGCTGGCACATTGTCCAAGAAGTCTAGCAGAAGTTTGTATGATTATCTTTATGAGTGAGTACAGTTTAGTCTAGTCCCCTTTTTGTTGAATAACACCATCACACATAGTCCCCCAGCAAATAGGAGAACCGGTCTTACCTTTGATTGGGTGTTCATCAACCAAGAAGTCTTAGAAGATAACTTCACACACTGTAGCAAAACTGTCATAAAATCGTGCACATATTTGTCGTATTCATTATCACACTTCAGTTTGCCAGTAGTTTTCCTAAAACATCTGGAAGCTCATTCCAATGCTATCATCCATATACACATTCAGTTCCAGAGAGGCAAATTCTAACCCCGAGATTTAGGATCAAACCAATGCCTTGGAAAGTGGTGCATTAATTATTTAAGCAGGAGGGATTAATTTCTCTGAGTCTTTCTATGATCTAAATTTCTATTTGGGTCTCTTTGCTTTTTAGGCCCCAAAGGACACTTCACGTAACAGTAGAAAGAATGGGGTAATGCAAAACCAAACCGAACCGCAGGAATTACAGTCACCCAGACCTAGGTCCAAATTCTACTTGATCATTTACTGGGTAAGATCTTAAACAAGTATGTAACTGCTTTGAGATGTGTGTTCCTAGGAATCATAACGTTGGCACTAAGATTCAGGATTGTGTGTGTGTTGTGTGTGTGGGGGGGGGGGCATACATGATCCTTGAGTAAAGTGAGTATTAAGGACACTGACCCCCCACAATCAAAAGTTCACATGTAATTTTTCATTCTGCCCACCCCACACCCATGGATATCAAAATCCATGAATACTGTTAGCCCTCCATATCTGTATATTCCACATCCCCACTTCTTTGAATCCTAATCCATGAATGTAGAACCCAAGGATATAAAGGTTCAACTATTTTTATTGAAAAAAAAATAGTCCAAGTATTAGTAGACCCATGCAGTTCAAATCCATATTGTTCAAGGGTTAAGTGTATGTCTGTGTGTGTATGTGTATATATATACCTCCATCTCTCTCTCTCTCTCTCTCTCTCTCTCTCTCTCTCTCTCTCTCTATATATATATATATATATATATATATATATATATATATATATACACACACATACATACATACATACATACATACATACATGGAGAGAGTATGCTTAGTATGATGCTAAATGATGATGTGTGGCTCATAATAACAAATAAACATGCTCTCTCTTTCCATTCTCATTACTCTCAGAATTATATGTGCCCTACAATGAGTTCCTTGGGTCCCAAAACAGAGTAGGGGTATTTTCAGCCATGGTTCTTTGCTTTTACTTAATTTCTATTTACTTGAGAGAGCCTCTTTGATATGAAAAGCAATTATTCATAAAGGTGGAAGAAAGCAGAACTTCCACCAACTTTCCTCTTGGCTTCAGTTTATTTCCATGCTATATCATGCTCTAATGAACTAGACTATAAACCACCCATGGAAATCACCATTTTCTATATACTGAGGTAACCCAACATATTAACACCAACATCCAGAGACAGTGCCCCCTGATGACCCCAGTTCCATTCTTTTCCTGTGTGCTCCTTATTTTGTTTCAATAATGGGAAACACTGAAGATTGTTCATCTTGTCTAACCAACATGGACCTAAGCTTAACTTACTTGTGAACCCAGTCTCACTCCCTCAATTCATAGTATGCAATGTACTCTGAAGTTGTCATATCTTCCCAACCCTTTGCAGCAGACTGAATTGGTTGAGTTATATTGAGGTTCTCAGTGGAGTAAAGTAATAAAAGTTTATTTCTTGTTCACACTATGTGCTCATTGCATATGAGTCAGGGTCTTTGTTCCAAGATCCTTACTCTGGGACCCAAGCAACTGATTCAATAACCACTCTGTGAAACATTACCAGTATCTATGACAGAAACAATAAATTCATATTGGTTCTTAAAACTTATACATGAAAGACAACATGCCATATTCCAGTAACTAAAGTAAGACATATTACCATGCTAGAGTTTGAGTGGGAAGAAACATGCACATGCCTCATAACTTACATGCCTATTAGATATGTTAACCAGGGATAATACTAGTTCTATTTTAAAAGTGAATACATACCCAAGAAAGAATTAGTAAACTAGATTTCATTACAATTAAAAATATCTGCTCTACAAAAGACAGTTTCAACATCTCCAAAGCAGACATATAGATGACCAACAGGTACATAAAAACATATTCCACATCTCCTGTTATTAGGGAAATGCAAACCAAGATACACCTTTGAGAAAGGCTATTTTCCAAAAGAGTGCAAATAAGAAGTGTGCTGAAGATGCAGAGAAAGAGAACTCTTATACAATGTTGATGGGAATGAAAATTGGTGCAACTATTATGAAAAGCAGTATAGTTTCCTCAAAAAAATTCAAAAACAGAAATTCCATATAATCCCATTATTCCATCTTTGGGTATTTCCCTGAAAAACACAGATTCTCAGAGATCTAGAAGCCCCATGTTTCCTGCAGAGTTATTTACAATAGCCAAGAACTAGAAATGGCATTACTGTTTATTGACAGATGAATGCATAAAGAATATGTGATACATACACAATGGAATACTACTTAACTATGTAGAAAGACAAAATGCTGCCATTTGCAACAACGTAGATAGACCTACAGGTAATTATGCTTAGTGCGAGGATGACTTAGAAGCAGAAAGCAAAACATCGTATGATTTCAGTCATATGTGGTACACAGAGAAGCCAAACAAACAAATGAACCAAATCTAATAAAACAGCTTTTCAGTCTATAGAATCAAATTAGTAGTTGCCAGAGGAAAGAGGCAAATAGGGTAAAAAGGGTCACCTATGTGGTGAAGGACAGAATTAGACTGTTGGTGGTAAATTTAATGTAATATATACAGATGTAGATTTACAACGGTGTACATGTTAAAGCTATATAATGCTATGATGCAATGGTTCTTCAATAAAATTAAGATTAAAATTATTCCAATTAATAAAAAAACACTGTGAAAATAAAATTTAGATTAAAGTGTTCTATGTAGAATCCTTAAAAATCTGCTAGAAATAATAAAAAAAGACAAAGAGTGAGAAAACAGACTAGGAGAAAATATTTGCAAAAGAATGTTGTTCAAACTATACAAAACAATGCTAGGTATCAACAATGAGAAAATAATCAAATAAATTAAAATGAACCAAAGTGTACCACTCTGGTGGGGGATGCTGAAATTGGGTGAGGCTATGTATACATGGGAGCAGGATGCATTAGTAATCTCTGTACCTTCTGCTTACTCTTACTGTGAGTCTAAAATTGCTCTTAAAAAATCAAGTCTACTTTAAAAAACAAATACATCTCTTAGAGGTTAAGAGGCTTGGTTAAGGTCATGCAAGAGTGCCTTGAACCTAGGAGATAACACATTTTCTGCTGAACAAAGGAGTATAAGAATGTGTGAGTTAATGATGAAAAAAGTAATATTATGAAATCCAGGTTACAAATACAGGTGCCCTGATCCTCGATTGAGGATTCTTTCTGTTTACATGTAACAACTACCTAGCTCTTCTTCCACCTTTTCTTTCATCCAAGCTACTAGCAATTATCTTCCACCCCAAGGAAGTTTTCTTCCTTGTTTGTAAAACTTGTATTTCTATGTCTAAAATGACAAGCAATTATCATTGTAATAAAACACAAGCAGATGTACATACATCTACAGACACATAAAAATGACCAACTTATAATAAGCACAGTGATAGCATAGGACAGTTAAAGGAAATAATAATCCACATAATTCATACTAAAAACCTGTTTACAAAGGAAGAAGCAGCAATAATGTATCCAAGACCCCAGACAGTAATTTTTTGGCAGTGACATCACGCTTCCAGAGGTATTCCAGAGAAAACTATGATTCTTATGATCTAGTTGAGAACCCAGAAGACTGAAAAAATAAGAAATGAGAGAAAGGGAGAGGGAGAGACAGACAGCACTTAACTGAAAATACTGCTAGTACCAGGCAGAACAGAGAAAATGAAAAATTCCTCATCTATGAGAATCAAAACCTGCACATGAGCCAAAAACATCTGTTGAATGTTGAAAGTGACAAAATGCAGCTCAGAGAGAGAATGCACTGAATCATTTTTTTTTAATTCCTAAGAAACTTAACAAGTACATCTAGACGTTGCTCAAGTATGTGCTCTGATGGATCATAGAAATATCTCAGGGAAATGATTCAAATGACTCAGTAAATGCAGTCTTTTTTCTTGGATGAATCACCACTTGAGGAGATAGTAAGAAGTAAGTAAAACCGTAACTGGGAGTCTTCTGAGATCAGATAAATCCTATAGGTTGTTCCTACATGAAGGCATCAAAGCATTTGGGTAAGAGTATGTAAGGAATAGAATAAATAAAAGGTGGACAATTTTCTTTCCAATTTTATTTATATTTCTTTTTAATGAATACATCTATGGTTTTAAAAAATTTAAAGGGACAAATCAGGACAAAGAAAATGTGCCTCAGTCTTCCAAATCCTTCCCAGAATTAGTAACCAATTTCTAGTGTATTCTCCCAAACATTTTATGCAAATGCAAATAAACAGATGTTTTAAAATTTTATTCTTTTAATTCAAATACTAACCTATTGTTCAAACTAATATTCTCTACCTTAAAATAGAACTTGGAAACAAATATTAAAAATTGAGCACACTGAAGACCTAGCAGTTTAAACCAGGTGCAGTCCACATACATTCCAAGGTCCTTGGTTCATGATCTGGGGCAAAGGGAAATAACTAGTGATGAACAATTGAATAAAATAACTCAAGAGCTTCCTCCTCCTCTCTCTTCCTGCCTGCCTACTCACCTTCATTCCTGCCTGTACCTTTCCTTAAAAAATTGAACACTAATAAAAACCAGTTAAATAACTATCTCAAATTGTTGTAAGCACAGATAAAGAAGGAATTTCAGTAAATTTTGAACTGAGAGCATTATAACTCTATAACCCTAGAAGGATATCTTTCAACTCTATAACCCTAGAGAGATATCTTTCTATGAAGAAAAATCTGAATTTTATTTAGTCTATATGTTGATGATAGTAGTATAAGGATAGTTACTTTGAAACTATTTTAAGAGCATTATAGGATAGAGCAAAATAAACAGATGAAGTTGGGAGAATCATGAGTTCTCATGTGAGAGAGAGATAAAAATATGAGACCTTTGTGCTAGTGGATTAAAAGATGTTAAGACTGAATTCTTGTGTCACCTACCCCCAAATTCATGTATTGAAACCCTAAGGCTATTTGGAATTGGGGCCTTTGGGAGGTAATTAGGTTTAAAGAGGTCATTAAGATGGGACCATGATGATGGGATTATTGTCCTTATAAAAGAGGAAGAGAGCAAAAGCTAACTCTATCATGTGAATACACAATGAGAAGGTGGTCATCTATAAACCAAGAAGAAACCCCTCACTGGTGAATGAATCATCCACTACCTTGATTTTGGACTTCCCAGGATCCAGACCTGTGAGAAACAAACATCTGTTGTCTAAGCCACCCAATCTAAAGTATTTTGTGATGGCAGACTAAGACAAATGAGGAAAATTAATTCAAAATAAATTCATTCTAACAACTAAAAAGATCTAAAATTGTAGCCACTTGTACTTTCTGAATGCCCAAATCTTGTTTTTAAATTCTACTTCTCACTAAAAGATCTCAGGGAATCTTGGCAAAACAGCTCTGTCTAGGTCACAAGCAAAGAAAGTATGAAGTTCCAAGAGGAACATTTTATCATTGTTTATAAAGTAAAGAAGTGTTCAGAGACTGACACAGACATGTCAAGATATGCTTGAAGGAGCTCCCAATGATCATATTTGGAGTAATATAGTCTATCAAAAAATAATAATGGATGCTAACATAGTGAATAGAAGAAAGTCAAATTATGTATAAATCTAGTCCATAAAAGAGGAAGTTATGATTCTTCTTTCATAAGAATACCAAATAATAAAAATTATACTGGTGGATTTAGAAAATTACTATTTTGACACCTCTGACATACTGATTCTTGCCTGAATCCATTTCCTGAAATTAAAAAGCATATTTACCATCATTTAAGAGCAGCTCTGTATTATTCTTGACAAAAATGTTTCACCTGATTCTGAATGAAGAAACACTCTGATGAATCCATGCAGCTAAAAGTTTCTACAAGACAACTAGCTGGTATTCTTCTGAAAACTCATTGCCATGAAAAACAAAAAGGCACAGACTGAACTAGATGAACAGATCCTAAAGAGACATAATAACCACATTCTAAAGTCTGTATCACTCCCCAAAATCATAAAGAATTTTTTGCAATAACTAAGAAAATTTGAGTGATACATTAAATTTTATTATCATTTCAATACTAAATTTCTTAGGTGTGCAGTTATGGTGGTTTTGTGTTTAGGGATGAATCAATATTATTATGTATACAATTTGTTTTTTAAATGCTTCCATGAAAAATGTCTATATTTAACAATTAGTGAGACTAGGTGAAAAAATTATATAATATTTTTGTATTAACTTATATTTTAATACTCTTATTTGAAATAAGAAAATTTGAAAATTTTCAAAATGTATAGATATGGGAGATTATGGGGGGGAGAGAGAAAGGATGGAAGTGGGAGACCTATATATTTTAGAGACAGTTCCCTATCATATATAAGGAGAATACTGGTACTGTTTCACACCTGTATTTTTTCCCATTACACATTATTTAACCAGTTCTCTACTACTGAATATTTAGATTAGCTTTGATTATATATATGTGTGTGTATATACATATATATTACTAAAAATAGTAAAAGACAATTCTGTACACACACACACACACACATATATATATATATATATATATATATATATATATCTGGATATGTGCAAGTGCAACTTTAGGATAAATTCCTAGAACAGGAATTTCCAGGTTAAACTTCATTCTTAAAGAATATAAGTAAGCACTGAATTTATAGGCAAAAGATTTTATTTTTCAGTTTGCTAGTGTTCTGAATCTGAACGAACATAAAACAAATCAGAAAAAACAGCAAGCCTCTTTAATTCTGTGAAGAATTTATTTCTTTGCCTTGATGATTTAATTCAAGTCACCCTTAAGTACAAAGCATCTAACATAGTATACTGAACAAATCGATACGGACATGCATCAAATATGTTTGAATGAATGAGTGAATTAATGAATGGAAGCTTCTGGACTTCAGAAGTATTAACTGCAGAATTATAAAATAAACACATCCTTCCTCCCCACATTCCAAAAAGGCTGTGAGAATTTTAACAGCATCTCACTGTAACACACTCACAAATTAGATGTCAAGACACATCTCCCATGGACCTCATTCAGGTCACCAAAATGACTTCCTAATAATGGATTCCCAAGACAGAATTATAGTGTAGTAGCTGGGAATTTAACGTTTATAAAACACTGAATTCTCTAACTCCTTGCCTAGTCTCTGCTGCTGCTGCTGTTTTTTCCTCTGTTATCTCTATTCCTCTAACAATTTACTCCACATCAGAGATGTTTAGAAGAAATGGCAAACTTAGGTATCACCATAGCTTGAGTGCATTGAGGGCAGCAGATTAAAAGATCATGAGCCAAGTCACTTTATCTTTCTATTTTATCACCCATAAAATAAAGAGGTTGAAGTACTAAGAGATTTTTCTATGTTCTGTAGTTCTTTGGAGAAATTATATTATCAATTGTATCATGAATGGTAGTAATAACAGCCACATATGAAATGAGAACAAAGCTTGCAGTAAAATATCAACATAGCTTAGCAAAATTATTGTATACATCAGAGTGGGGAAAAGGTTTCAGAAGTCAGGCTCCTAAATGAGGTTTCCTTGCTATAAATTAATTGATACATATACAGTGGAATATTATTCAACTACAAAAAATAGAATCTTGCTATGTACAACAACACAAATACATCTTGAGGACATTACCCTTAGTAAAGTAAGTCATACTTTCAGAGAAAGAAAAATACCATATGATCTCACTGATATGTGGAAGAGAGGGAAAGAGGGAGAGAGAGATTCAGAAAATAGATTAATGGCTTCCAGAAGCGGAGGTGGGGTAGGAAGCTTGAACCAAATGGGAAGTACAGACTTCCAGCTATACAATAAATGAAAATGGGGATATAATGTAAGGAATGGTGACTATAATTAAAAATAGCATATATTTGAAAGTTGCTATGAGAATCTTAAAAGCTATCATCATAAGAAAAAAATTCTTATAACTATGTATGCTAGAAGTTAGATTATTGTTGATCATTCTGCAATATATACAAAAAAATCATTATGCTATACACCTGAAACTAATATAATGTTACATGTCAATAATGCCACAAAATAAAGAAAAAAAATACTCAATGTCATATGTCATCCAAGAATTGCAAATTAAGACAATAAGATACTATTACACACCTATTAGAATGACCAAAAGTCACAAATACTGATACCATCAAATACCAGTGAGAAGGTGGAGCAATAGGAACACTCATTCATTGCTGGTGGGAATGGAAAATGGTCCCATCACTTTGGAAGACAGTTGGCCACTCATAAAATTTATAGATCCTCTTACCAGATGATGCAGCAATCACACTCCCTGTAATTTATCTAAATGTATTGAAAGGTATATCAACTACATATGTATAGTATAGCCACTTTATCATTTTCCAATCAGGATATTCTTGGTTGGAAACAACTAAGATATCCTTCAATAGATAAACGGACAAATTATGGTACATCCAGATAATGAAACAGTATTCAGGATTAAAAATAAGTAAACTACTACACCATGAAAAAAAAAAAAGCCATGCAAGAATCGTAAATTCACATTACTAAGTGAAAGAAGTCAATATGCAAGGCTACTTACTCTATTAGTTCAATTACATGATATTCTGTAAAAGGCGAAACAATGGAGATAATAAAATAATTAAATGGCTATCAGTGGTTTGGGAGGAGAGAGAATCAGGAGAACATAGAAGATTTTTGGTAGTAAAAACGATTTTATGTGATATTATGATGGATAAATGTCATTATATATTTGTCTAAAACTATACAAGAATGAACCCTTATGTAAACTATGAACTCTGGGTGATAATTATGTATCCTTGTAGGCTATCAGTGGCAACAAATGTCCCACTTCGGGGATACAGTTAGTGGAAAAGACTGCATATATGGGAGCAGATATGTACTTTCCACTCAATTTTACTGTGATTCTAAAACTGTTCATAAAAAATAGAGTCTATTGTTAAAAATAGGACAAATGTGAGGCCAGAATCTTATGTGAATAGGAAATATTGGAAGGTTGAGCAATTAGCTTTCTTGAGTATACAATGTTATTCAGATAATTTGTATTTTTGTAGCACATTGTCGCTTCCTCCAACTTGGAGTTTGGGATTGGGGGTCTAGTTCTAAATCATTTCAATATTTGATTCACAAATTTTTTTTAGGTTTTTCCCTTTTTATTCTGCATAATATAGATTGATCCATTTATTTGATGATGAGGTTACCACTAGATGAACAATGATGACAGAAAGAGAATCAAGAAGGCAGGTTACCATGAGCATATGGTCAAAGACTTAGTGATAGGTCAAACAAAAACTAATTTCTTAACTTAATATTCACAACTTACCTAAATATGCATATTCAATAGATTTTAAATGTGATTATTTTAAATGATATATTTTATTGGGTTTTAGAATTAAATATATCTCTGATGAAATAAACTAAGTAATTAAACCTCATAATAATGAGCTGGGGAATTGGTGAATAATATATTCAATAATATTTTTAAGCAGAAAAGGAAACTAATATACTGAAAATCAAATATGTTGAAATCAGAACAATCTTTAAAAAGTTCAGTTCTAGGTTTTGGTATTAGTATTACAGATTGGAAGTCATCTTTCATATTTTAAGCTAAATAATGAAATCTTATAGAAATGAAAAAAAAGTAACGACTGTCTTAAAAGTGTACTTGAATGTAGGAAAAACTCCAAAAGTTTTATTTTTAACTGCGAATAGTTTAATTAGCAATCAGATACTCAGAAAAGCTTTGTTCTTTCACTAATTACATTCCAGTGATCCCAAAATGGTGAGCTCATCATAAAGCCCTTGACTCAATAGATGTGATTTCCTCGTTTCCTCGCCTGAGTCATTTTAAAACACTTGGACTAGAATTGTGGGTGATTTGCTATTAATGTTCATTAAATGCTCAAATAATGTCACAAGAATCTGTGGAAATTAAGTTGTACTAACTAAAGAAGGTTTTAATATCCTTTTGTAAGAATTCTTTACTTCATCTAGGCCACACACATTTCTTGATAGGCTTATTTTAATAATAATGACAGCTGACACATAAACTATTCTTAGCATTTACTTATACTAACTAATTTTCTAGCAATGTTAGGAAGTATTTACTATTGATATCTGTAGTTTAAAGAAGCAGAAATTGAGGTACAAAGAGGTTCAGTAACTTGCTCAAGGTCACACAGTAGTCAACTTGGGTAGCTGGTCTCTAACCATTCCTCACACTACTTTACGATGTTTCATACATTATCTTCTTGCTCTTTCAAGGGTGATTTTCATTGTTCACTGCAAGGCTGATGTGATAAATATATCTATTTAAAGCCCTTGAAAGAACTTTGGCACATAGGAAATACTTCATACACACTAGTTGTCAATATCACTAACATTTGTGTATCTTCTAAAAAACTATCAAATGCCTAAAGGAAAACCTTTGATTTTGATATATACAAATTCTCATTATTTTTATAGGTTTCACATTGATTCTCTGTGTGCTTTTCAGGTACCCAATATTCAACTACTATTTCGTTTTCTCATCATTTTACTTTCTTGACTGATTGCATTACTGGAGCTCCTGGACCAATGCTAAGTAAAGGGAGTATAAGTGAGGATGTCATTTCCACTACTGATCTCAAACTCCATGAAAATGGACATAAATCTTCAATTTCTCCTTTAAGTATTTACCAAGAATTGGGTGTATGTGTGTGACTGTAAAGTAGTTGCATCCCTCTACTATTATTTTACTAAAGAGTTTTCATTAAAACTGTATGCCAATCTTATAAAAGTGTTTTTGGCATTAAATCACTCAATTATTTCACCCTTTGACCAGTTAAAATACTATTCAATGCCATGAATTTTCTAATATAGTATCATCCTTATTTCCCCAGAATGAAATGTACTTGGTTTTGATGCGGTATTCCATGAATTTACTAGTGAATTATAATTATTCACATTATTACCTCAATATAATTGACATCATTCTCTAAAGTTTTGAGGTCGTATGTACGAATGTGAAAATATATGTATTATGTTATGATGGTTATGAAAAAGAACTTTGAAAACTAATTTTTATGTGTTTTGTGTTCTATTTTTCATCTTCTGAAACAATAATAGCATTGGATGTTTCTATTCATTAAAAACTTCAAGGAATTTCTTTATGAAACTATCTTAGTTTGATTCACCTTTTTAATTTTGAAAACTTCTAAATTTTATTCATGATTTTTGGTTCTATTTGGGTTTTCTCTCTTTTCTGGGGTCAATTTTACTCATTTATATTTTCTGGGTTTGGGGATCTTGTATCAAATTTTCAAATTTTACCTACAGTATAAAATCCATCTATTTATTTTATCAACATTGTCTTTATCTGTATATGTTTCCTTGGATTCATTTCAATTTTCTACTTTTTTCCTTAATTAATATACATTCATTTATCTAATTTTTTAATTACCTGTCACAGATTGGTTTTATTTACTATACTAAATTTTTTCAATGCTTTGATTCAAATGCTTAAATTGTTTATTCTCATTCCATTTTTATGATGTATTTAAGACTGTGAATGTTTCTTTTTTCCACAACAGTATTCTCTTCCCATGATTTTACGGTTATTTTATTTAAGAAAATGTGGAATTCTGCTTTGAATTTCCTCATTTACTCAAAAAGAGCTCAAAGAGTTTTTCTTTTCCTTTTCTTGTATTACCAAGTACTTGAAATTTTTGTTTCCTTGACAATTTTTTTGCTATTTTATGCTTTATTACAATGTAGTTAAGGAAATGAGGTCTGCTTTATTACTGCTTATTAGAATTTGTTATTTTCTTTTTGTAATGTCCTAATATATTACCATGGCACTTGGGAAAAATGTCTATTTTCTGTTTCATCAGAATCTGGAGTTTGTTCTATGCTTATTAGATTATCCTTGCTAGATTCACTATACCATCACTTCTTTCTGTTTGAAGCTGTCATGTGTTGAAAGGAGTAGAGGGACAGTTGCATGTTACTATTATAACTGTACTTTACCTTTTTAATTTACTTACATGCTTGTTTTTTTTCTCTCTCTCGCTCTCATCTTTCATATATCAGTTTCTATGGCAGTTTTAACTTTAGACAATAAGTATACTTTCACATGCCTACCTTAAATGTACTTTATTAAACATATTTTTCAAAGACAGAATGATCAAAAGTCATTTAAATAGTGAGTGCTATTATACCTACATTCCTCTCAATGACCAAATGCCCCAGAAAAGTCTAATAGGAGAGGTAATAATCTGCTTTTCTTTTCATACCAGATTTGGGGCTAGTATTTTTGGATAGTCATTCTTTACATAACATGGCCTCTAAAGGCAGACAAAAAAAGCACACCATGCATAGAACTTACGAAAGAAAAAAAGACACAACACATTTTAAAGCTCATGAGAAAATCTACTGAGATGCATTTGAGAAATAACATATTGATTTCCAACAAGGCACCTTCCTTAAAAATATTCAAAACAATCTTGATTATGAAAAACTATAATAAACTATGGTTACTTTCTCAAAGACCATTTCCCACTTTCTTGGTAATAATCTTAATTTTCATTTGTGAACCAATTCCTCATTAGTACATTCCAAGTATGGGGAAAGTCGTTTCCACTTCTATTTTTAAAAGTAGGGCATATGACTCACACCTAAATTGAGTGGTATTGGTAGTCACTTTTGTTGTAAGTTGATTCATACCATAAGGATACAAGAAGTACTTTTCTGAGTGCTTCAGGAAAAAAAATTCCTCTCTCTTTTTGAAAGAGATAGAACAAGATAAATTAGATATGAAGAAGGAGGTATATTACCCCAGAAGTTGTTGCAGGTTTCTTGAAGGCATACCAAGTATACTCCCTGAACAAAAAGTTGATATCAAGGAAGAAAAGGAAAATGAGGGAAAGACATCAGTCTTGAGAACATAGTTAAGCTCCTGAGTCAGACTAGTCACAGCTATGTTCACTATGTGTGGCATTGATATTACATGAGTCAACAAGTCTCATTTATTGTTGAAGTCAGAATGAACTTGTTTGACTTTGTGCAACCACGTGCATCTTAACACAATGGTTTATACTTGTCTTGAATCTTTGGGAACCCAATCCAGGCATAAGATGTCACTTCCTTCAAACTAACTCTTAATTTATGAACTTTAAAACAGAGCATCCTTGGGATTTTCAGTCAATGTGGCAACCCAGTAGAAGTGAGTCCTACCTCCTCCCCACAGATCAACTAGAAATGCACCTATTTTTTAGGCATAAACACTGAGTAAATGTGGGCCCAGAGGCTAGAGACCATAGCAACAACCACAAGCACAAAGGGTAGGGAAAAAATCAGGGTTCAGAGCTAAATAAAAAATTTAGATGGAGCCATGAGAAAAACTGGGCCTCCCAGGAGTTGCTCAAAAAGCAGCAGAGAATCTACTTAATAGGATCTGGACATGGAGCCAAGGGAGAGGGTCCTGGCACAGGGCAGAAAGAGAATCAGAGTGCTCTGAGTGGGAGCCCCTATGGGGAAATTATACAAGTTGCCACCAGAACTGGAGGCATTTGGGGAAATCCTCCACTGCCAGCCCCTCCCACCACTTTATTGGACCAGAGTCACAGGTCCCACCCAAAAGAAATCCTGCCCCCAGGCTTAAAGGAAGAAGAGAGTCTTCCAAAAGGGAGGAAACTTCCATGTTACCCACTAGTGACATGCTGTGCATGGAGGCAGAATTGCAGCCTGTCAGCTGTGGGCTAACCCCAAGGTGGTTATTACCACTTGGACCTGTGATACTGGGAGAAGGATCTGCATTCCCCACACAAACTTCAACTGCAAAGGCTGAATTCTTGGGTTCCAACTTCAAGTCCACCTAAGAACTTCAACAAATCCAACAGTGGAGATACCACAAAACTCAAGAAATCCCAGTGTTCAAACCAAGATCCAAGCTTATTCAGTGCAAATCAATACCCTATACAAAGCCATCACTACAGGAAAACCTATCCACCAAAAATAAACAGAATGACAATTAAAGCAAAAACACATAGAAATATACACAAAATGATGGATCTAATTAAAACCCCAAGAGAAAATTTGAATACAATGGACCTATGCAAACTACCTGTGGACGAATTTAGGGCAACAATGATAAACATATTCATGGAAATCAAGAAAACAATAGAGGAAGAAAAAGAGAACAACAAAAAAGAGAGAGAAGAAATGAAGCAGCTCAAAACAAATATCAAATAGATAAAGAACCTAAAGAATTCAACAGAGGGACTCAAGAATAGGATGGATGAAGCATCCTATAGAATCAGTGAGCTAGAAGATAAGGTAGAGGAATACATTCAAGGAAACCATCAAAGAGAATACAAAAATGCAAACAAATGAAGATGGCATTTGAGACCTAAGGGACAACATCAAAAGAAACAACATTCACATTATAGTGGTCCCAGATGGAGGAGATAGAGCAAGGGGGGGGGCAAGAAACTGTATTCAAAGGAATAATAGCTGAAAATTTCCCTAATCTGAAGATGAAGCAGCCTCCAGACCCAGGAAGTTCAAAGAGTCCCTAAAAAAAAAGAAACCCAAGCAGACACACACCTAGACACATTGTCATCAAAATGTCAAAACTACAAGATAAAGAATCTTAAAAGAATCCAGAGAAAAACAAATTACATACAAAGGAGTCCCCATAAGACTGTCAGTGAATTTCTCAACTGACACTCTACAGACCAGGAGGGAATGGCATTGTATATTCAAAAGGTGGAAAGAAAAGGATTTTCAACCTAGGATACCATACTGTGTGAGATTATCATTCAGAACTGAAGGACTGATAAAAAGCATTTCCAAAATGCCAAAATTAAAGGAATTTATCACCACAAAACCAGTTCTACAAAAAATACTAAAAGATATTATATAAAGTATAAAGAAAATCCACTAAAAAACAGTAAGATAGCAAATATATAAAGGGGGGAGGAGGAGAAGAGAACAAAAATGTGGATGGTTAGCATGAGTGGAAGACTAATCTGCTTTCAAATAAAAACAGAAAATAAATATAGAATTTTTAAGGCTAACCTCAGGAAAACCACAAAATACATCACCAGAGAAAAATCAATGAAGAAAACAAAAAGGGAAATCAATCAAGATACATATAACTTATAACTACACCCAACCCAAAAAAAGAGAAAAAGAAGAACAAAACTGTTGTTTGGAACAATACACAAAAGACAAATTACAAAATGACACTAAAAAGTTACATACCAATAATCACCCTAAACATTATAGTTTTTATTGTAAACATCTTTCACTTCTGTTGTTAAGTTTATCTTAGGCATTTTATCTTTTTTTGTACTATTGTGAATGAGATTTCTTTCCTAAAAAAAAATCAAACAAAAAATACACAAATTAGTGGAATATAATTAAATACCCACAAATAAACTCACACAAATATGGTTAATTAATTTTAAATATGTGAAAAAATCAAGAAAAAGAAAGGCTTTTAAAAGCAGCTAGAGAAAAAAGAGTCATATACAAAGGAGTCCCTAATAAGATTGTCAGTGAATTTCTCAACTGAAACACTACAGACTAGAAGGGAATGGCATGATATATTCAAAGTGATAAAAGAAAAGAATTTTAACCTAGGATACTACACCCTGCAAGATTATCAGAAGAAATGATAAAATCTGAAGGTATAACGAAAAGCTTTTCCAACAAGCAAAATTAAAGAAATTCACCACAAAACCAGCTTTACAAAACAACAATAAACAAAAACTAAAGAAAGATCTAAAAAGCATAAAGAAACGCCACTTAAAAATAGCAAGACAGCAAAATATAAAAATGGGGAGGAAGAGAGGGGAGAAAAATGTGGATATTCAGAATAAGTCAAGACTAATTTGCTCTCAAATAAAAAGAGGAAATTAAACAGTAGTTGTAATGCTAACTCAGAGTAGCCTCAAAATCTCCAGGGGAACAAAATCTCCAGGGGAATAAAAGCAGAAAACTAGAAGAGAAACCAATAAAATCATAACTATACCCAACCCAACTAAGAAGAGATAGAGAAGAACAAAAGTACTGTCTGAAAAAAACACCCAAAAGACAAATTACAAAATTGCAAAAATAGTTACATATTAATAATAAGCCTAAATGTCAAAAAGACTGAATAATAAAAAAGAGGGAAAACTCATAACTAGAAAAAGAAATGAAAGGGTAGAAGTCTCAACAGACACCACAGAAATATAAAACATCATAAGAGACTACCATGAACATATGCCAACAAATTAGACAGCCTTGAGGACATGGACAGATTTTTAGAAAAATAAAGTCTACTGAGATTGAACATAGAAGAACTGGAAAACCTGAAAAGAATAACCATAAGCAAAGAAATTGAAGAGGTTATCAAAAGTCTCCCTAAAAATAAAAATCCAGGCCAGATGACTTTTCTAATGAGCATTACCAAACCTTCAGAGAAGAATTAATACTTACTCTTCTCAAAATCTTCTAAAATATTGAAGAACAGGGAATACTCTCAAATACTTTCTATGAGGCTAATGTCACACTGAAACCAAAAGCTGAGAGAGATGTCACCAAGAAAGAAAATTACAGACCAGTATCTCTAATGATCAGAGATGCAAAAATTCTTAAACATTAGCGAACTGAATCCAACAGTGCATCAACAAGATCATCCATCATGACCAAGTGGGATTTATCTCAGGGATGCAAGGATGGTTCAACATACATATTTCCATTAATATCATATACCATATCAACAAGAATGAGAAAAACCATACGATCTTACTGACAGATGCAGAGAAAACTTTTGACAAGATCCAACACCCATTTATCATAAAAATTCTTCATAAATGGGGATATAAGGTACATACCTCAACTAAATAAAAGCCATGTACAACAAATCCACAGCAAACATTCTAGTTAATGATGAAAACTTGAAAGCATTTCCTCTAAGGAAGGTCAGGAACAAGGCAAGACTGTCCATTCTCACCACTGCTATTCAATGTCATACTTGAAGGGATAGCCAGAGTAATTAGGTAAGAAATAAAATAAAAGGAATCCAAATTTGAAAGGAGGAAGTAAAAGTATCATTATTTGCAGATGAGATGACACATACATACATAATACATATACATATATGTGTATATATACATATACATACATAAATGTAAATCCCTAAAAACTCTATCAAAAACAATTAGAGCTAATAAGTGAATGTAGCACAGTGTCAGACTACAAAATCAATGCACAAACTCTGTTGCATTTTATACGCTAACGACATGCTTGAAGAAAACAAAATCAAGAAAATCACACCGTTTAAAATCGAAGCAAAAATAATAAAATATATTGAAATATATGTGGCAAAGGTGGTGAAAGATCTGTACCATGAAAGTTACATGTCTTTTTTGAAAGAGATAGAGGACACAAAGTGATGTAAAGACATCCCCTGCTCATAGTACCCAAAAGATAAAAAAACACTAATTTGCAGAGATTTATGCACCCCCATATTTATTGCAGCCCTATTCACAAAAGTTAAGAACTGGAAACTACCTAAGTGCCTAAAGTCAGGTGAATGAATAAAGATGTGTGATATATATACAACAGAATACTACACAGCCCTTAGATGAAATCCTGTCATTTGAAACATGGATGGATCTAGAGGGGGTTAGGCTAAGTGAAATAAATCAAAGAAGAAAGACAGATTCCAGATGATCTAACTCAAAGGTGGACTCTGAATAGAAAACAAAGAAACAAAACCAATTCTTGGATACTTAGAACAGAACTGAAGTTTCCAATAGGGAATGGGAGAGGGGAAGTGGGCAATAGGTGGCAGAGCCCAATGAACAATAGTGAAGAACACTTGGTGATTTGGTGGAGTGTAGGGTGTATTGACATATATCTAAGGAATGGGGAAATTGCACTTAGGGGTTATTTTAATTTGCAAAACAATGTTCCTGCAATAAAATACTAAAAAATATATAAATAAAAAATATCCCACCCCTCCTTAAAAAATAAAATAGAGCATTCTCTTCTTGCCATGTAAAATCAGAAAAATTTTCACTTATTATTTCTCACAGCTTTATCCTTCTCACAATTTGTCATTAGAGTTGAGAATTTTAACACACATACGCTAATGTGTATATATATATGTATATAGAGTTTTCTTTCATAGTGAGTGATATATATATATAATATAATCATTCTCACTATTTTCCTCTTAGATCTATATCTAAAGAGAGTGGATGTACATACTAGGCCTTCAAATTCCAGCTTCATCTACTTGATTTGCTCTTTATTTTTGCTGTGGATTAGCATTAAATGGTTAAATTCCCTCACAAAGTAGTTGAAAAATACCTCGTATTGAGGTTGCCCCATATAAAAAACAAAAAATAGAAAGTTTGCAAGGAAATTTGAATTTTAAATAATAAATGATTTTTTAATATGGGTATGTTCCATACAATTTATAGGATATACTTATTCTAAAATTTTATTTGTTCATCAGATTCAGATTTAACTAGGCAGCCTACATTTGGTCTAGAAATCCAACCTGTGTAAATTTTATTCTCTGAGTCCTTAATTATATGAATATGAAAGACTGTTTCCTTTTATATCTAAAGACAGTTGGAGTTTTAAAAGTTCCTGAGTCATTTCTTTAATTTTTTTCTTCTTTTTTCTTAAGAATCCCAAAGAGGTGGTAGCACTATCTCCTGATGGTAAATATTTTTATGGAAGGTATAAGAAGGTACAAGATTTTTTTCTGTTTTCCTTTATAAAATGACTTGCTTTTCCTGGATTGATGAGTAAAGAAATTCATCTCTATCCTTGAAGCTCAGAGAATTCTTAGGCTATGTTTCATTAGTAATTGCTTGTTCTATTTTACTCCTAGAACATAGCATGCTCTTTCATTCATATATTCAGTTTTTTGTATTATTTTTCTTATGCCTATGAATATTTTCCTACTATATTTTTATATTCTCCATTTCTTAGCTTTTCCATTTTTCCTTTTCATCTCATTTTGTTTTATTACATTATCTGTCTTGCTTTTTTTCCACTCAAATCTTGAGAGGGATGCATGTGTTGCAGAACTTTTGGTTACATATCTTTGGTATACAATTGGAATGATTCCTCACCAAACTTTTACATTGAAGATTCTTTTTGTGGTTGTACAGGATAAAGAAGCTCATAGCATTTTTGGATAGCAGCCACAATAGTTTTTATATATACATATATATACACACACATATATGTATATATACATGCATTATACACAATACATATCATATATTATATGTAATGTGTATATATACATATATACAAATACATATATATATCACCTTTGTGGTATGAAGCTCTGTGTGTATTCTACTATGTGGAAGTATGCTTTATCATTTCTTATTTGATGGCAGATTTGGTGATGAAGAAGGTTAAGGAGCAGATTATCTGGTGCCACCAATACTACAACAGGTGAATTTAGCCTGCTATTTTTCACTACAGAACTGTGAAAATTTATGGGCTAATATTTCCTCTATGTAGTTATGGAAATAACCCATGTACAGCAAAGATACCCTCCTCATGTCTGGGAACCTTGCCTCAATTCAAAAATCGTTTTAAAGTATTCCCTTTGGTAGGAATTTCTAAATATATCCTCTCTCAAATCACTATCTTAAAACCAAAGTCACTTCAACTCCCTACCAGACAAATGGCAGAAAAGATGGGTGAATGTCCCATCAGTGACCAGGTTAGCACACAGGAAACATTTTTCATGTATATCTACTCTAATTATTTCTTTTCTCTTTTGACTTTATAGTCTGATAAATCTCATATATTGTTAGAGACAATTAAGAGACAATTAGTTCTCAGCGATTTGCATGATTTTCTCTCATCCAGATAAAACAGCTCAGTAAATTCTAGCAATTTTATTTTTTTAATTTAACTCATTTTAATGGTTTAATTACTTTCCAATGTGTAACCACACCTCACCCATCACCAGAGTTCTAAAGTTAGTTGCCAGTATAATTTCTATTTCTCAACCTTATGTTCCCTACTCTTTCTCCACTCCCTCTCTGATAACCAAGGTATTGAATTTAGAGTACTGAGAGTTAGTTATACTTTATTAATTTGCTTCCTTATATTCCACAAATGAGTGAAAACATCTGGTTTAGTTTAGTTTTGTTTTGTCTTAAGAGTTATTTTGCTTAGCATAATTACTTCCAGTTACACCCAGGTTGCAGCAAAAGATACAATTGCATCTTTTAAAATAGCTGAGTAGAATTCCATCAAGTACAAATACCACACATTTATCCAGTTATCCATTATAGGGTATTTAGGTTGATTCCATGTCTTGGTGATTGTGAATTGTGCTGCTATGAACAGAGAAGTGCAGTATCTTTTCGAATCTCTCTTAGTTCAGTTTAGTCATGCTGGTCTGTAGGAAGTCCATTCTGAAATACCTTTATTTGTATTGCTTCATGTTTACTTGATAGGTTTATTTTTTCACATAGATCACCTCTTCCTTCTCCTTAATTCACTTTCCCTAGTTTTGGGTATGTTAGTGAGATTTTTTTTGCAACTGTTTTCTATCATCATCTTCCCTGCATATGGTTTCTGTGGTGATTAAGGTATTAATGTTTCTGTGTTCTATTTCTGTTTCTAGATGACAGTTCCTAGATTATCAATATAGTGAGATTATATATTCACTTTTAGTAAAAAATAAGTTTTGAACATAGAACACACACACAAGAAATTAAATCACTAATTTCTTGAGTGTGTGTTCTATGTTCAAAACTTATTTTTTACTGTTTCGTTGGACTGAGAGAAGAAAATTTCCAAACGTGGTTTCTAAGAGTCACATTTTTCTAGTAGCTACCAGAATTCATTTGGATTAAATTACTTAAAAGTGTTTTTTTTACCAAATTAAATAATTTCAAATAATGAATGATGCATTCTTAAAAACAAACTCACACTTAGTAAATTGGCTAAAGTATGTTAAATAATTGAATGATGATGAAATAGTTTAATGGAGAAAATAAGTATTGTGAAAATCAAGGACACATTGCTAAAGCTAAAATGGAAGGCATCAAAGAAATTCACTATCAGTGACCTACTGTACAAAAAATAGTAATAAAGAAAGCAAAAATAATAATTGGGAAAATTCACTGAACTCAGAAATGATATTCAATCTAATACTTCAATTATTCTAACATTGAAAAATTCCCTTAGCATTTCTAAGTCTCAGTTTTCGGATCTAGAATGGGAATAATTAAAAAAAAATGCCTATACTGTAGCCTTTTCTTTGGGCTCAAATGAAATAATATATGAGAATTTAACATAGTGCCTGTCAACATAGCTAGAACCCTATGGATGTGAGCTATTATTTTCTTCCAATTATGTCTTGAAAAATCACAAAGAAGAAACAAATGTTACGAGTTGAAACATCTGTTCTTTCCTCCAGAGGTATTTTTTATGTTCTCCATAAGTATAGCATTTTGTGTCAACTAGAGTTTATGTTTATATTTTCACCCTCTAATATGCTTAAAACAGGGTCTTGTGCTTATATAGAAATGATACTCCTTGATTTTACCTATGGAATCAATAAACAAATGAACTTAGGATCTCAAGACACGAAAAAGCAGGTATTTATCCAGGATAAAATTGATTTGACATCTTCATATTTGCATTAGTTCTGAAACCAGGCAGAAATGACTATTTCCTCAAATTCTAAACTAAGAGAGAGTCTGGACACTTGAAACAGCTTAAAATTTAGATGTGAACAGAAGTTTCAATGTAGACCTCACTTGGGGGCATTTAGATTGTTAACAACTAACAGACGAAAGTTTACAAACAATCCCTAAGACATAAGGAGTCCTAATACAATATTGAGAGTTGGGGGAAGGGTGCTTGGAACAAAAGTCAACATAATTCTTGGAAAATTGAGCAAGGGAAGGAGGTGGGTTATTAAAAAAATAGTACAAGAAGAATAAAAACAAATGTTAATATTATGAACAAAAATAACAATAGAAATAACAGCATGAACTTGCACAGCATTTACTATATACCAGAAATTGTTCTAAGAATAGTTAGTTAGCTAACTATACAGATGATAGGTAGGTAGACAGGTAGAGAGGTAAACAGGTGGATAGATTTAATCTTTACAACAATCCCATGAAGGAGGTAGAATTCTATATAGATAAGGAAACTTAGAGACAGGAGAAGAGTTATGTAACTGAGTCATACATCCAATGGTTAAGAAAACTGGGTTCATATTAGCCCTCTGTGGGACTCATATTATTGTTAAAGTCTTACACTGTCATTCAGAGAAGGGTAACTGGCAGCTGATGGTCCAAGACGATACTAAAAGGAAAATTTTCTAATGAGTGTTAGGCAGTTTGTTGATGAGTGTGCTATGTCTTCTCTATCCTCTTATGAAATATTTAGAAAAAGATGCAGTTATCTTTTACTGGTTAAAGTACATGGACCTCCAAAGTTGGAATCCCTAGATTGGATTCTGTCTCTTCCTTTTATTATCTGTGACTTGGAACTCTTCAGTTTTTCAATTTTAAGGAATATTTTCAGGAATTTTGAGGAATGTTTCTGGAATCCATCCACAGGCATAAGCCAGGAACCTGGAACCCCATTGGCAATGCCTGAACACTGTACTCAACTTCCAACCCATTAAATCCTACAGATCTTAGCTCCTGAATATCTCTCAGGTCTTTCCCTTCTCAGCTTTTCCACCGACACAATCCTAGTCCAAGGACTTTACCTGCTCTGTGACCTTGGAAAAGTTACTCTGTGCTTTACCTTCTTCATCTGTAAGACAGGGATAATCAATCAGAGTACCTACCTCAAATTGCTCTTTGAGGATTTAATAATATACTAATGCTACAAAGAAATCAGAATAGGATCTAGTACATGGTAAGAGCTCAAAAAATATTACCCTAGATAAACTTTTTAAGATTTCCCTATATTCACTCTACTCCTCCTCTAACCTGGTCTCTGCACTGATGTCAGGATGAGCCTTTCCAATATCAATTTTGACTATATGCCTGTTTTACTTAAAACTCGTCTTGGATTTCTCCATGTGCTAAATGGGAGAAGACCCCCTACCCCATGAAATTCTGCTTTGTCTCAAGTTCACTTTCCACTATGCTCCCTCTAGCGTCTGACTTCTAGGTCACTCCAACTCCTATCAGTCCTGGGATACCATCTTTCTTCCCAGCACATGCTTTGCAAGTGATGCGTAAATGATAGCCCTCTCAGGAAGTTTCCCACTCCCCTTTCTTGTGTACTGAGGCTTACCCAGACATCCTCAGATCTCCCTTCACTTCTTAAAAAGTCTTTTTCTGATAGCTGAGTTCCCTACCCCAATGTAGACCAGTCTCTTTTATCCATACATAATCTTAAGGCCCCATTCTGCACTTGTAGCATTCATTAGAGGGATTGCTTTTAAAATACTGATTTCCCCCACTACTCTGAAATATATACCAGGAGGGGACAAGGGAGGGCTAACAACTATATGTTTATATTAATTTTCTTGAGACCCAAATGAGAAGCTCCATGAGGTTCTATTTCCTTTCTTTGCTCCTCAATCCTCATGTTTATATTTCTCTGGAAAACAGCTCCTTATTCTAACCTCCATTTGAGACTTTATATCAAGCTTTCTAAAAAAGCCACCAGGTTTACCTGCATTCGCCACGTCCCCAAAATCAAGGCCTATTTTCCAGCAATACATTTCTCCAAATCTGAGTTATGTAAACTATAAATGCTTCAAGAGGGTAGGCTCAGGAAATTTTATAGCCTTTAGACTCCAACCATGTCCCACATAATAGTCTGTCCACTATGTATTTGTATATGGAGAGGTATGGGTAGGGATGAAGGGAACTTCAGAAAGAACATTTAGAGATGAAGGGAGCATTCCTAGTCCTTTCATTTCCACAGTAAGTAGGCTTTCTTTTAACCCTTTCAGTGTCCAGAAGGTAATTGTACACTAATAGGCACACACAGAGACATGCACACACCATCACCACCTCCCAAGGACAAATATTAACTCTCAGATACAGTACAGATATGACAACATAGAAATCCCAAAGCCAAATTCAATGCACAGAGTTTGTGATGAAAAGAATTATGAAATATCACATAAAAATCTAGATTTCCAGATTCTTTGAGGAAATAATGCTGTTCAGTGACTGGTGCTGAGAAATGACCACCCCTTAGGTAAGTCAGGCTCTCTTTGGTCTTCCATTCTATATCTTCTTCTGCAAACACCCCACAATGCTCATTCACTCTATCTGCCTGACCTCTGTGAGCAGCCACTTGAAGTTTTTCAACCTAGTCTAATTCTGAAGGTTAAAGAGACATAGTTTCCTATTTGTTCCTTTGTTTTCAGTTTCTTCATTTTCAAGGCATATCCACTCACAAAGGAGTTGGACCTTTCCATTGATGCCTAGAACAAGTAAAGTCCTGTGCTTATCCTTTTCCTAAATCCATTTGATATTGTATCCATGAGGACTTGCAAGGAGTAAGAAATGTCCCACTTCTGAGTCATCTGTCTCTTAATAGCAACCCCCTTAGCTTCAAAAAATGTAGTTGGAGCTTTAAAATGAAAACTTCTAAGGGCCAAACTAAATTCTAAAATTAGGTTCACTCTCCTTCCCAAAGATTATAGCTACACAGCAGAACACAGATTGTTGGGGATGTTAGGAGGTTAGGAGAGGAAAGGAGGCTGACATTATTAGGTGAGAAGGGGTTGAGGGTCTGAACTCCAGCGGTGGTCATAGAAAGAATAGGAGGGACACAAGCTATTCTCATGCCATCAAAATATCCAGCAGTGCTGTCACTTCCATGAAAGGATGACACACCAATTTACTGTCATCACATTCTGTATTTATATTGCTCCCCTACCCCCCACCAGATTTCATGATCTCCTCTTCTCTCATCTCTTGAACCTAAACACATGTTTTTAAAATGTGTCTATAATATAATGAAAACATTTACTGGCACCAATTAAAGTTGAATGAAAACTTTAACTCTGGCTTCTAGCCAACTAGCTAAACAACCATAGCAATAAAATCTAAATCCAATTTAGGGGTAAGACAGTGACTATAAGCTGTGGTTGGACTGTGCAAGGCTTTGACTCTTGTGAACAAAAGAAAAAGTTCTACCAAAATGTCTCACAGTAGTTTCAATTCTACTTGGTGAAACACATATAGGTGTATAAGGCCACTGTCAAAATTTTACAATGGACACTATTTGGTAGTGAGAGTAATGAACACTTAATATTTGTTTAGAAAGGAAGGGGGGTGGAATGGAAAGGAAGGAAAGATGAAGGCAAAAATAAAAAAAGGAAAGAAACGCCATCTGTAAGTTCAATTTCCTAGAAAAAAATCAGGTACATGAATCAGGTACATGAATCTTAACCATCCCCTTGAGTTCAGAGTACTCATAGAAAAAACAATGGATGGTTATTGGGGATATACCATTAAATGGCAGCCTGCTCCTCACTTCTCTAGTCATACTCTGGAATAATTTTAATCCCCTTCAAAATGTTTTAACTGGGTGCCAGACCAACATGGAGACCATGAGCTGAGGTGAATATCCCTGTGAATGGTCTGTAAGTAAACTTTGGGTTCTCCATACTTGGTATGTGATGTGGATCTAGGCTATCTAGAGATCCTATAGGTTCTTATGAGGGCTCAGAGGAACTGAGACTACTAGTGGATTACCAAAGGGGTCAGAGAGAATGTAGAAAATTCATGATCAAAGCCAGGACCAACAGCAAATGTTGTTCCAAAGGTCTAGATATGACTGCACCTCACAAGTGATCACTGATATGTGGATACCCAGGGACCAAATCAGATGAACCAACTCAAATAGAGACCAGTGTACAACTAGAGACAGTTATGGACCTATGGTCCCTTAACACACTGCCATGAGGACATATAAATATCCCATTATCCTCATACCAACAACCAGAACAGAACAGAGGGGTGAGTGTGGTTGTTAGGAGATTGGCAGAGAAATCCTGATAGACTGATAAGAATTTCTCCCAAGAAGCCCACTTCAAACTGAAAGAGGTTACTCAGATTCCCTAAACACAATCAGGAGGAACAGGAACTAAAGAAACATAGCTACACCTACACAACATGAGTTTGAACCTCTGAAGTACAGAATGTCAATGGTGGACCTAAAAAAGCAAGTGAGATGATGATGAGTGAATCTCAGTTCCAGGAACAAGAAAAATTAAAAAGAAAGAAAGAAAAAGAAAAGAAAGGAAGAAGGAAAGAAAGAAAGAAAAAACACAAACACTATTTGCTTTCCCTATCAACAGTGACAGGAAGGAAATAATGTGGGGGGAAATATGCTTAAAAGACAAAAAGATTGTCATTTCTTTGTTCTTAATAATATGAACTTTTCTTATTTATTCTCAACACTATCAATATAGTACTCTGCCACCCAGATTAAGATGTGGTAACAGAAGCTCTTGATAAGGGGCTTAAATTTTAAGGGTCAAGTCTACACATCATCCAGGGTCCCAAATAGAAATAGGTAGAACCAGGAACAGGATTAAGGGAAAGAGTTAAGTCACTTGGGGACCAGTAACAGCGCAAAAGTGTTACCTTTTCCTTGACCAAAAAGGGACACTGGAAGGTGATTGTGTGGGAAAGCCTGGAGAGGTGTGGGCATGACAAAAGAGGCATGTGAAGAACAGCATCTGACCTCTTCTCTCCAGTCACCTACTGGTGGCTCCTATTGATCAAATTCAGTGGAAGTCAAAGGTGAAGGGAGTAAAGATTATATGATCCACTGGATTCAGTCTTCTAGGTAGGGCACAGAGCAAAGCAGAGGAGAGAGAAAGAATCAGCGGGTGGTGTGGGTGGTAGTGGTGGTGGAGCACATGGAAATTAACCAGCACAGTTTGATACACAGAATTACAAGACATAGCTGACATCTTAAGCAGGGTTTCTATGTCTGTGTGATTTTCTAAATCCAGAAAAGAACAGCAACCCAAGAACTACACTTGGGTGGCCAATTGAACACCTGAAAATAACTTTTTTAAAAAAAAATTTCCAAAGAAATTAAGAAATTTCCATCATCTTCCCAAGGCTCTGATGTCAGACTGTTTTAGTCTCAGCTAAGCTACTTCAAACATTGTCACGTATTTCTATAAACTTGAGCTATGGGAGTTCTGCTTTTACAGTTTCAATATACAATCAAGAGGCAAAGGCTGTATCTATATGTCATGGATGTTCTGATCACAAGACACACCCGCACACAGCACAAAAGACATGCCAGTGGGCCCTGCCAGTCCAAGCTGACCTCATTTTGCAATGCTGGCTTTGGGGATTTTACTTTAAAACCTGAATATTTATATAGTTTGCATTCTTTAGAAGGTGACAGATTCTATTAACCTTCAACAGCTTTATCTTTTTGCTAAGAGAAGTCAGCCTGCCTGGCCAAGAGGACATAGCTAACTTGGCTTAGTTTAGCCATACCTGTGGATATTAAACATAGAGCAGAATTATTTTAAGTTCAATTTCTACATTAAACACAATAATTTTGCTATGTTTGAATTTCTGAGGGCTCTCTGGACACTGTAATTTATTTCTTTGTTCTGATGATCCCTTTCACCCAGTTGAATTCCATGCTCAATGCTGAGCGTTTGTTGAAAAGGGGCAAGAAGGGGCAGGTACAGTTGGGAAATGGTGGGCAGACTGTGCTACAGCTGTCGCCAAGACTTTTGGTCCCTCAGGAGGGATCGTAGATAATGGATTAATTTCATTTGAGTATAATTGGGAGAGTAGAATACAAGGAATTGAGAGATTAAGTTTCCTTCCATTTCTTTTCCAGGGACAATTCATTTGAAATCCAATAACTAGGGCAAATTACTTTCAGAGTCTTCATCATTTCTATAGATAAATTGTAGGTGCTGGAGTTATCCTGACTTGCAGGCCTTACCTGCTGCAAGATCTGAGTGGGTAGCTTACTTTCTCTTTCCATCATGCACATCTTGCTGCTCAAAGGAATATGTCAAACAGACAAGTGCTAGTGCATCACTGTGCATCTCTTGGTAAGCATAAAGACCAAGAAAGTGTTTAGAATCATTTTTTGTCAATTTTATGCTGTGATATAACCCAAACACATAATCCTTGAGCTCATCCCACTGAACAGGGTATGGACAAAAAATATAGGTCTGTGGTTACACAGGAAAAGCAGGAAAAGCGCTGTACAAACAAAACTAGTCTGTCCCTGGAGAAAGTTCAAGAAGCATGGGTAAGGATGATGGTACCTATAATAACTCTCCAACAATGAGGAGGAAACATTGTAGCAGTGCCCGGCATAGTGCAGGAGCTCAAGAAATGACAGCTACCACTATTCCTCTGTCCCAAAGAAGACTTAGAACTAACTTTGCAGTCATACCCAAGTCTCATGAACCTCTAACCTTGCTCCAACAGAAAGTACAAGGATGAACCTTTCTAGACGGCTGCATTAGAAGCTTTTATTTGGGAGGAAAGATATGCATGTGAATTATTTTTTCCCAACCTTACTGTGAACACAGCAGGGTCCAAATAGGAAGCTCCTTCATCTATCTAGGAGACCTCTCCCAGGGGATGTAAAAGCAACACTAATTTCAAATTAATCTTCAATTTATATAATGTGCTCATTTCCAAGGAGTTAAGAATTTTTCCTGATGCCTGGATTTTCACTACAGGTTGTCTGTTCATTTGCACTGAACAACTTCTTTAAGGTCTTTTTTAAAAAAAGAACATTTAAGTAGCAAAGAAGAAAAAAAAGGCTCAGACGACAACTACAAAAGTCCACTTTTATCACAATTGCATATTCTTTTAAAAAATAATTTTATTATTTCTTTTGCTTACATTGCTGTATTCATGTTAGGATATTGAAATTGCTCCTCAGTCTGTGTGTACTTCACCCCATACCCACTACCAGATTCCAGTACCCTTTACCACCACCCTGTCTCCCCTCCCTACCCTCCTGGGAGCCACCGCCTTGCGTTCTGTGAGTTTTTAGGGTTTGTTCATTTGTTCTGTTTCATTATATTCTCATTTTGTAGAGAAAATTTAGATTCACAGCAAACCTGAACAGAAGAAGTATCGATACCACAGATACTCTCTGCCCCCAGACATCCCCCATTATCAATATCCCCCATGAGAACTGTGCATTTGTTATGAAAGATGAATATTCACTGATATATCATTATCCCCCAGATGTCATAGTTTACATTAATGCTGCTTTTTGGTGCTGTACCTTGTATGGACTTGACAATTGTTCAGTAACATGGATTCACCATTATAATATCCTACAGAACTTGGGAATGTTCTTAGTTCAGACTCTGGCATCGTTCAGTTATGAAATGTTAATGCTACAGGCAAGTTGCCTGGATAATGCAGCATAAGGTATCTCCCAGACCATGTCTAACATTGTGTAGAAAGTAAGCTGAAATTCTATGAGAAGTTTGCTAATGTCTTAACCAGTTCACTGGCTAAATCCATGTTATCTCATACATATTGCAGAGGAAACATGAAGGCTGAAAGAATCTGTAAATTTTTTGAAAGCTAAAAAGTGCAGTAAGGCCCCGGCCAATGTATCTGTTAAAATGTTTTCCAATGACTGCTTGTGTACACCACTTCAGAGGGAAATAATGAGCATGAAATTCAATTATAAGCACCCGCTTAACCATCTCAACCAGAATTGTGTCCCTAATCTTTTATTTTGAAGATAAAGTAAAAATCTAAAGCTATTCTCCTTACGATGGTGTTTTATTCCCTTTGTGACTCAGCCAAGAGAATCACCTTCAGTCTAAGGCTCTAAACTTCAAAGTCAGCTCTCCTCTTAGCCGCTGTCCTATTTTTGAACCTTAATTTATGTTTTCTGTATACTGAGACTAGACCAAAGCTAACCAATAGTGCCTCAGAAGCACTGCCCGGGGAAGAGGGGCTGCTGATGGCGGGAAATGCTGTGTCAGGTCTCAGAGAAAGAGATCACCTCTTGTTCTGCTTTGCAGCCACTGTGCCACTGATAAGGAGAAGAAGATCATCAAAAAGCCTTATCCAAAGAAACTTAGATTATGCTAAAAAAAGATTTTATCCAAATGTAATCTTTTCAAAACCTTCTTTCCACACTCTATATGTCATCTGTCAAAATCCTTTCTATGCCAAAAGTCCCATTTCAGATAGCCATATAAAGTTATTGTCCTCAACCACCCATCCTCCACAACTTGTGGTACTTAGGATTCATAAGTACTTATGTATTGACACCTACCGTGTCTGGATACTGTTCTAGTTTGGGAGTGGGGCACAGAAATGATCTTGAAGGCCTGGATCCCTGTTGTGACAAAGCCTGCACTGCTGTGGTATCCAGGAGATAAACAAATACTCAAATAAACGAATTACTTTTAACGATTTTTCAGCATTATGGAAAAATAAAATAGGGCTGAGATACCCAGCAAATTTAGAAGTCGACAAGGGGATTCCAGGAGTAGGGAAGAGCAGGTAAACTTGGCATGTATGAGAGACAGACACAGCAAATTCCAAGTGTCACCCCTTGAGCAAAAATAGGAGCAAAGGAAGATGCTGCAAGCTGTGTTCCTCAGGGTTCCAGTCTTTCTGATAATTGTATAAGAGTCTTGAAGGACTGTGATCTCCCCACAGGGTCTTGCTATGGGTTGAATGCTGCCATCCAAGACTCATATTTGAAGCTTCAACCCTGAGTATGATGGTATCTAGAGACGAATCTTTAGGAGACTTTAGGGTTAGATGAAGCCATGAGGGTGGGAACCACTTTTAATGAAGTTAGTGCCTTTATAAGGAGATACCAGAGTGTGCTCTTTCCTCTCCTCTCTGTCACTCTTCTCTTTCCCTACACACACACACACACACACACACACACACACACACACACACACACACACACACACACAGAGTTATATGAGCACAAAGCAAAAGCGAAATAGTAGCTGCCTATAAGTCAACAGAAGGGGCCTCAAGATGAAACCTACTTTGCTGGCTCCTTGATCTTACCATCCTCCAATGGTGTGAGAAATAAATTTCTATTGTTAAGCTATGCAGTCCACAGTATTGTGTGTGGCAGCTGGGGACACAGCTGGGGCAGCTGGGGATAATAGGTCTACTAGTAGGCCTGACACTCAGTAGAGGGCTGATAAACGTCTCTTCAATAAATAATACATTCAGGGGAGGATAACCCAGGACCCCTAGATGCTCACTGAATCTTGTCCCCTCCTATAAGAAGGCCCTATAAACCCCCACTCAAAGCTTAACTAGATATTTTCAGGAGATCCTGAGGGAATCTCACAATCCAAAAACTGTCACGTTTTTCCATTCTAAATCCCTACCCGTCAAGTCATTTTCAAAACTGTGCAGCTCCACCACCCCAGTAGCTAAGACACTGAGGTTTATGCTGAGGGTGATAGTCATCCTCTATCCTCAAAGCTACAAACCAACATGAGGCTCTGCCCCCTGAAGCCTCCAATTAAGTCATGAGATGGAAGTGGGTAAAAACACATATTCTGTTCTGTGTCTTTCTCACCTTAAGCTCTAAGAAATTGTACCTGTGCCTTAGTGCTCACTGAAACTTCTAGGGAATCGAGTTCTTTAGCTTCTGCCTAGAGCCTTGTCTCCACTGAACTTCAGACCACATCTGCTGAATCCACTGACCCATCAGATGTTTTGGGTAGACAAATCTGTAGGCAGCCATCCACCTACCAATAACTTGTGTGACAAAGGTTCAAATTGTATGTTGAATCAAAGATCTAATGTCCCTGGATTCTTGGACTCCATACAAGGCTAACCAGGAACTAGGTGTTTCTGGTACATGGAAAAGAAGATGCTAGGTGAGAAGAGCAAACTCTGACTCTCTCTTGCAGAGGCACACACGTGTGTGTGTGTGTGTTATGTAATTATCTCTCTCTGCTAGAATCAAGACATATATGCTAATTGTGCTGTTGCCAGTAGACATTTGACTAGCACCCCTATGCATGACATTTGTTTGTTCAAATGTCACACAATTCATGGTCCGTGTGGGAGCACAGCAGTGCCGTGACACTGAGCAGCTGAGGACTCCCAAGTTCGGCAGCCTCTGAGTATGCTGCACTGTGGCCAACTGCCAGAGCCTTGCATAGCAGAGTACGTGAGTCTATGTATGGACTGCACACATTTGTGTGTGCCTGAACACAAGTGGACACACCAACAGCAGGTGAGAGGCACTCTGTCTTCAGTAGATGCTTCATTTCTTTTATGCAATTTATACCGCAAACTGTGCTATGCACAATCTTGTCCTGGGGACTTGCTTTCTTTCATGTGGTTCTTTGTGCTAACAAGATTAAATCAGTACCAATAGGTACTGGTTTAATGGAGATGATAAACTTTTATTGAACTTGAGCACATTAAAATGAAATGTAAGCAATAGGTGATTTTGGCATTCTCCTGGGGTCTCTTCCAATTTGAATAAAGCCAGCATGCCTTCTCTGGAAAATAACAGCTCCTAGCCCAGCTCACTTTATGTGCTTAATTAAAATCTATTTTTGTTGAATAAAAAGGAGCTAAACAATGTAATGTTCCTTTTCTTCCATAGAAGTCCAAAGAAACTATGCTTTCAACTGTGAAAACTGAGAAGGACGAATGGTGTCTTAAAACAGATCTTTACATTTCACACAAAAAGCAGGTAATGTGCTGTTTTACAGCGGCCTGTCTGCTAATCTGTGATCTGTTTTGTCTGTGAATGGGATTATCATGGTGGTTTATTGAAAAAGAGCCAAAAATGATATTAAGTAAACTGTTTACACAAAGCCACCAGGCTGAAAAATCCAAACTCAGACTCATTTCAGGTTTTAACCAAAATAAACTTTATTATAGTTTCAACTGGACAGTGAAACCTTTCAGGGTCTGTTCAACTTGCTGAATGTGTAGAACACGAGACCGTGGCTCTCACAGAAATGATGAAACTGTAAATATCACGGTGAACCTGAAGGCTGCCTTTCTTTGCAGGGTTCTGCTCAGTTTTTACATGGGCCAGGATTTCAGCCAGAGTCCTGGGCCAGGCTCCTGTCACTGTCTTTGCCAGTCCCGTAAGTCACGAGAGGGAGGCTTGGCTCTCCACCGTGGCAGGAGGAGACGAAGAGCTGTCGGTAACCTGCAGCCTGACTCCTCAGGGAAGACATCTTTATGTCTCCAGGGGCTGGCAGGGATACACCTGGCTTCTTGTGACCCCTGTAGTGGCCTCCAGTGCAGAAGGGCTGAAATGTTTTTTGGGGTTTTTTTTTTAATTAATGTTCACTATTGACCTTTGTGCATCTTAAATTCTAAGGGCCAAAATATTTCACAAGATATACTTTGATCTGCTTGCAAACAGACAAAAGACCAAAAGAATAGAAACATCCACCAAGAAGGCCCAGCTTAAACACACTGTTTTGTCTCCTTGCAGGTTCTGGAACAGAAAGCCAGAGTTCCCATCCATGTTCACCCTATCCACAGAAGTAAATTTAGACAGTACTTTTCCAAGTCTTGTCATTAAGAGATTAGGAAACTGGGGCTTATGGGCATGCTTGTCTTCTGGAGCCCCTTAGATTACAAAGTCTCTGTCTTTTTGACAAAACACCAATTTTCTCTTAATCTCATTCATTCATTCATTAAAAAAATTCAGTGTGTGCCACTCACTGTTTTAGAAATAGGTGATACAAAATAATAAAGGGGTGTACCCTGGTGACTAAGCAGATAAGTCTACTGGGCAGAGATCACATACATCCCAAGTACCTGAGTTCGAGGTCCAGGACTGGGAGCAACCACCAAGATGAACAGTTAAATAAAATAAATAAAAATGCTTCTTCCTCACTCTCTTCCTGCCTGCCTGCCTGCCTGCCTTCATTCCTACCTGTGTCTTTTCTTAAAAAAAGAAATTAATAAATAAAAATAATAACACAGGACCCTTGCCTCAAGGGCTCACAGGCTAGCTGAATGATAAGTGGACAAACAGTCCTTTTAACATGGAATTAAACGTGATTAAATAAAGAACCCAAGTATTATAAAAAGGACAAGTACTTCTTGGTCTCCTTCTTAGTCCTTTCTCTTTCCCTAACCTCTAGAGGCTGAAGACCCTTCAGGTTCACTTCTGGGTCATATCTTAACCTCTAGTTAGACCCTTTCCCAAGTGATCTCATTCAACCCCAGAGCTTTGAAGAATTATATGTTGATGAAAAATTTTCTGTCTCCAATCCTGATCTCTTCCCAGAGTTCCACATTCTCACAGTCTTCTGCCTGAATGATTAAAGAGGCACCACAAGCTTATGTCTAAATAGTGACATGTCTGCCTGTCCACGATGCTCTCATCTTTGGCTTTCCCTTCCACCCAGTTCTAGGAAAAAGTCCAGGAGGCAGCCTTGATTCTTCCCTCTCCACATGTAATTGATCACCACGTCCTGATGATTCCATCTCTAAAGGCATTTGGACCTGCCTCTGTCCCCTACCGAAACACAACTTCAATATCTATCACTTTTTGCTTTCTTTCCTACAATGGCTTACCTGTTCTCCCTCTTCCAATTTGTTTTCAATGCTGTAGTCCATAAGATCTTTCAAAAACTCAAATGACAGTCATTCCCTCTACTCAAAATCTTCGAAGGGATAGGCCACCTTCTATTTCTGATAGGGATGGAATAATATGGACTAGAGTTCCTCCCATATGTATTAACTAAAATTTACACAGAATACTTGAAACAGTGACTTTTTAAACATTAGACATTAGCTATGAAGGAGAGAAACTGCTGAGAGACGACAAATAAAGCCCTGTATTGGCCCTATAATTGAAGAGTATTTTCAGGTCATGGCACAGGGAGAGGAAAAGAGAAAACATAGTGGTCTTGATGAATTAAAGAAACAGTAGGAGTCTTTAAGGTCAAAAAAGTCAGAGTTCAGGGGAGAATTCTGGAAAGTACTGGAGAAAGAGGGCTGCACAAAGAGCTCCAGAGGTCTGCATGGGTCCTCCTCTGGTTTTGATCTGTGTGCTGCTCAGCACAAACCCCTGGGAAAACAGGCCTGTAGGGAGACACTTGTAAAGATTAAAGGGAACAATTCCTTAGAGGTCACACGAGATTGAAAATAATTCTTCTCACCGATTGGAATGAAAAAACTGAAGATGGGTCTTTCACTAATGACCTCAGCTACCTTAAATATACAAAACCAAAACCTAGAAAATAAAAACAAGCAAAAGTCAAAATTAATAGAATGGAGAATTAATAAGACAGTCAGTAAGAGCAAAAAATCAATTAAATATAAAAGATAAGATACAATAAGAGAAAATGAGATTAAAAGTTGATTAACTGTGAAAATCAATACATTTGATAAGCCTTTTAGCCAGACTCACTGGGGTAGGGGAAAGACAGAAAAAGTTCACATTAATAACAGCAAGACTGAAAATGTAGTATCACTACAAATTCCACCATTATTTAAATAACTATTTTATTATGAACAACTGTATATTCATGAATCTGACAATGTAGATGAAATGGACACATTTCTTTAAAAACCTAAGACCAATACTTGCTCTGAAAAAACAAACAAACAGATAACCTGAGTGGATAATACTATATGTATTTTTTAAATTGAATTTGTAATTTAAAGCCTTCAGGTAAAGCTGGCTTCATTTGTAAATTCTACCAAAAATAAAGAAGAAATGATTCAACAAATTCAAACAAACTCATGAAGAAAATGGAAGAGAGGGATTGCTTCCCAAACTATTCAATAAGGCTTACATAATTCCGCCACCAAATTCAGAAAAAATATTGTAAGAAAATTGTATAGATGCAATTTTCCAAATAAAATCTTAGCATATTTAAGTCAACAATATATTAAAAAGATGATCAAGTAGGGACTATTCCAGGAATGTAATTTTGGTTTAATATTCAAAATAATCAATTAATATTTTTTAAAAGATGATCTCAAAAGGTTGAGAATACACATTTAACAAAATATAGTACAAAACACAGTCCTGATAAAAACTCTCAGTAAACTAAGAATTGAAAGAAATTTCCTTAACCTAGTAAAAGGTATGACAGCCTAGAAAATACACACACACAGCAGAGAACCAAGTAGTCAATTCCATTTATGTAAAATTCTCAAAGATATGAACTGGTTTATGGTAACAGAAAAAATATCTGTGGTTGTCTGAGGCTGGAGTCAGGAAATGTTCCGAGTTGGGGGTTATAGAAGACCATAACAGTACTTTTGAGGATGATGGATATGTTCATTATCTTGAATTTGATGATTTTATGAATGTATGCATATTTAAAAATTTATCAAACTTCTTCTTCCACATGTTAAGTTTGCTGCATGTTAATTATGCCTAAAAAAAGTCACCTTAAAAATCCTTCTAAAGGTACAGCTTGGTGGTTTTATGCTTAAGTTCATGGCTTCTGGCTGGTACAGTCCACATATAACCAAGGACCAGGGTTTGCAGCCTGGGACCAGAGGTAAGAACAAAGATGGACAACTAAATAAATTGATTCTTATTCCTTCCTCTTCTTGCCTGTCTATTTGCTTTCATTCCTGCCTGCACATTTCCTTTTAAAAAAAATTCTTCAAATCCTTAATTCTTAGAAGAAAATCCAAAGCAGCCTTATAGTTTCACAAGATCTGATACAAAATTACCTTTTCATTCTAATTTTTACCACTCCAACAAAAATGCCCCTTGAACACAATTAAGCTATTTCTTTCCCAGAATCTTTGTACTTACTTCAGTCTCTGTTTGAAAAGTTCATCCTCTATCACTTTATTTATTTGGTTCATCCTCATTTTCCAAGTCTCAATTCAAATATCATCTCCCCATAAAAGCCTATCCTGGATATCTGTATCTTAAGCAGACTCCTCCCAGATGTTATCACCTGCTATTACCTTATCTACTGCTTCAGCAGAACTTACTGCATTACATTATTTAATTTTCTTAGTCATTTGTTTCCTTGCTTAGTATCTATCTCTCACTGAAATGTAAATTCCTTGAGGGCAAGAATATATTTGGTCTTGTTTCTGGACTTAGCATAGTGCCTGGCATACATTTACATTTTCAACAAATACCCATAAATAAATATTTATGAGCAAGGGAATAAAAGCAATGAACTATGAGGGAATCAAGAGACTTTTATGGACAAAGTAACATATAAAACTCAGCTGGGAAGAACTGATTCTTACTAATTCAGTGATTTTAGGCAAGATTATTTAAGCCATCTACTATTTATATAATGGGGCTGCAAACACATATTTTAAGGACAACTGAGACACATGAATTATATATATATATATATACATACAGACATGTACATACTGATATCTCTATAGTCACACACATTTATCATAGTGCCTGGAACAAATATCTTACCATTAAATGTCTTAGCATTTTTGAAGGAGTATAGTAGGAGAAATGAAAGTCAAAACTGAAAACGTACCTTTGAAAAAACTTACACAGGAACTTAGTGATATGCTTATCTGGGCTATAAACTGTGGATAATTGGAAGATGTAAAGAATCCAGAGGTCTGGAGGGGTGGAAAGTGGGAGAATAAGATTGGGGATGTTTATAACTGACTACAGTAACTCGTAAGCAAGTGAACAGAGGAGTGAAAGGAAATGAAAACTAGGTTAAGAATCAGTGAGAAAAGTTAAAATTGTGTAATCATGTAGATTTCAGGGATGATGAAGATGAGGCAAAATTCTTTGTAGTACCCAAAGCACTTCCAGAAATGTGTTCTGTCTTAGTCATTACCATCTCTTAGGAGAACCCCTCAAATAACCCAGAATCAAAGCTGGAGCTGTGAATTAGAACATAGGAAGCTATTTACCACTGGTTGAAACAAAATCAAAATAGCAGATCAGAAAAATATCTGAATGGTCATGAACTTCGGATATAATTTTTCATGCCCAAAGGTTACTGATGAGAACCATGAAGAATTTCAATTCTCTGATTAAGGAGAAAGAGAAAGGGGTGAAATGTTTAAAATCCCCAAGGCTACCAAGACACAAAACAAGAGAATTGGCAGCAGAAGACCAAGGCATCAAGCCTAGTAAAGGACAAGTGGATAAACTGGTTAAGAAGGGACTTAGCTTTGGAACACAGAAACTGTGGGGTTGAAGGTTATGACTCAGGCTTTCCTAGCAACTCTGCTAAACAGTGACATTCTATAACAACAGATTCAACAAGGAGGTAACTGGTAAACCCAGAAATGGTTTCACTCCTCAGGAGCAAAAAAACTAATGAAAGGGAAGTCCTCATGACAAATGAAAAGAAAATTTCGGTGGAATTTACTCCCAATGGAACTATGGAGGAGATGAAAGTTTTGTAAGCCTGAGTTTGCAGGATTTACCCATTCAAAGCTACTTACATTCTTCGAGTTGTCACTGGCATTTCTACTACCCCCAAAAGATCTGTGAACTTAGTTATGCAAGAGATAGAGCTTAATAAAAGTGCTGATATAGGAGTTGTTTAATATAACCTGACATCTGAATTTTCGGTAGTTCCCCAGGTTATACTGATGTGTTGCAAGGTTTGATAATCACTAATCTAGATCATGCCCTTATTCATACAGATAGATTTTGCGCAAGCATAGAAAACTAAGTATTAGAAAGTATAGCTTTTTTTTTTCTTAAAAATAAATGTGTAATAAGGAACATAACACCTTGCATATATAATTTTAGATATAGTGACATACTTTAAACAAAGATTATTTTAATACATAGGTATATTAAAATCAATTAAGAATTCTTCTTTTTTCCTTCACTCTTCAAAATAAAGTTAGTGAGGCTAAAATATAAGTTTTGATTGTGAGATGTGGAGGGATGAAGGGTTCGATGGAAAGGTCAAGGGAGAGCATTTCCAAAGCTCTGTTCCAAAGAGAAGCACACTTTGGAGGAAGGGACAACTTTAATCCTTGTCAAGTATGAAGAGAGACAAGCAAGGAATCTGTGTATCCAGAATCCTGTGTTCCTGTGTTCTAAGGAAAGCACATAGGTTACAGTTAGAAAGATGATGGTTGAGATGAACCAGAAATAAAGAAAAAGCTGACTATAGCTCTCTTCTAGGCAGCAGCTACCCTCCTGAAAACAATTCCTACAGAGAGCAAAAAAGACACAATGCTTAGTTTGGAGTTTCAAATGGATCATTTTAGTAAATGAATTCACACTGGCATGTGAGTTAAAGTGCCCAACTTTGGGTCTTGCCATTTTCATTCAATGGTAAGGGCAATTTTAAAGGCACTGTGGGAGACAGAATAAAGATGCTTTTGATTTCATCCCATTAATTGTGCATAGTCAATGTATTATTGTAAGAGTTTGTTACAGTTTTCCCTGAAACTTTTTGCTTACTTCCTTTAAAAAAAAAAAAAAAAAAAAAAAAACATGTTTAATTTACCATGTCTCATCTCACAATTAGAAATCCCATTGCTTGTAGGTATGAACCTGATTACAGAGCTTCTGTAAGCAAATCAGAAATAAAAATAAAGCTAAAAAATAGATTAATGCCAAAAGAAAAAAAGAAATCATTAAATGACTAGGGAGCTGTTCCAAAGGCAAAGGAGATGATGCGTTTTTAAGAGCACCTGGCATTTGTTTTCATCAGTTATGGTAGGACATACAGACATAGAAATGACTTTCATGATAGTTTTCATACACACAGATCCCTCCAAAACAAGAGGTATGACACACACATAGGGACAAACAGGGAATACCAGGGACAGTGAGGAGGTAGTAGTGAGGGGATAACACAAATAAGAGTCTCTATTATGACTTCTGTAAGAAGAACACAACACAGGGTGAACAGGCTGGGAGTTGGTTAGCTTGAAGCATTTCTGTGGGCTCCGGAGCACAGGTGTTGTCCCTGGTATCTGGCCCTTGGTCCTGGTGTGGCTAGGACAGGTGGCAGCTACCTTGAGTATGATAAATATGGAAAAGATTGCTGGGCATTTGCATTTGAAAGGTGCACTGGAAATGGGTGGTTTATAATCTCTAAAACTATACAGTTCAATTTTAGCACAGCCGCATGATCAAAGCATAAAATTTAAAAAATATGGCTAATACAACTTAAAACAAAATATACTACGGTCAAATGCTACAAAGAGGTCAAGGAAGCTGAGTTCTGTAAAGTAAGTATTGGATTTTCCAGCTTACTGCCATTTTCAGGAAGCCATTTTGTTAGGGTGGTCAGGGCAAAAGGGATAAAGAAGGAAGTCATCGGCTAAGAAACAGCATCAGATAGCACAGAGTGCTCTGCATATAAAGACACTAAAAGGGAAGAAAGAAAAGCAGCCTGACTACAGTAAGATAACAGGATAAAAGGAAAATTATTTTGCTTTTTCAGATTTCTTTTTAGTGGACAAAAGACAAAAATATGCTTGTAGGCAAAGAAGAAAGTAGGATAGAAAGCCATGTAAGAGTTTGGGCTGAATTCCTGAGTGACTCAAACTAGCTTTGATTTTGACATTGTGCAACTAGACTTCAGGGCTCACAGTGAAAGGATGCCCTTTTCCAACCTCACGTTTCAGTGGACTGTGGGAGTGGAGACTGGAATCAGCTGGCTTGTACTCAGGGCAATGACACCATACAGAGCCCACAGGCTTCCCCGGGGGCTTTTATTGGGAGTCTGTCCTTGTTAGTGTCAGGGGTCCTATAGTCTTGAGTACAGAAACTCAACAGATTAGACAAAAGAGCTGGGTTTTTCTTCCCATGTGGAAAGGGTACACTGGTGTCTTTATCAATTTTTTCCATGTTGAGAATTTGTAACCACATCCTCATAATAAATACATCTAGCATAAAAATCAGTGTTTGTTCAGAGAAATGATGGTACACTGGCAAAACTATACTGGTTTAATTGAGATAGACTCCCGTGGAATGTCAACTCTCACAGACTTCTCAGATGACAGGGCCTAATATTTGTCCTTACAGCCAAAATTTGCCTCAGAGCTAGTCTTAGTGCTAACTTGGCCTAGTTTCCATTTACCCATTGCCTAATTGACAAATAAATCATCACCCTCTACTATTTATACTTTATTATACATTATTTCTGACTGGGGTAAGATTCTGGGGCTAACTTACATAGAGGAGAAAAGGAGAATAAAGCCAGAAAGAAAGAAATAGCCAGGAAAGAATAGCCTGATAATTATTTGCTATACCTGTCACTCATAACTAGTGTTAACTTGGCCTTGTTTCCAATTAGCCCTATTGGGCATGTGGGTGGTAAGAATGCACAGGGTCTTTATGATCTAAGCCCACTACTTCAGCTTCCTAGCTTCCTAGGAGGAGGAAAGAAATAGCGCAACACATACGTGTTTGCACACACAAATGAGTATATGCATACACAAGGATTTGCATACCACATACACATACATACACACGTGCGCGCGCGCTCTCTCTCTCTCTCTCTCTCTCTCTCTCTCTCTCTCTCTCTCTCTGTCTCTCTCTCTGTCTCTGTCTCACACACGCCTACCTACCAACCTATAAACTGGGCCTTTTTACGCATAGCCCACTAGTCAAAGTGGGCCCTAATCTCTGCAACCTGACAATCAGATTCTGATTTCCTGGGAGAAACTAGAAAGAATATGGAACGAGTGTTTCTCTACAGTACAGTAAAACTAGGACAATAAACCAGGTTGTCTGACTCAAGATGCTGGACTTTTACTACGAGGAAGAAAAAAAGAAGTACACTCTAGACCCTCTGCCATCAAGAAATTAGCAATCAGGAGGGGGGGAAATCTAATAAAAAGAGAGTCAAACAAAGAGGGCCCAAGTCAGTACTACAAACAAGCAATTTTTAAAAAGGAGCGTTCATGTGATGAATCAAGAAGACCTGCTTGGAGAGCTAGGGTTGATCATAGTGTCCATTTAAACCAATGGATACAATTTTCATTCATTCAGTAAGGACCCCACCCACAAAAAAGAACGGAGGCAGCCACCATGGCTGGTTTCCCATTCTGCATAGTACCTCTCAGAAGCTCTGGGAGAGCGTGCTCCTTTCTGAGGAAGCCAGAGTATTAACAGCAAGAAAATCTTAAATTTGAAAGAACTCTCCTCTGAGAAAACTAACCATGACAGAATTTGGCACAGAGTTGCGCTGAAGCTCTAGACATTCACAGTCCTAATCATCTGCAGACGTTTCAGGAATCAGTTTTGCGCCTTGGAGTGTTTGCAGGAATAAATAGAGAGAGAATCTTCTCCTCCCCAGGGCCCTGGTGTCCCATTCCAATTTGCCCTGACTAATCTTCTTAGCAGGTATTGGGTCAGAGTCAGCAAAGGGGTCTGATTAAGGTCACTCACTTGCTTTGTTTACAATGTTAATTTTATCACTGGAAGGCTAATAGTATTATTTATACTCTAACTATGACAAATGCCCAGTTAAAGCAGGGCTTCAACAAGTTAAAAATCAATACAACAAATCCAAACATTTTTATACAGGAAACGGTAATAGTTTTTAACTTTCCACTCTTTCTAGAATCTTGTACTAGATGAGGATAAGTGGTTCTTTTAGCCCAGAACTTATCATGCACTAGTCTAGTGAAATCTACTTCAGTACCTTGGGAATGTTGGAGGGCGTGATCCCAGCACCTGAGTGTCAATGTTTGTGTCTGACTGTTCTTACTGAAGTTTGAGAGCTTCTGTTGTACTTTCCCCATGGATGAGGCCAGGAGCAGCTGAAGAAAGGAAGATTTGCGGTAATGATTGGAAACTCAGTCTGGAAAGGGAGAATAATACAAAAGTTTACATTATTTTTCCTTTCTAAACTTGTTTTCTTCTTGCCAACCCAGAACTTCAGCTCACGCTCCAAGATCTGTCTCAAATTCTTCCTGTCATGTGACAACCCAGTTTCCACCTTGTGGTAAAGTTTTATAACTGTCCCACTACCATGCCCCAAATAACAGGTGAAAAATATGTAATCTGGCAGAGCCAGAGTCTTATCAGAGTCTTTGTATTACCATTGGGTAACTATGGTTTAGAAACAAATTCAAGGTAAAGCAAGATGAGTCAAGGGCTAAGTGAATCATGCAGCCCATGGATACTAAAGGTCTTCTGGGAGTGGTGAGAATGGTCACTAAGAGTTCATGAAAGAGGTGTAGGTTACTGAGGTGTGACATCAGGCATGAACATCTGCATCCTAAGCCACATGGGAAAAGGACTACTGTTTTATTAGAAGCTGGGAAAATACCCCAAACCCCAATTCTACCTTACATTCTACCTGCAACAAATATATACCAAAGCAGAACTCTGCTGGGGAATGCAGATCCAAAATTTACCCTGGTCAGGTGCCAGGGTAAGCCCATATTATGTTATCTCAAAGCAATGTTCTACTCTTGGAAAGAGAAAAGAAACTCTCATGGAGTTTCTACCTTTGCTTACAAACTTACTGAAGAAGGAGGTAGGAACTAGTCAGAGCTCTGACATCTGGGGCCATTGACTGCTTGTAGAAACGTTTGATGACACTAAAAGACTCCAGCCTATGGTCTTTCTTTTCTTGTATCCAAGTGGTACAGTACAGGACCCCTTGGGTCCTCTGGCCAGGATCTGCTGTGGGAGCCCATCCATGTCTCATAGAGGAGTTCTGAGAGTTCTGTATTGGTGTACATGTTTGAGACAGGTGGAGCAGAGCTGGGTTTGGGGGGTAGTTTCCAAACCTCTAATATAGAAGCACTCTAATCCCTTTCCTCTGGCACCTCCTTTCGTTTTCTTCCCTGTGTCACTTTCATTGGCCCTCAACTACCATTTCCTCCAGTACAGAACACCTTTATTGACCCATACTGCTTTACATATATATGTGTGTGTGTGTGTGTGTGTGCATATGTGTATGCATATATTTACATGTTTAATACACATATATGTATATGTAATATACATATATATGTATATATGCCTTTTTAGAATTAAGCAGTTGAATTTTAGATTATCCCAATTTTGTTGACAAACATCTACAAGTATGACAGTCAGGAGCCAAACATATGCCTTCTTTTCTCTGTCAGATCTATTCAGGGTGCTGACCTTGCCCATGTCAATGTAACAGAGCCTCTTCACAGCCTGTCTGATCTGGCACTTATTGGCACCACAATGAACACAGTATGTTGTAGTCGTCTGTCTTTTCATGGCTGATTCCATTGTCAAGGGGAGCTTGTGGGGGGTGCTCTTCTGAAAATATCTGGGCTGCCTTTGGAGACACAGGGTCTTGGCTGTGGGAAGTGCAGATCTCTGTGTGTGTGTGTGTGTGTGTGTGTGTGTGTGTGTGTGTGTGTGTGTGTGTGAATGAGTGCCTTTTAGTGCTGCTTTCTTGCCTTTCAAAGCCTTTCTTTGGCTTTCCGGGAACATTGGGGGCCTCCTTCTTTGCTATTGGCACCACCTCCATGTAAAAGCTAGATGCTGTCTTTAAATGAAGATTATGCAACAAAGATTATAACCTCAATAACAGAAATGATGTTTTAGCGTTTTCCATAGACTTAGCTCCCAGCCCTGTCCCCTAAACATAAATGGCACTCGCTAAATGTCTTTTTGTATAATAAAAAAGCATTGTTGGAGGAACTTAAAACCAGCATACAGTGATACACATCAATGCGGGCTGCATGTGGACTCAGAAAATACCAATATATAAAAATAAAAATAAAAGGGAGAAAAATAAAAATAAATTAGAAAAAATAAAACACATTGTGAAAAAATAAATATAAAATGGAGATGAATCAAGATGCGAATATAAGAAGACATACAAGTGGTCTGTTTGAAATTCGTTTATAACCTGCTCTAAAGAATCTTTCATCCTTGTGTTCCCCACCCCTGTGGATCGTCATGGCATTATTCTGGACTATGGAGAGTTATATTTAAAATTCCATGAGCCTTGCTGTGTAAATCACTTTGGAACCCCTATACTGGACCCAATTCTGGGATAGAAGGGGATTTCCAAATCCTGCTAGATGATAAAGAAATAGTTATATGGGAAATCTTCTTAGGAAGCAAATGTAGTCTGACATTTATGTCATGAGGATTTTTTTCAGAACAGATCCCTGGGAACTGACATTCAACCCAGGCTTTCTCAGAAATGTGTTATGTCTAACTGCATATCCTTCCCTTACCCCGCACCATATGCTAGACTAGTGGTGAAGATGGTTGTTTGCTCTGGCCTCTTGGGAGGTCCATCGTGTCTTCTTAGTGACCTCATCATTAGACTCCTCATGTATTTAATTTATGTGAGTCATCATTTGGGCAAAAGAGGAGATCTATCCAGAATATAGAAGAAGACCCACTGACACAAATTAAACACAGGAAAATTATTTGCTTGTCACTGTTCAGTAGAAAACTAAATATAAGCTAGAGAACTGTATCAGAGTAGATACACTACTGGAAATTGTGGGAAATGTTTTGGCCAAGACTTTCACATAAAATTCTCAAAATACAAAAATAAATTCCATAGAAAAATTATAAATTGGTTATCAGACTTCCCACATACTTCAAAGTTTCCACACATTATGTCAATCCTATTCAAATCCTAAATCTGTGTTTTCTATTTGTTCAAGTATTCTTTCGTATTCTTCCATAAATGGATGCACCTTGTACTACTGCTGCAGTTTTTGCTGTTACTGTTACTCATGTGAGCGGGATTATTTTCCCTATTCCAGCATCCAAATATAACTGCTTCCCTACAATGGTGCTGGGATTTGCTAGATCTATTTTATAATTGCTAAAATTACTGTAATTTCCTGTAAGTAGAGTATTTGCTTAAGTGTCCGTGATTCTTGTATAATTATTATTGCTATTTTTATTAAGAAACTGATGTTCAGAGAGGTTTTGTTTCCAAAATATATGAAAGTGATAGACTGTGGATCAGCTTTTGTATAATGGGAATTTTCCCTTGAAAGTTTGAAAGAATTTACCTATAAAAGTATCTAGAATTGATATATTTCTTGCCAGTAGTATCGTGATTTTTTTTCTACTTGCTTCTTGATAAGTTATTCAGATTTTCTACTTTAGTAAACTTTTCTGTTATATTTTTCTAAAGTTTTCAAATGTATTATCTTTGTATTTTTATTTATTTTCATATTATTTTTTCTACTTAATATCTGTGATTATACTTATTTTCTAATGCCTAAAGTTGTCTTTGAGTTACCTCTTTTTATCAGATAAACTTAAAATTTTGTTATCTGCATATCCTAATTAATTAGTCTTTATTTTCTTTTATTTTTTTCAGTTTTGTTTCTCCTATATTCCCTAATTTGATTACTTTTTCTTGTTTTATTTTCTTATTTTTCTTTTTCCAATTTATTGAGTTAGTACAATTTTCTTTTATTTCACTTTTTCTGAGAATTAAAGTATTTATGATTACAAATTTTTTGAACAATGCTGTTAGCCATATCCAAAAGCTTTAACTTTCACATTATTATTATACGCTAAATATATTTTAATTAAAGACTTGATTTTTCCTTTCTTATAAAAGATGCTTAAGATATTACATTAACATTCCAAGATAACTGGAATTATTTTATTTTTATTTATTTAATATTTTATATATTCATAATCAGTTCATACAATTTCTATTTGACATGTATGTCTAGGAAATGCATTGTATTAATTAGAGAATTTAAATTCTCTGCATCCTTTCACCCTTTGTTCCTTTCATTTGAAACCTAAAGATGATTAAAAGAGGTACTCCAATGTCTCTTTTCTCTATTCAAATAGTGCCAAGAAGGCAAAACTATTCATGATTTTGTATTTTCATTTATTTAAAAATTTTGCTCCATATAATATTTTTCTACCTTAGATTCTACTTTTGTATCAATATTACAATGCTTTTATCTAGTTTATACTTGTGTAACTTATTATACCATGTCCTTCCTATTTAGAGCTTTGTATTAAACAAAATAATCTATTCCAATCATTTTAAGACAAGCAGTCTTAAAAATCTTATCAAAAAATATATATTTTAACTCATTCTACTTTTACTCCTTCAAGTTGCCAGAAACAACTCCTTCAAATCTTGCTTTTTTAATCTCAAATTCCTAAATAATAGGAATTCTCTTTATTAATCTATTTCAGATCTTATTTACAGCTCCCTATTATTTGGCTTATTCTCCTGCTTCCCTTCCGCTTATTCTACCAATATAATTGTATTTCAAAACTTTTTATTAAATCCAAATTCTATGTTTTCATTGTTATAGTTTAAATACTGTTTATCTCCAAACAGATCTTGTGCAACTTTTTGCTTTTCTTAGAGTTAATAATTTCTCCCTTTTTAAATTTACTTCTGCCAGGCTTTTAGGGTATCTTCCAGTTTAGGAATACTGTAAATAAATTTACAGCGTTAAGTTTTTTCTGACCACCCAGATGATGAGAATACAAATAGCAAACCAATGGGAGTGTTTGCTTGTGTTTCCATGTTCCTGCTCAAACCCAAGGTAACTTTCCTGGTAGTGGAGACTCATCACAGACCTGCTTCTTTCACTCCCCGCTAAAGTGTGACTTCTATTATATTTTTTACCTCAGGTGAGTCCTCTATTATTCTGTCTCCCTCCCCCTTCTTACCTACCCCATACACACACATCTACCCTGCCCTCCTCTTCACTGTTTAAGTCTTTTGTACCTCCTTGTTCTACTTTTCATCTTCATATAGTGTGTATGTTATACAAGTCAACTGATTTTATCCAAGAAGAATTTGTGGGCTTGTTATCGTTCTTCTTATTATTTTATGAAGACTTTTCAGGAGGAAAAGAAAATAGTAATGTCTTTAGGCTACTATCTTGAAAAAGGAATTACCAATGTCCTAATTAATAAATTATAAAATTTAAAATTACAAATATTAATCTAAAGTTATATTCATTTCATATAAGATAAAATTAAAGCACATAAATGGCATGCTGTATATTACGTACAATATAATATTACTCACATACGTTTTTAAAAGCATACCAAACTATATATACATATATGAATATGTTCATATGAGTGTGCATAGTGTGGATATCTGTATACATACATGCACACATATGCATATATATGAATACATGTAATTATTGAGTTGTGTATTAGTTCAACACCAAATTCTTGATAATGTTTGACTCTAGGAAGGAAAGAAGGATGAAAAACGTTATTTTAGCTATTCAGGCATGAAAGGACCACTAATTAGTATGCCAGGAACAAAGAAGAGGTAGACATAAAGACTATCTTAAAAGACTAATGTATAGAACTTGATGCTACTTCACACAAGAAAGAAAGCAGAATTTCTAGCTTGGAGATAGATAAAATTGCAATGCCTTTTAATGATATTAGAAACTTGCAAAAGGGGCCCGATTTTAGGAAAGTGTTGAAGAATTCAGATATGTTTAAATTTGAATTACATCACTCAGGCAACAAATCTTTACTGAGCACCAATATATACTCCAAGTCTCACACAATGCCAGGTACTTGGAAGGTTTTCACAAATTATTAACTGAATGGTCAAAAGTACAAGGTATTAGGCTAGTGTCTGAACATAGAGGAGTGAAACAAGAAGGCTTAGGGCTGTCTACATGGACTATTGGAGTCTATAGGATAAAAATAGACACTGTAAGGGTACAAACAAGTGTGTCAAGTATTTTTTAAATGGATCTTCAAAGTTGCTATAGAGACCAATAACAGGGAGGTGACCTAGACTTAGGAAGCTCACAAAAGACTTCAGGATGGAAGAACTCTTTAAGTAGAGGCTGAAGGAGATACAGTCAAGTCCACCTGTGCAGATGCTCTCTGAGAAAGACTGAGGGTCTGAGCAGCAGACCCACGGAGTAGTAGGACAGATGGGAGAAACAACTACTAGTCTTCCCCTGTATGAAGACTCTGAGACAAAAGTCAGCAGGCAGGTTCCTGATCCTGAGAAATGTAGGCATGACTGAAATGGAGAGCAGAGGACAGGGGCAAAAAGAGCTTTCTCTTTGACCTTAACCAAGGCTTTTCCTATCCATGCTTGACAGGTGGAGCAGAGGGTCCTTGCCAAATGCAGAGCACTTGAATGTCTACGTGATGATTTATAGAAGAAAACTCAGCTCTCCTGAGGTCAGAGTCCCTGTGAGTAACAAAATGTTTTGTCCCACTGTGCAAACAGAACACTCCATGTGCTTCTAAGACTGTCAGTGTCTCATCAAAAAGATTGGAGAGGGAAGAAGCAAAGGAGGCCTAACAGCTGGATTCAGTTACACTTAAGATACATATAGTTTAGAAATAAATTATCTGTCAAAGCATGTTTTGTTTCTTGTTTATTCCAACATGTTTGAATTGTCTAGTTGAGGCCAGAAGTCTCTGAGGAACAAGCCTTTGCTTTGCCACTTTTGTCTGTTAATGCTTCCAGTCCTTTTCTGTTTGGCTTCAAAGAAATCTGAATCAAATATGTAAGTTACTAACCTAACAGGGGATTTGATGAAGTCCTGGATTTTTAAATTGTAGCAAAGTTTTCATGTATGCAAAAACAAATGCTGAGAAGTCAGAATCCTACCGTTTTGCTTCACCTCCCTGTCACCAGTGAGATCCAAGTCACCACTAACTCTTGCTTGGATTATTTCAATGTCCTAAGTAGTCTCTCTAATTTTGCCTTTCACCCTTGTATATCTAAGTTCAGTAAGGCAACCAGAGACTTTAATGGTAATCGCACCCTCTCTCTCATCTGCTTGTAATTCCTGTATTCGTGTCATCAAAAAATAGACATAGACAATAGGATGTGTGTACACATAGAAAGTTATTTTAATGAATTGGTTCATATGATGATGGAGGCTGACAAGACCAAAATCTGCAGGGTGGCATGGCCAGCTAGAGACGCAGTTCAAGTTAAAAAGCTGTAAGCTGGAGGAATGTCCTGCTGCTTGAGAGGTCACATTCTTTTATTCCATTCAGGGCTTCAACTGATTGTATGAGCCCCATTCATGTTATGAAGAGCAATCTGCTTTACTCAAATCCACCCATTTAAACATAAATCTCACTATAAAACACCTTCAAAGAAACATCCAGAATAATGTCTGACCATGTATCAGGGCACTGTTGCTTACCCAAGTTTAACTATCACAGACCCTAATGATGATGTAGTGCCCTCTTTGCTCGTTCACATCCCTGGATGCACATGAGAATAACCTGGAACACTTTAAAAACCACTGACTTGGTCCCAATCCCAGAGAGTCTTATCTAGAGTATGACCTGGACATTAGGAATTTTTTTAAAGAAAAGGTGCAAGTGTGAATGAAGGCAAGCAAGCAGGCAGGAAGGGAAAGAGAGGAGTAAGCAGCACTTGGCCATTCTGTCTAGTTGTTCTTCTTGGCTGCTCCCTCAGCTCTGGGACACGAAGCTGGATCCCTATGATACAAGTAGCCCCATGCCGATTGGAGACGGAGGACCCAACTGCTACACCACCAGGACGCACCAACATTAAGATTTTTAAAAGCTCTGCCATTGGCTTTAATAATGGCAAATTTTGAGGAAAAACTGCCTTACAAAACTATCTCCTTCCACCACTATCACGTCCCACTCACCTCCTCACAGGATTCCCCGCAGCTACGATGCCAGCCTAGCCTAGTCTTTGAACATTCTGAATAAACTCATACATATAACACCCACTGCACGAACTTTGTTCCTAGCATGAAGAAGGCTCTCAGTGGGCATTTATTAAATTTATATTGTTATATAATTTCGTCATTCTGAAAGTTTTCAGGAAACTTTTTGAAGGAATAAATATAAAGCTGTTACTAGTTGGAACCATACTAGAACTTGGAAGAAAGACTCCTGACTTTGTCCATTTCTCTCCCTCCCTCTTGGGAACATAGAGGAAACTTCTGGACTCAGGGAAACTGAGAATCATACTCCCCTACCTTTTCAGATTATCTTGGGAGCACTTTCTTAATAAAGACTTTAACAGAATTCTTGACTCAGGTCTTCTAGGGAACCAAGCCTAAGATATCTAATGCCAACTATAAAAGCGTTGCTGAGTATGATTTTTTTCTTTAAAACGGAATCTCAGTGTCACCTTGTAATAAAATCCTTCTATTGGGAGTAAATGTCAAAAATTATAATACACATACAATTGAAGAAGATATACTTTTATCACAAGCTGCACATGATTAAACATAACTTTCTTGAAACTTAAGCTCTTCTTTCTACCCTTCTTTGTTCTTTTTGGTGCATTGATCAAGTACTTCAAGGACCACTGAATTGTCTGAGAGAATTATTTGCATGAGAGATTTCTCCATTCTGAACTCATGAAGCATAATACCTTCTGGAAAGTAGGATCTATGTGAAGCTGTAAAAAAAATTGCATTGAGGTAACTGTCTTCAAACTCTTGCTCCATAGCCCCCTATTCTCTGCTCTTCTTTGATCCTGGACTTAAAGAAAAATCTTTGCACCTCTTTCCCACCCTTAACTCAATACTTTCAGCAGTGACACTTTGGATTAAGAAAGTAAGAGTAACCTGCACAGGATCTAGATTCTATCTCCGTGTGAAAATGTAGGGGTGGGGGTGGGGGCAGAGATGTAACAATATTAATCATGCATAGAGAATTATGGCTGAAGAGATTTAAGGTAGATTCAAGGTTATTGAAGACTGGGGAGAAAGGGAAGTGATTTGTGGATTTCAATCTTATATGAGATTATGTGATGTGGATACATACAAAAGTGAGAGGCAAGTAATTTTCAAAACTAGCAACCAAAGTAAAAGGCTTTGTGAAGCATGAAAGCGACAGGGAAGTTAGGATGGAACAGAGAATGAAGTAGCAAAATTATTCTATGGGTTCATTCCTGCTTGAGCATTTCACTTCTCCTTATATTGCATCCTTATGAACTACTTAGTTCTACCTTCAATTCTTATCTCTCCATCTCCAATTAATATTATATGGATCAAGAAATCCTGGGCACACATTTAAGAAGTATATCTTTCATACTTATGATGTGACCCAGATCACACTTGCCTGATCTTCAGTACAAGACAGTGAGAAGACTTGGAAACAGGTATGTTCAAGAGCATGAAAGCCTTACAGTAGGGGAGAAGGTGCAGACCCATGAAAGTAAGAAGAGAGCAACCAGAAGGTTGTAACTATTGTAAGGCATTACATCTAACAGAGATATAAAAAACTGAGGCAGTAAGAGAAAACACTGGTACCTAATAATGCAGAAAAGTAGACTTTGAAATCATGTTGTAATAGTTACATTGAGAAATTTTAAATAAATGAAGACATCTAATGCAAACTTGTTCAGAAGTGGGAAACAGGAGTCATTGAAAACAAGAGAGAAGTAAGATTTCATGTCAACATTTCCTATAGTAGGAATTATCTGAAGAGACAGAAATCCATGCCATGAAATGGCAGAGCTTCTGACATGGAGGACATCAAAGGACTAATTTAGTGTCTCATCTACTTTTGCATGACAAAGTAACTTAAAACCCAGTGGTCAAAAACATCAATCTCTTTGCTCATGATTCTGTATTTAGAACAGGGTTCAAAGTAGACAGTTTTTAATCAATTTAATTGTGTCTACCCCAAAATATTTTAAAGTCCTAACACCAAGGACTCATGAATGTGACATAATTTATAAAGAGGGTCTTTGTGGATGTAATAAACTTAAATGAGTTCACTAGGATCAGCCCTAATCCAATGACTGGCCTCTTTATAAGAAGTTTGGATGAAGATACAGAGGGAAGATGGCAGCAGAGATTGGAGTTATGCTACAAGTCAAGGAATACTTGGGACTACCAGAAGTTGGAAGAGGCAAAGAGGATCTTCCCCTTGAACTTTCAGAGGGAGCATTGACCTGTTGGTTCCTTGATTTCAGACTTCTCTCCAGAACTACAAGAAAAAAAAACCCTGTTGTTTCAAATCACCTAGTTTGTGGTTCTTTGTTCCAGTTACTCTACAAAACTAATGTACTGTTCATTTGCGCTCCATATTGTGGGAGCTGAGGTTTGAGTGGGGGCAAGAGAATTCACTCCAAGATGACCCCACTCACAATGCTAGCTGCCAGCTTTGAAAAAGTTAGATGTTTGGCTATGGGAACAAATAAGTTCCTTCAAATGGAGAAGGTGGTCTGAGTATGAAGAATAAGAAAGGCGTATCTAGGAGATCTACCAATAATTTATTAAGTCAACTTATTATAAAGGGGTCCTTGATACCAGAGCTGTTAGATGGAGCTTTAGTCAAGGCAAGTTCTACATTTACCCTCAAAACAAATGGGTCTTCTTACATTTACTTTGGTAAGTGCTTCATTTTATCATTTATTTTCTCGAACTAAATAAAAGACTTATACAAGAGTCTTGGCTACCAGCATTCTAGACATATACCTCAGGGTCTTTGTCTTTCTAAAGATTAAGGAGAAAAAATTACATCTTGGAGGTATGGTGAGGAATGAGTGAAAAATTCCAGGAAATAGTTTTGAATTAAATACCTCAATCAGGGCAATCAGGGGTCATGGGCCTAAGACTGTGTCATTCAGAATGGAGCTATTTTAGCTCAGACAGCTGGAGACCTCATCTGTTTTCCACATAAACTCTCAGCATGGCTGGTTTGAGCCTTGTACAGCATTAATGTCTTAAAGTAGGAGGACTTCATACACGGTGGTGGCTTCCCTAAGACTCATAAGCTAAAAAAAAACTTCTAGGTCTTTTGAAGGCAGAGAGAGAGAGAGAGGGGAGAGGGGGAGAGAGAGAGAGAGAGAGAGAGAGAGAGAGAGAGAGAGAGAGAGAGAGAGAGAGAGAGAGAGAGAGAGAGAGAGAGAGAGAGAGAGAGAGAGAGAGAGAAAGAGAATGTGCGTGTGCATGTGCGTGGAACTGAATCACCATAAGCAGGAAGCAGGACACAGGGCAGCCCAGAGTCAATGAGAGGCAATATACCAAGACATGAATGCCAGTAACACAATTCAGAGGGGCACCACTGTAGCATTCTACCATGCTTTTAATTCAAAATCTTTAAGAGATTAGTGGTATAGAGGACATTCCATGAAATGATAGAAGGAGAGAAAGTGAACGATGGAGCAGAGCAATACTAATCATTATTGCTTTACCTACCAAAATTTTAACAGCTTATATTGTGATTACCATAGTAGATTATAGTTTCTCCAAGTTCCCCTACTAAGCTCACACTAATAACCCAATGAGTAGATTGGCTATTAATGACTATTTTAAATTAACGACTATTTATTAGAGGTGACTGTCTGAAATCAGTCTTCTTCACTCCTGGCTCACATCTTAGCCCTTTACTCCAGCGGGACTCAAATTTCTTCCAACATGTCATGCACGTATCTTTCTGTACCCTCAGTGGACACCTCCTTTATAGATGAAAGCACCTTGATTATCGTAGTCTTCCTTCTCAACTTACATAATTTCTAGGTCATAGTCTACTTCTGAACTCCTAAAATACTGATTTCATACAGCAAATATTAAGTGCCAAGTTGATAGCAGCCTTATCTCTTTCTCTATATAACCTCAGCATTTATACTCGCACATTGCAGTCCTCCAAGTTTTATTTGATTAGCAAAGGATCAGGGTGTGACGTGCTTCTCTGCTGCTAGAAGTTAAGTTGTTACCAGCAAAACTAGTCCATAATGATTCAGTACTTTCCAAGCTGAAAACCAAAATAATGGCTCAAACACCAGGGACACTGTAGGTCTACTACAGGTACACTCACTGATCAAAGTACACACAGGCACTCAGAAAATTTCACTGGAAGCAGACAGCAATGATAATTACTATTGGTTGAAAGTCCTTCTTGCTCTGGACTTTTTAAGTGGTTAAGTCCACTTCTCAAAGGTACAAATCTAACAGTTGGTGATGCCAAAATTAGAATCCTGGTCTGTCTGAGTCTGCAGCTGATGATTCTGACATCTTGATGCCTCTTAATCTATCAGCTGTAGGATACCCACAACACAACAAACATGATGATGTTTGCCTTTTATATATTATTGCTTGTCCTCACCATAACTCTGAAATCCAGTCTCCACATGAGAAAACTCAAATATCTCAAGTTCTTAAACTTAAACGAGATGAGTATTCCAAGCTCTGAAACAAATTAATTAATATGCCTCTTTTGGCTAAGTTTTTAGTAATATGCTTTGGGAATGATAGAATTCAGTCTCCTCCAACATGACAACCAATTAAACTAGATTAATGGGCTCAAGATAAAGCCCCAAAGTATTTATTCCAATATGAAAGTACAGATGGTTGTTTGAGTCTCCATAACATGCATCAGATAGCACACTCCACTTGGGCCCAGATGATCTATATTCAGACTCGTCCCCCAGATAGTGAATCTATATCATACTAACTACACCATGCAAGTATATTATTTAACCTCTCTAAACTCAATTTTCTCTTCTTTTGTTCCCCTTTCTTATCTCCTTTTTAAAAATTATCTTGGCTACTATCATACAATAACACTTTCATTATGAATTTCATAATCTTTACTTTATATTTTCTATAAATTAATACAATGATGCCTACTTCACAGGTATCACTAAATGACTTGAAATTTTCTAAAACAGCAAGCATGCAGTTGGATATAATAGTATTTCATGTCATTATTTTATTTGTAGGTTGGGAAAACATTTGCCTTGCCTTTCTGCAGCATTGTAAGGAGAATAACATGGCTAAACAGGCATAAGGTATCTGTATATAGCATGTAAATGTGAGTTATCACTATTATCACTTTCCTAGATTATAAATGGAAAGTGTGTGGAAGTTGATGTATTGGATTAGGATGAAGTCTATGAAAACAGTAATAAATTGGCTAATTTTCTTGCGCTTTTCAATATCTAAAGAAAGAAGGCACTCAGAACTAGTTTAGAAAATGAAAATGAAAAGAAGTCTTTCTCTTTCTTGACATTTTTGAATCAGTGACAAGTGACCGATTTTGGGTCAGGTGGGGGGGGTTGTTAAAATCCAAGGACAGTTTCCCAGATATTGAATCTTACTCTCAAGTCAAGAACTGATTATTTGGCATAGTCAAATACAAAGAATACCCATGTATACTCTGTGCTGAGGCAGCAATGCTTCAACAAGGATCAAATATCCTCTCAACAGTTCATATACAATGCCTCACACTAAAGACCTAGAGAATCCTCTGATCACTTACATAGACATTTTCTTCCTCACAACCTGTCCCTTGTCCCAATGTGGCTTCTGAATCTCATGAAATTTCAAATGAGACTTATTCTTATTCTGAAAATCCAAGATACTAAAGGAAAAGTTTTATAAGGTTATAGTCAAATAAATTCAGGAAACATTTGCGACCACCAATTTGGCATCGAGCACTGGTAAATTATCCTCAGCCAAAATAAACACTTAAGCTGTGTCTGTGATGGTATCCAGCAGTCTAGAGAAAAAAGTTCACAGAAATATACACTTTTCTGTGTGGTGATCACCTCCACCAGTCCATGTAAAGTCCATTTAACATATAATATGTTAACGTTCCACATGAATGACTTACAAATAAATTTTTGGCAGAGGTCAGGGTTCGCCTGTGCTGAAGAGAGGCCAGGCCAATGTTTCAGAGTGCCTTCCTTCTCTCCTTCCTGCTCAGTGAGAAGGTCCAGAAATGTCTGTTCTTTCAGATTCTGACAACCGAGTGCACTGTGTTCCCAAAGCAAGGTACAAATGCAGGAGATGATTTTTCAGAGGTACGTGAACAAACGTTTTCTATTTTGATGATTGCATACTTATTTTAATGTGTATCTGAAAACTATTGCTAGTAAATTAAATTTTATCTTCAACATTATTACTTGGAATCAGGTTAAGAAAGTTCTTAGGTTTCTATAAACAGTCTATTTAAGGAAAAGATTGAGTAAGTAATCTTATAGATGGAACAGATATAAAAAATCCGGAAGGTGACATAAATCACTGAAATTTGGGAACCGTCAATGAAATTATTTTGTCAAAAGTTGTAGCATAATGTTGCCTTCTCTTAAATAGTCTCTGGCTGTGATATGGGTGGAAATATACTTATAGTGACTATAAGTGCCACATTTAAAGATATCTTGATTTAAAATTTTCTCTGTGTTATCTACACAAATCACTGGAAATGTAGAATTTCAGCATCTAAACTGCAGTTCTGAGACACACAAGTTAAACAGCACATATATCCTTAAAAGACCATGTTTCTTGAATCTTGGAAATGTAAGACACATCCATATGAAGTCTTAAAATGTTTGTTAATAATGGTTGGAATTCAAACTTCTCTAATTGTGCATACCCATGCTGGGAGTTTTGTGTTCCTTTCATGAAGAAAGTAAAAGTATTTTTAATACATTTTCAATTTTAAAAATGGTATGCTTTATCTTATTACAAAAACAAATTATGGTCAGCATATAAAATTAGATAACCAATAAAAACAAAAAGAAAAATATTAAACAACCTATATTTCCAGAACCATTAAGCATTTTAAAGATCTGATGATTAGTCCGTAGAATCTCTGACTACATATATATTTCATACTTACGTATTATTACAGATCCTTTTAATTATGACCTAATGAACACTCTACTTTATAAATGGCATTTCCATTCAGAAAGTAGTGGGAATATTTTTCCAAGTCTTTAAATATGCATCTATAGCAGACTAATGCCTCTATCATATGGATATATGATACACAAGTTAAGTAATTTTTTGTTATTTACATTATTTCAATTTTACACTATGTCAGCAAAATCTTTATATTCTTACTTATTTCCTCCTGACAAATTCCTAATTGTAGAATTTCTGTGTCAGAGTCCTGAAGTTGGGTTCCCAGGAGATAAACTAAGAGGAAAAATGTGAGAGTAATAAATTTTAGGGAAGCCTTCAAAAGCAATATCTGTTGGTTGTTGAGGAAAGAAGGAAATAAAAGTTGAAAGAAAATTGTTGAGTTCTGATCCAGTCATGACAAAGACCTCTGAAGAGCTCCCAGAGAATTCTGGAGTTATACTGGCCCTTCAGAATTATTCCACCTCAAGGAAAGGAGAGTGGGCCTTCATACTCAACCCATATTAACTAGTCAGTAGATCCCAGCTGCTCCAAGCGCTTGTCAAAGAGCACCTCCACAGAGCCAGTAGCAATCCCAGTAGCTGGAAAATGAGTGCCTGAGTCCTGCAGAAGTTCAGGGTCCTGGGAAAGGAGGGTCTGAGCTGTGCACCCCAGGTTATGGGATGGAAGGTGGCAGATATTTTTAAATTTTATGTTATTAAACTGTTCTCCCAGAAGAGAGAATTCTCATTGTCATTAATGATTGACAATGCCCTTTTCCTAGTTCCCATATAAAATATGATAGGTGGTAGGATAGAAATATGCTCTGGGAGCGTGTGGCAGGGAATCCTAACCTATCAGCAACACTGATCACTCTTCTCTGTCATTCTTTTATGGTTGATTTGTGGGTCGTACCTTGCCAAAATAAGTTTATAATTGTGAACTTCAACTGGACAATTAATGCTGTGTCCTGGCAATCATACAACATTGTACTAGTTTGTTCTCTCCCTCACTCTTAGGTAAATATTTTTTACCTTTTTTCTCTTTTCAACATCCAGTGTCATGACCTTTAGTTCTCTTGCATTGCAAAATGGAAGTAATCAGAAAAAATTTCCATAAATACTCACCAAAACATCTCCATATCTACCTGAATCTATAACCTATATAGCTCTTAGGTTAAAATGATGAATCATACTTAAAAAGGCTAACATGTCCCTAGAAATGTAAACCCACTACTTTTTGACTAAAGTAGGTAGAAAACTGATGTAGCAAATTTTCTGTATCTTTCATTGTTTCCTCTTCAGTGAGTCATTCCTATCAGACAAATTGCTAATATTTCTCATAACAAAAGAAAAAATCCTCTCTTGATTCCACTGTCTGTTTAGCTATTACTCCTTTTGTCAACTTCACAGCAAAAGAGCTCCAAGAAATTTTTTCTATTTCTTATCTCCAGGTACTTTCCTCATTTACTTCTTAAACTTGATCCAATCTGACTTCCCAGATGCAACTTTCTCTTGGCTTTCGTTCATCATCTCTGGTCATATTTTCTCTGTCCTCCATGTTGGAGGGCTCCAGGTCTGAGCTTTGGAGACCTTCTTTTCTCTCTCACCTTCCCTTCTTTGTGTGATCTCATTCAGTCTCATGTCTTTAAAACAAATCTGTGTACTGAAGATTCCCAAAATTATATCTCCAAATCAGGCCTCTGACTCCCAGCTTAAGTTCAACTTCTTACTTGGAATTTCTTGCTTTAGGTGTAATATTCATTTCAAACTATAAGTGTCCAAAACTGAATGTCTGATCTGCCTCAAAATCAGTTCTTTCTATTGTGTTCCCCATGTCACTAAATAGTGACTCCATTATTCTAGTTGCTCAGGCCAAAATACTTAGAATCCTTCTTCACTCATCTTTTACTATGATAATTCACAAAGAAAATTGTTGAGTTCTGATGTAGTCACAACAAAGACTTCAGAAGAGATCCCAGAGAATTCTGGAGTTATACTGGCCCTTCAGAATTATTCCACCTTGAGGAAAGAAGAGTGGGCCTTTATACTTAACTCATATTGACCAGTCAGTGGATCCCAGCTGCTCCAGGACATCTACCAGGAGAGAACATCCCTGTACTTCTCACCACTTTCCTGCTACCACCTTGGTCCCAGTCATCCTCTTCTTCCCCTTTACAAGTGATTCTCAGATCAACAACCAGAATGATATGTTTGAATGCAAGTCAAATTACATCATTCCTCTACTTAAAACCCTCCAAAGGTTCACCTTTTCTCTGATGGCAAAAGCCAAGAATAACCATGAGGCCTCTGTGATCTTATTGCCTGCTACCCTTCCAGGGATACCCCATTTTTACTCAGGCCCACTAGATTCTGGCTACCAGGCAGGCAACCTCAATATTCTTTGACCATGCTCGACAGCCTCTGACCTTGGGGCCCTGTAAGTGACTCTACCTCTGTCTAGAATGCTCATATCTGGATAGCCACTGGGCTCTTCCCCAACCATTTTCAAGTGTGTTTAAATATCACTTGCACAATACAGCCTATAATGACATCATACTTCAAACTTCAACCCTGCAGTGAACACATGAGGTACACAATGCCAATGCCTGTTGCCCATTTAAATTCAGCACGCTTTGGAAACATTTCCAGTGCCCCAGCATCAAGTACATGCACTAGCACCTCTCTGCTTTGGAGCCATGGAAAACCATATACCCTGTGCAGGTACAACCTGAAAGTTAAGAGGGCTTAAAGTTCCTTAGAAGCAACCCTTGAACAATGAAGGATCAAAGACTTGAACTCCCCATTTTGTCGTAGAACAATCCTGAGGTTTGTTCTATATGATTCCTAAGGGAGTTCACAAGGGGAATTGAGCCCCCACTGTCCACAGGAGGTAATCAGTTTTTTACTGTGTATTTTATTTGCCTTTATTCCTACCCTGGGTCTCCACTCCCTCATTTTGTTTCCTGGGATCACTTCTCAAATCAAAAATCCCTTCCAAGTTCATGTTTCAGGCTATGCTGGGAGAAAAATCAAAACTAAAGCAAATTTCTCCACAACATTCCTGAGGCTCATACCTAGTTCTACTTTTTCCCATGATACATATCTTCTTACTTACAATGTAACCTATATATTTATTGTTTATTGTCATTCTATTGCACTAGAATATAAGCACCAGCAGGACAGGAAATTTTGTCAGTTTTGTCCATTGATCTTTCCTCAGCATCTAGAATACTTCCTAGCACAAAGTAGGCCTTCAATAAATATTTGTTGCCTGTTAAGTTATCTTGCTCATACTTTGAGAGCAAGGATACCATCATTTAATAATGTTAGACAAATCTTAATTTAAATCGCAGATCGACTGCTCATTAGCTGGGTGACCTTGAACAAGTTAACCCCTCTAAGATTCAGTTTTCTCTTTCATAAATGGAGAACATGATGTCTATTTTGTATTAGATGTCTTCATCTGAAAAAGCATCTAGGAAAGTTTTAGCCCAATAACACAGGTTCACTTTCATTCTCTCACCCTGCCCTCTTTGATCAATGAATCATAGTTTAAAGGAGTAAAATTCATGACTCAGTCTCTTCTGTGAATCTTAACTATGTAAAGATTCTCTGAAGCATCTCCTTACACTCAGCGGAGGTGTAAGGAAGCCAGGCTTCTTTCAATCCCCAAGTGAAATGCCAATTAGAAGGACATAACCAACAGGAAGAGCTACTGGAGAAAACCACACACTTGTTCCAAAACAAAGATCACTCTGCATGTCATAAAAGCTAAGAAATGTCTTCCAGATGTTACACACTGGGCCTGCACAGATGTTTCCGATGTCAAACCATAAATGTTGGAAACATAAAACATTTGTGCCCCACAGATGTCGAGATTGAATTATACAGTGAATGTGATAAATCTTTGGGTAATAAAAGAAGACCACAAACTGGTCACATTACATTTTTAAAAATCTGATCTCCCCTCCCCGCCATCAACAATGAATTTTTATTGGATACTCAAAGTTTTTGCTTTTGTTTTTAAATTTAACTGAACAATTCACAGTGAAATAGTTGGATTTGTATGAAAATACATATTAACAACAGTTCTGAAGTCTTATGGTTTGAAGTCTACACAGTCTATGACAGCTAGGAAGCAACATTATGACTGATGATAGGTAGCTTCAAGATTTGCCTTCTTCAGTCAATGTACCTCCATGGGAGATCTGAGTTACACACAAAGACTGTCTAATTGAAATCTCTGGGTATACTGGGAACAGATCCCACCATGAACTCACTGCAGTCCATGATTCTATGTTGAATCAATTCTTCTTCTAACAACTGAAAAATCAGACCTTTCATCACATCTAAGTGAGGGAACTCAAAGGCATTTTGCTGAGTGAGGTGAGTCAGAAGGAGAAAGACAAATATTTATGATATCTCCTATATTTGTAAAACAGAGAAACAACATAAATGAACTGATAAAATTAAAATAAACCTTTGGATTTTGACAACAAAAGTTGAGGTTACCAGATTGGGAAATAGGCAGTGAAATGGATCAAATATGGAGGGATTACTTATTAATTTTAATTAATTAATTTTCTTTCTTGTTTTTGTTTAATAAAAATGAATTCTATTATACTAATAGTGGAGTTACCAAGACTTTTAAGGTCCATATCTTCCCTCAAAATGCTTAGTCTATTAAAGGAAGCATGTGCTTAAGAGGACTGCAAGAATAATCGTAAACTGAGGAATGTATATATATGAACTCCACCATGAAATTTAAGTTTTTTCTATATTATATGATAGATACATGACAACTTATATATAAAAATGTATTTTTAAGCTTTATTGATGCATCATTGACAAATGAAATTTTAGATATTTAAATTGTACATCTTGATGATTTATACGTACATTGCAAAAGGATTCCTCTCCCCTCGTTAAATTAACACATCCATCACTTTACATATTTATCCTTTATGGGGGGAGGTGAGAAAATTTAAGTTCTACTCTCAGCAAATTTCATTTATACAGTGCAGTGTTATCAACTACATTACCATATTATAAATTAGATAAAGAAGATATATAGTGGAATGTTACTTAGCCATTAAAAGGGAAGAACTCCTGCTAGTCATGTCAAAGATGAACCTCTAGAGCATTATGCTAAATGAAATAATCTAGAAAGACAAATACCATATGGCATCAGATATCTTAAAAAAGGGAGAAACAAATAAAATTTTAAAATCAAGAGCAGGAAACATACCTTTTAAATAAATTTTAAAAAAATAGATTATAATTTTTTTTTATTCTGTATTATAGTAAGTTATATGGCAGGAAAAGAAAAAGGCAGAAGTATAAGGAACATGTAAAGGATGCAAGCACACAAAGAAAAACTCTTAAGATATAATGACAATAACATCAAACATGGGGTGCACCAGGCAGGATGGTAAGCACATTAAAGATATTTTATCATTTATTTCTCCTCAAAACTCTGTGACATGAGGAAAGAATTTTTATATAAAAAGAAACAAGGCACACAAAATAATTTAAAACAGTAAATAATTTTCCTTTACTCACAGCTAAACTGCAAAATGACAGAGACAAAGAGATGGGCCATCCTGAAAACCAACTTTATGCTGTAACCTTTTAAAATAAGATATTCCTTAGAATTTCTTAACAAGAAGTTATGGGAGCCTGTCAATCTCCTATGAAATTGTGTCTCTTATTCATGCTGCCAACATCATCTACCACAGCAGGTGTACAGATTATTCACTTGGAAAATGATTATTAAGTAAAATACTATCTGCTAGAGTCTTCTTAAATTTCTTTCTGATTCATTCCACCAATTTTTCCACTTCTTCAATATCTTTCAACCTATACTTCCTTCCATGTGCCAATGCCACCACTGTTCCAGTAAGAGAGCTAAGGAGAAAGCAGTTACAAGTTATAAAATGGAAAGATGCCACGGGCTCTGCAAACCTGTTAGCCAGTGAAGCAAAGGAGATTATTTAGTGGCAATAAAAATTTTGACCCAGTAGTCATTTGTTCATTTTTGATTTGGTCATGACTGGGTCAACCAAACAGATCTGAATAAGACAAAACCCAGGACAGACACAACTATTCTAGGGGAGCATAAACTATGAAGCACATTTTCTGCACTCACGAACAAGCCCCTCTCCTCGTTCCAGACCGCATGCCTCAAGAGAGGAAATTATAACCTTAAATATATACATTAGGAAAAATAAAGGCTGAAGCTTAACTATTTCTCCCCATTCCAACAAGTCAGAAAAAGAACCAAAAATTAAACTCAGAGAAAATGCAAGACTGGAGCTAGCTCATATAAAGCCAAAATAAGATAAAGAGGTTAAAAGCACAATCCAAAAATTATATGGAAAATTTATGCCAATAGTTATGAAATTTCAATGTAAGCTATGAATTCTTAGTAAAACCATGAACTATCAAATGCTCATAAAATATATAAAATATGAATAACTATCTTCTAATGAAGTTGAGTCTGTAACTAAAAGTTTTCCAGCACAGATACCTCTAGGTCGACAGATACAGCATTCCATATTTTCAAATATACAGACAAAATATCAATTTTACAAATTATTCTGGGTAATTGATAAGTGAAATTTTATGACACCTGTGATAAGACCAGCATAATTTTGATACTGATGAGGACCACTTCAGAAAAGAAAACTACAGTTTGATATTATGCATGAACAGAGATACAGTATCCTACATAAAACATTAAGAAAAAATAGTGATTCATGAAAAAAGGGCTATACATTATGACATGTTGAATTTATTTCAGAAATGCAAGTTTTGCTTAATGCCAAAATAAATTCATGTAAATCATATCATTAGTATAATGAAGGGGGAAATCATGCAATCATCTCAAAACATACAGAAAATTTTTATAAAATTCAACACTCCTTCATGATTGAAAAATGGAAAACTAGGCACAGAAGGGAACTTTCTTAATCTAAAAGACAGTATCAATCAAAATGTATACAAAACATCACACTTAATAGTTAAATTACAAAAACTTTCATACAGATAGCCAAAATGAGATTAGCTGTTAAATTTGTATTAGAGATAATCCAACTCAATAAAAAAGAAAAACTGTAAGGAAGAAAAAAACTATTCATAGAAAACATGATACTTTACTGATACAGTTCCAAGGACTCTACTACCAGACCTAAGAACTGATTTCAGCAGTTTCTGGATACAAGGTAAACATATAAACATAAAATATTTTTCTATATACTATTAGCAAGAAATTCAAAAGTAATTTCAAGTAATTTTATTCCAAACAGCATCAACAAACAACAACTAGTAATCAAATACTAGGAATAATTTTTACCAAAGCTAAGCAAGATTTCTTCATTAAAAAGAAAAATCAAAACAATATAAGGAGACTTAAGTAAGGATAAGGCACTAAAGGGATATACCATGTTAATGTATTAGCAAAGCCAAAGATGCAAGTATAAAGATTTTAATCATCCCCAAAGAAATAGAGATTTATTGCAATTTCATCACAATCTCAAGTTTTTTGTGGAAATTAACAAATACATTATAAACTACACATGGAAAAACATGCAATTGTCAAGACAATCACAAAAAAAGTTGGGAAACAAACACTACAATATTGAGACTATGTTTGTATAAGGGCACTAATCCCAGTCATGAGTGCTCCACCCTTAAGATTTAACTGCATTCCTAGGCCCTTACCTCCCAATAGCATCACACTGGGGACTAGGATTCCAGCATATGGAATCAGGAGTGGAGGACACAAGTATTCAGTCTGTTACAAATCTTAACAGAAGAAAATAAAAACTTCTTTCAAAATAGTGGAAAATGTATGTTTGAATGTGAGAATGAAAAATAAAAGATAACTGCTAGCCAGGTGGAAAACACAAAACTTTCAAATTTGTAAGAAAAAATAGAATGCATGGTAAATAAAATCAGCTAAAAATCAAATAAAGGAGAATCACGAAGTAAAACAGAAGGTAAATATATAAAGATGGCCATAATTAAATTAAGTATTCTATGTTACACTAAAGCTAAGCAGGATGAACTATCCCATAAATAACCGACACTGTCATATTGAGCTAAAAAACAAAACCCAGATATATACTGTTTATAAGGAACAATCTTAAAAATGGAAAAGAAACAGTCAAAATAAAGGGATGAGCAAAGAGATGTCAAGCAAATGCAAACAAAAAAGAAAGCAGGAATGACAATATTAATATCAGACAGGGTGTAACTTAAGGTTAAAAGCACTAAACAAAATAAAGAGGAACATTGTGTAATATTAAAAGACAATTTATGAAGAAGAAGCAATGATCATAAACCTGAATGCGCTATAAAAAAACATATAACCTAAGTCTATATTATTCATTATTAGCAATTCAAAGAATCTTGGATTTAAAGACAATTACCTTGAAATATATTAATATATCTCTTTCAGGACAGTTCTGAAAGTTCTGGAAAAAAAAGGTTTTTTTGAGACACAATAATTGAATAATACATAAAGATATGTATTTTCCTGTGTCATTGGACCCATTACAGAAATTAATTATACACTTAGTTACAAAGAAAATTTAACAAATTGAAAGAAGCAGAGAGTTTTCAGGCTGTATTCTGTGATCTTAATCCAGTAAAATTAGAAATAAAAAAATTACTTAAAAGACCTTCACTACTTGGAAATGAGGAAATGTTCTCCTAAATCACACTTCTTAGATCAAAGAAACAGAAAACTTCAAATATGAAATTACAAGCTAGTTAGTTAAAAAAGAAAAGAAAACATCAGACTAAAATATGTATCACAACAGAAACTATATTCAAAGAAAAATTGATAGCTCTAAAAGTTTTTATTACTACAGATAAAAATTAGAATAAAAATTAAAATTAAAATAGAAGAAAATAAATAAATCAGGAAGTTAATTTTGGAATAATATAAATAATGAAACAGGCAAACTTTTGACAATTCTAATCAGGAAAATGGAAATAAAAATTAAGAAAGAAATGTTAGAATCAAGAAATAGAAATAGTAATAAACAAGAGAATGAGAAAATAACACAATCTAATCAATTATGAGATCTTTAAATCTGATGAAATTTTCAATAATATGAAAAATGGAAATTTACTAAGGCCCCCCAATTCTGAAAACTTAAATATACTGAAAGGAATTGAAAAGGGCTTAAAAGAATTTATCATCTAACAAGGTCCAAAAGTGTCAAGGTGAGAGCCAAGGTACAAGGATCAAATATTTGCAAGACTATGTAAATTCTTTTAGGGTTCTGCTCCATGGTTGGAATAAAAAATAAATAAATACTATTGCAGAAATAAAAAACCACTTGATCAATCTAAGGTATAAGGCAAAACAAACAAGACAAAACAAAATCAGGAAAGCAGTTCTTCAGAATATTAAAATACTCATCATTAACTAAGCAGGATTTATCTAAAGGATGCAAAATGATTTAATAAGAAGAAATATAACAATTAAATGCATTACACACTACTTTTCATCACTATTTTTTTCAGCAACAGTATGAATAACACTGAAATTAGCACCCATAACTATAATAAATAATAAGAAACAGATTAAAAATGTAAATAAAAGAATTTTTTTAAATATATTTTCTATTGAAGTCACATTATTTGACAACACTCTACAAATTTTAGGTGTGCAGGCTTCCATGCCCATACCGAATTTTTAACAGTCCTCCGCCAGTGTCCATTGGACCACTCCCTACCCTACTCCTGAACCCCTGTACCTTGATAACAGTTGTCAGAGTTCAAGGGTTAGTTTTGTTTTGTTTTGTCTATTTGTTTGCCTTGTTTCTTTATATTCCACCTAAGAGGGAGGTCATTCAGTATTTGTCTTTCTCCTTCTGACTTATTTCACTTTGCATAATTTCATCCATCTCCATTCATATTTTCCCAAGTGGCAATATTTCATTTTTTAATATAACTGAGTGGTAATTCATTGTGTATATATTCTACATCTACTATATCCAATCATCTGTTGATGGAAAACCTAAGTGTTTCCATTTCTTGGTTATTGTAAATAGTGTTATAATATTTATATGTGTCTCTGTGTGTATACACATATGTTTACATACATGTGTATGTATGTATATATACAAACATTTGAATTAATGTTTTCTTAGGATATATAGCTAGAGGTATAATTTCTAGATCATATGGTAGTAATATTTTAAACTTGTGTGAAATTTCCATATGGTTTTCCAAAGTGACTGCACCAATTTACATTCCCACCAATGGTGTAAAAGTATCTCCTTTTCTCTACACCCTCACCAACACTTGTTGTCTCTAGTCTTTTTGAAATAATCCATTCTCACAGGTGTGAGGTGATATATCACTGTGGTTTTATGAGCATTTTCTTCAGGTGCATACTGGTCACTGTACATCTTCTTTGGAGAAGTGATTATTAAGATTTTCTGCCCATTTTTTATTGGATTTGTTTTACTGTTGAATTGTTAATTTGTATGTGCTCTTTATATATCTTGGCTATTAACCCCTTGTAGGATGTATGATGCACAGATGTTTCATGCATTTGGTTGACTGCCTTTTCTTTCTGATGGTAGAGTCTTCTTTTGTGCAGAAACTTTTTTATTTGATTGCAGTTCCAATTGTTTATTTTGATTTTGTTTTCCTTGCTGCTAGAGTTGAGATCCCAAATACATGTCTAAGGTTGATTCATGGAATGCATTGCCTATATTTCTTTTCATGTATTTTATGGTTTCTGGACTTACATTTAAATCTCTAATCCATTTTAATTAATTTTGGAGTATGACGTTAGAGTGTGTTCCAGTTTCACTCTTTTGCATGCAGTTATCCAGTTTTCTCAGTACCATTGGTTGAACAGAGTTTCCTTTCTCTATTGTATGTTCCTGGATCTTTTGTTATAAATTAGTTTTGTACTGTTTTTATTACTTTAGCTTTGCAGTATAGTTTTAAATATTGGAGTGTTGATATTTCCATTTTTCTTCTTTTTTATCATGATTGTTTTGGCTATTTGAGGTCTTTTGTGATTCCATACAACTTTTAGAATGTTATGTTCTATTTTCTTTAAAGGTGCCAATGGAATTTTGACAGGGATTGCATTAATCAGGGTTGGAGATGGGTTAAGAATTCAGATATTTATAAAGGAAAGAAAATGATATTTCTCAAAGAGGAATGTTAGGAGGACAAAATTCAGGGTAGCAGAATTAAAAGACATTGGGCACAGAGACCCACTGAAATATCTGTCAGGGATGTGAGATGTAGATTGTGCCTTAGAGCTATTCATCAAAACAAAAACCTGCTGTAAGATGAGACATAACAGTCTATATTTAATAGTTCACATAGAGAGCAGTGTTCTGGAAAAGGCATTAGGGGAGAAGAAAGGAAGCAAGGGCAGTGGGAAAAGATGGGCAGGGAGGAGTGGAGGGAAACACTGAGTCTGTTCTGCTCTATGAATAGTACTCTTTCCCCACTTCATTCCCTGACATCAATGCAAAGGCATTTCCTTCACTCCAGTTCTCCACAGCCAACCTATTAGTAACTCTTCGTGATTACACCCTAAATCTCTCTCAGGTTATATTACTACATTCTACTTTCTTCGTAGCCATCACCTTCACCCTCTTCCACCTAGACTTTTACACCTGGACTGTCATTATACTTTCTCAAACACTTTTCCAAATGTTGCTCCAGTCCTCTTAACACTTGTTCTTCAAACCACAGGTTGAAAATTTTTTAACTGAAGGTATAAAATTCTCTCTGTCTCTATGTTTCTCACTGTCTCTCACTTTGTCTATCAATCACTTTATCTCTCTATCACTGTTTCTCTTTGTTCTCTGTTTCTCTTTCCTTTCTTCTCCCCTCCACCACTTTCTCTTTTTTCTCTTTCTCAAAAATTATTTGCAGAAGTTCCAATGTGTTCCACGCAGTTTGAAACACTGGAAACAGTCATTTCAATTTTCCTTCCATCATAGAGTTTATATCTAGCATAGCAGGCAGAAAATAAATAAATGAATATAAAATATGCCAGCTATAAATAACTGCAATGATGAGCAATCAATCACGGTAAAGGGATGAGGAGGATGAGAAACATTCTTTCAGATTGGGGAGCCAGGGACAGCTTCCAAGAGGAGGTAAACTTGAGTAGTGTTAGTGAAATACTTAATGCTGTAGGCACTGATGCAAAAAGAAGGGAAACTGAGTGCTACCTAAGACCATTCACCCACACATTCTGAAAATCTGTGGTTTCACATATTCTATAGCACTGCAGGAAGATTTTTAAACCTGGAGCTTGATTTCAATTATTCTGTCCATATATTCTCTAAGCACTGAGAAGATAAAATTATTTGCAGGATCAAGTGATCAGGTTTGTCTTGCTAATTTTAGAAGGTTAAAAAATGTTGGACCACAAAAACAGCAACTATAATGGAAACTACATTCTTAAGTAGAACCTTTTTCAGGTAAATAAAACTCACTTGGCTTTTAGTGACTTTATTACATACGATTTCCTAAGCTTTAGGAATATATATAACTGCCCTATAAAAATAAAATGAAGTTCTCTTCTTGTCTATTCCTTTGTTGGTGGTGGTTTTTCCACTTCTAGAAGCTTTTATTAATAATTCTCAGAGTAATTTAAATTTGGTAGAGTCTCCAGCATCTAGAATGATCTCAACTTTCAGCTTAACTCTAGAAAATCTGTTACAGTCTAGATGACAGAATTAACCCATAGGAATTCTTTCTCCTTCAATAAAACCAATTTTTGTCTCCAAGTATAGGCAATTATCAATAATAATAATTAAAATAGTGCAATAAACAATAAAAATACGAATTTGAGCATTTAATGTATTATGTATTGGGAACTTTAAAAATAACCTATTGTATAAAAATTGGGTCCTTTCTCAGCGACTTGACAGTCTGACAAATTCACAGTAAAATTGATCCTATTTTATACAGGTTATCCCCAAAAATATCCTTTATGAAGGTTATTCAAGTTCCAGAAGAAGAACCATATTAAAATGTGGGGTTTGGGTAAGAGAAAAATGAAATGGTGAATTCAAACCCAATTATATCATTAATATAAGGAATATGGAAGCTGTGGCAATACTTAAAAAGATGTAAAATAAACTCCCCAAATGCCAGGAACTTGAATAAACCAGTTCAGACAAAAACTAAATAAAAAGACTATTTTACAAATGGAAATGGAAATGTGAATGTGGACAACAAAAAAGCCTTCAGCAATGATTTCTTAAAGATGTGCAATCTGCCATAGAACAAATTTACTTAAAAAATATGTGTGTGTTTCTCCATGGTGCCTGGAAAGAAGTGGTCATTTTTTTATTTTAGAAGCAATCAATTTACTTGATTTAATTTTATACTTTTCTATTAGCATATTGCCAGTAGAAAATTTTACCAAAAATAATTCCAAGAATATATTATAGAGGACTTTAGAGTTAACAAGAAAGGGCTGTTATATTTTTTGTGTTTCTTTTTAGATTTTTAAATCAGCTATTTTTTCTTTTTTTAATTGAGTTGACTTTGATTCATAACATAATACAAGTTTTGGTGTGTAGGTTCACTCTTCATTAAATATATGAAAATACACCACACCACCACCAAATACTTCAAGGCCTCCACCACTGCCCACGGATCCCACTAACCTTTACTCTCTCACCATTCTCTTCACTGGCTGTTATTTTATAACATCAAATAAACCTCCTTTCAGGTATAATGAACATGTTCTAAAATTAATTGTGATGATGGTTGTACAATTTCTAATTGTCCTAAAAGTCAATGAGTTATATAATTTCAAATGAGTGATGAATGACATGGTATATAGTTTTTATTTCAATAAAGTAATACATATGTATATATATATGTATGTTAGTATGTATATGAGACCAATTTCTAAACTCAAAAGCAAAGAATGGGCTATGAGAGTTTCAAACACTGAAAAGCTTCTGGGGATAGGTGTTTTAGCAAGCCATTAAGTAGAGTCAAGTGGGATGCAGGGACTGAATGATCTTTTCCTCTCACTCTGTATCTTGCCCACTTCTTTGACCTAAATGTCTCTTCTACATGGTCTGCCGCTCCTTCCCAAAAATGTCTCTGCCTAGTTGCCAATGCTATTCTCAATGACTTCTCTCTTACATGCTCATAATACTGAATTTAACTGAAGATTTTTTTTTCAAGTTTCTAAGTTATCTAGTTAAACTTGAAAATAATTTATAATTTGGCTTTTGTATAGTTTGGTTTGTTTTCATGAAAACCATGTTGTCAATTTTCTTCTGTGTGCGTGTGTGTGTGTGTATGTGTGTTTCAGGAAAGATGCGATATTAAATACATTAGAGCTTGATTTGTTTTAAAATCCATGAGCAGGTTCTGTCAGTTAGGGAATTCTGAAGCAGGTCATTTTTTTGATTTAAAAGATGTCAGAATTATTTCTGTGTCTCCAAATTTGTAAGGGACCGTGAATTTTTGAACTTGGGCCACATGAAATTTACTCCACATCATACTCAAATCTTTAGACATTATTCCTCCTTAAATAGGACCATTCTTTCAAAATCCAGAGTTCCAACTTGGAAAACAATTCCAACCAGAGACAGAACACTTACAAGGTCAAAGGAACTCAATGTCATAGACATCTATGGTAATGAACTTGTTTCATAAATCTTTGCCATGTAAATGAAGTCACTGAGCTTACCGGAAAATGGAGCTAAACCCTCCTTTTTTTTATAAGATTGTGGTAGATATGTTGGAAGGGGAATGTGAGGCTCTCCTCCTTTCCTCCCTCCTGCCTCCATCCAGAACAAACTGGCTCCAGGAGAAGGCCTCCCAAAGGGTCCATCATTTCATTAAGATTGGTTTTTGTGTTTTTTTTTTTTTCTCCAGGCATGAGCTCATCGCTTTCAGTTAAATAGTAATAAATGATTTGTAAGGAGCAACTTACATCAGTGCCTTATAAATAACCACTAACTGTTGTGTTTGACTTCCTTGAAATGTTGACTCAGACACTGGATGCACACAAGAGTACCAGCTCTGCAACCTCTCAATTTCTTGATGCCAAACAAGTTAGAGTAAGTCCACAAAGCCTGCCAACCGGATGGGTAGCACAGAATTTCAGATAGAGAACAACTTTAGGCAGTGTCACTATTTCCTGAGGAGAAAAGACATAAACAGATGGATCATGTTCCTCTGGTCATTCAGTTGCTACAGGACATTTCCTATCAATTCTGCTGTCAATTAGTGAATAAGAGGAACCATATTGCCCACTATCAGAGTGTTCACTTTCCCAGACCCTCTTAGGCAGCTCTCAAGTCCAAATGTAAAGGAAAGAGTTTTCCATTGTCAATTACTCAAGTGGAAGTGTTTACCATCACACATTGACCCTGAAGAATGCCTCTGCTATTTGCATATGAGGAAGAGAGATTGTATTTACTTGCAAGCAGGGATATAATCAGAGGATTTGTAAGAGTAGGCTATGGCCTTTCAGCTTAATTCTATCATCCAATAACTCTCCAATTTTTATCAAAAAGAATTATATTTTAGGAAGAATGTACACGATGGAAGCTGAGAATCAAAAAGCCTGGACTGTCAGGTCTGTACAAGGCTCTGAACAGGTCTACTCCAAGTTGGTCAAGATATGCAAGCTCTTGACAGTTTCCTCAACCATCAACTAAGTTTGCCTACAATGCCTTTCCTACCCATCTCATAGGTCTGTTGCAGGGAACATGCTTTGAGTACATAAAATGCAAATGTGATGTAGAGAGACTACCTACATACCTGCACACCTAGGACCTAGAGCCATTCCCAAAGCAGGGATACAGATTTCCAAACCCTGGGCTCCTCACCTCTATTTTGTGATAGGGTGAATTATTGACCCTACTTCTTCACCTCTTCCTGCATCCATGTCTTTCACTACATAACTTAACAAGTGCTCCAACTAAAGTCAGAGCATACTTCCCTTAGGGTAGCCAACCATCCTGGTTTTCCCAGGGCTGAGACATTTCCCTAGGATATGGCTGGCATTCAATGCTAAAACCAGGAAACCTGTCTTTTATACTGTCAGTATAGAAGACTTTCTAATATCTTGTCTTTGGACTTGGACAAGTAACCTGTTTTGACAAATGAGGTCTGAGCAGAAATCATACATGCACAATCTGAAATATACCTTGGTGGTGATACTGGACATACCTCTGCCACTGCTATAAGAAGAGTCTTTCCCCTGAGTAGCTGCTGCCCCTTCAGCTTGGGTTCTAGAATAAGCATATGTAAAAAAATAAATAAATAAAAGCAAACAAAAACCTAAGATAACCTATAGAAGAGCCAAGCCCAAGTGGCCCAGTCAGGATATAGCAGGTATCAGTCAGCAACTAGTGACCCAATTATATGTGAATCAGAATCACTGGTGGTTTTAAGTCACTGGATATTGAAGTGATTTGTTATATGATCTACAAAATAAATTTCTTCAATCCCAAACCATCTTTTGCTTTATATAACGTCAGCTATAGGTACCACATTCTATTTTGTTTTTTTGGTGGGGAGTGAGTTATTAAATCCTGCCTAGTGGCAAGGATATCAGTAATTCCTTCTCTATTACATAAAGGGAGACACTGCAATTATTCATTTGATAAAATGAAAGGACAAATGCATGCATGGGAGACTGTAAATCTCAAAGATGTGTTGGCAGTATAATATATTCCCCTCAAAGGGCTATCCTGGATATCAGAAATGAACATATCAAAGGAATAAGCTTATGATTTAAAACAAAAAGGTAGAGGATGACATACCCACTCCATATTCCTCCATAAAGGCCTACGAATACAAAATATGGAAAATTCTTCACTAGTGCTAGAGAACATTGCCTCTAAAATGCTCTCCATTTAGAGAAGCTCCTTAGTACATGAGCATCTTTTAAATACTAAATACAAGTGTCTCCCTCCCCTACCCCATCAGAGCTGTATTTTCCTCAAGCTCTCTCAAAGCGGTTCTTAAGCTTGCACTACAAGCAGGCCTCAGAGCTTGGGCTCTCCCTTGCTCCCTGGATAGTACTGAAAACTTTAAGCAGTTGCTGGAGGGCTTCTCTTATGGGTGGGGAAGGACAGCAAAGCCATGAGGCAGATAAGGAGAAGCCAGAGAAAATGGACACTGGATCCCAAGAAGCCGGTGGTTCAGGGCATGCAAAATCATTGTCAAGGTATAAACCAGATCTTTGCAATTTTGCTTGTTTTTTTAAAATTTCTTATTGAAGCAATATTGCATTATAAAGGTTTAAGGTATGCATCATTATACACATCTGTATCAACATCATTATCAACATCTGTGTAGACTACATTAAATTCATCACTATAAGTTCAATTCTATCATTCACTACATAATTGATTCTTTTAGCTAACTTACCCACCCTTTGTGGTCCTTTTTAAAAATATCTGTCTTTTAGGGATGTGTGTGTGTATGTGTGTGTGTATGCATGTGTAGAGAATTAATTTGGTGTCACAGAAAATTGTTAACATTGGCTTTGTTTTGGGGTTACTGGACTTCTAACAAGGAGGAGAAAAATCTGTAAAGGCTCAGCTTAACTGTGTAAAGAAACACAAGTTACAAGCATTTATGTGATCTGGTCACCATTCATTCGTAAAAGCTTCCCAGCACAATAACAATTATCCATATTGTTAAATATGTGGATATTGCCAGATTAACTCTGTTGTAAATTTTAATTAATTGCAAGCTCAAAAATGTTGGCATGTACTCATTTATCGTAATTGGCTCTCCCTGAAGCACTATCATCTGCTCCCAACTTAGATGAAATTCAGAGAAACTTGCTCACAGTGGCAAGACGGGTCCAAATGCTTAAACACACTTAATCACTTTTTCATGGGCTTATCACTACAGTTCCAATCCAGTCAAATTTCCACAAATTCTAAAGAATAAAACTGTATTTGTTCCTAAAATGCTAAAAAGGATTTCTCTCAATTACTTATTGTTCATCATTTTGCACCAATATACCAACCAGATGGCTTACATTCATCTTATTTACACTATTTTTTCCAGCCAAACAGTATTAATCTAATAGTGTAAACTGATCCATGTAAACTTCTTGCTGCCCAAGACCTACAGCAGCCTATTCTCTTCCTTCTTGCCCCTGGTTGGGTCACCTTGTGGTCCTCCACCATCCTTCAGCCTCTTCATCCTCAAAACTGTTTCATCCCTCTCCAGCATCTTCTCTTCTTTCCACTGGAACTCAGTGGGTGGTCTAAAGAGTCCAGGCTTGGCACCATCTCCATTTCAGAACATTTCCTTGTTTTGATGTGGCTTTTAAAAATACTGTCTGCTGAAATTGAATCACCCACATGTATAGATATCCTGATCCAGTAGACAGATGATTCTGGAACTCAAAATGTCTACTGATCTTTCTGCTATGTATTTACTGCCCCCATTACTATGTAGCTTAACCAATCCATTATGCATATTTACCAGGGGGTTGGGGGTAAGAAGTACCCAGTATTTTGTTTGAACAACAGGAAATACTGAAAATCATAAGTAGTAAACTAGAGGACCATTTTCCATATATTTAGTTGTGAAAGGGAAGTTGAAGTCACGTGAGGGGAATTAATTTGCAAGAAACAGAAAAATAAGACACACACAAACTCAGTGAGATTGACTCTGCATACAGTAAAACACAATGAAGTAGGGTAGAGTGATACAAGAGAAGCAGTTTAGAAAACGACAGAGCTGACTGGACTATGAAGGAGGGATAAGTTTAGATGTGAACCTAAAAGTTGTTTGATCTTGATGTAAAAGGTGACAAGTCCACAGAAGAATCTCTAGTAGAGGAGTATATATGACAAGCTGAAAGTTCTGTCTTCACAATGTCTTATTTCTATGGTTGGTCTCTACATAAATTAGTGGAGGTAGAAGAATTAGGGAAACCAATTCTGGAGATGCCCCTACTAAAACATCTCTAACAATGTTTCATTGTCCACCTATTCAAACTATCTCCAGGCTTTCAAGAATGATAGAAATAATGCTTAGTTATTATGGTTGAGATTAAGACCATTTGATCTTGGTTTTTATATAACATCACAGACCACAAAGCTTTGGCAATAAAAAAGACAAAATAATCAACTAAGTTGTTCATCTCATATAACACGTGAAAACAGTGATATACAAAGAACTTAAAAAATGTGTTCAAATATGTCTTGAAGCTTGGCGCATCCAGTACTCTTCATTCTTAATATTCCCAAAGTTACTATATGAATAAACCTGAGGTTCAGAAGGGAAATATATTTGTGAAGATTATATAAATTGTACTTACATTAAATCTTTCTTAATTGAATAACCACCGCAAGAGTTCCCTGGCAAAAGATAAGAGGGATTTCAGCTCTACACAATAGAACAGGATTTTAATGCAGCCAATATTGCTTTCTCTTAATATAAATATACCCAAATCTAAATCCAAGTGTTACTTCCTGACATGTAGCACAGAAAATAGGAGAAACAATTTTAAAAAGATATGCCACCAAAGAAAATATAAACAGGAAAGGAAAACTATAAACAAGATATGAGAATACCTTCGGGGACCAGCAAAGATAAAATACTAACCAAGATGACGATACCTTGGTGACACCTTAAGAGTTTTGAAAAGTCCCAGGAAGTGGAATTTTTCCTCCTCTTAGCTGCTCATTCTGAAATCAGAGTACACCCTAAATTTCAGAATTACAGACACACAAACAAAAAGTTATTCCTGCTGACAAATGCCCTCTTTTATCTGCCTCCATCTTACCTGTCTGCCTCAAGGCCCAGGTGACTATATTCTCCATCTAAGCCAGGTTTCTCAAATGCTTCTACCTATACTCCAAAACTTGGCTCTCCTTTCCCAAAATGGCTTATTGTCTCTCTGCTTTGCCTCTCTAAAACTCTTCAGTCTAGCTCAAATCAACCTTCTCAGGAAGTTATCTCAGTCTGTCCACGCACAGCCAACACTGGTGAAAGACATCTTGCCATCTTGTATGGCTTCTTGGCCCACATTTGCCCATCCTTCCAGCTCACCCTATAAGCTCTTTCAAGGCAGAAAGAGCAGCTAACTCATTTTCCAAATGTCTCAGTATTACAAAGCCAATATTAGTCTTTTCATTTATTTCACTGCCATCCTGTACATAAATGCCCTCAAGGTACTGTCCAAAGGTACTCTCCAAACAGAAATAAACAAAATTTGAAGTCTTTCTTTTACTTGTTTTTCCAAATCTAACACAGTTTATTGTAAAATAAATAACAGAACTAGATCTTCTTATAAATCAGCTTCGAATCCACTAAACTACTTTTAGCTCCTTGCTTGGGATTGACAGAGTAGTAGCCAACTATAATATGCCATACAAGAAAGGCTGCAGTCAAATGAAAAGAAGTTAAAGAGTATTTGTCTAGGACTATAATGAATTTTTTTCCCTAAACATGCATATATATGTATACATGTATATACTTTAGATGAAGCAAGGAGGAAGAATTAAAGAGTATTATAATAAATCAAAGAAAATGGGGCCATGTGATATGAAACAACGACAGTTCTGCACAATGCTAAACCAATGAATATAACTGACCATTCAAAGGTCAGTGAAAATTCTTGGGAAATGGAGCAGACGCTGAAGAGAATTTGCCCAGTGCCTTAGCAAGAGCCTGGAAAGAGACTTGATAAAGAAGAGTTAGTTAAGAGGGAGAAGCATTATGTCAATATTTAGACTACTACAGAAAGACTAATGGAACCTGGAAGAGAGGGGTATTTGTAGTCGAGAAGGAGCTAAGCCACTGGGGTCTGGCATATAAGGAAGTGAACTGGTTGGTCTGAGGCCGATTTAAAGTTGGCCGACATTTGCGGTCCACACTAATGTCTAAAGTTACCTTAAGTGAATTCAAGTAATAATACCATGGGGTTTAGTTCATACCTCCTGGACTTCCTCCGACAATAGTCTAATAGTTGTTTTCCTCTTAACTAGCAAACTTACCTATCTTCGGAGAAGGAAGGCCCTTTAGGGGCAGAACATAGGATACTGCGATTTGGGGTTTCCCTGAAGCCATTTCCTCCTAGAAGAATGTGTTAAGAGTGTAAATAGCAGCAGCTGTATCTCAGCACTGGTATTAAGGCTCTAAATATTGTTCTGGCATCTCTGATTACGGCATTAGTACCAAGAGGACTCTGGGCTGCTCTGTGGAGCATGTGCTGGGGTGTCCGCAGACTGGCTGGCTGATGTCCGGAGAAGGGCCAGGCCTAAGAGCAAGCCACACAGGCTTTGGCAGCTCAGGCTGGCCACCCGGGGCAGAGTTCTGTAGGAATGAGCCTGCGATGAAACCACTATAAATCTCTGTTTAAAAAATCCTTGTTAAGTTTTTTGTTTTGTTTTGTTTTGTTTGAATGTTGTTTAAACATCTTTGATTCTGGAAGAGAAGAGAGCTCCTCAGTTCTGAGGAACTCCTTGACTGTAGCAGAGTGTGTTTGATGAAGTATTAGAATCTTGATAAAGAAAACATTAAACAGAGACTAAGTGTTTAATGTAAAAACCTGGCAGCTGTGTGTTCATTTTACTTAGTATCTACCTGTCCAGAGATGACAGTTTTCCCTTTGTTTTGGTTGGGAAATTCCTCTCTTTTGATTGGAAAAAACACTGTCACTGAGGTTCTTTTTTTATTCCAGCATAGAGAAACATCTCCCTAAATGTGTCCTATTTGTATAACTCAGAGAAAATGCACAGGCAATCTCAGGGAATGCAGGAGCATAATTAAGAGCCAATTAATATGTTCTCTGACTTATTTTTATCAGTCAAATGGAGAAATACACTCATAGTTAAGGGGAAAAAGAAGAGGCAGCTCTAAGGATAAAATCAAAGAAGTACAAAAATTTTTTGATGCCAACATGACCTTAAAGTTCAAAAGTTAAGAGTCATGGCCTAGAACAGTGTCTGACATATAGCAGATGCTCAAAAAATGTTCAGTGAATGAAGGAAAGGTTGAAACTTCATGAAAAAAATAAGTAATGTTGTATTAACCACTATTATGGCTAGGTAAGGATACAGGGAATAGTTATATAATCATGAATTAGAACTGTGTAAGGATTTTAGAAACACTATACATTTATTTATATATGTGTATATACACCACATACACACACACACGCAATGCTTCCCAAATGTTTTTGTGTTGAGGCACATACAGATAATAATAAACTGACTCTGTACATTGTCCTTTTGATTTTGTCTGAGTTTTTGAGCTGGGGCTTAGGTCATTGTCTAGTCATACTCAGTAAGTATCAGTTCTGATGAAGATTTCACCAAACCCCAGGTTCCTCTTCTTCCAGGCAATCAGTCCTCACTTCCCAGAAACTTTTGGCAGTTAATGTGGCTCGCTGACTGGATTCTCACAGACACAAAGTGAGTGACAATCATGTAACCACAAATATGGCAAGCTGGAAGAACCTGGAACCCTGAATCACCACACAGAGGAAAGTTGTCCACCAACTAGGACTAGCTACCTTGAAATGTTACAAGGATGAAAGAACTTTTACTAACTTCAAGTGCTCGAACAACTGGGACCCTGTTGGTTACAGTGGCAAGCATTACCCTAATATAGTGCCCTCTCAGGCATGGGTCTATGAGGCTCCACTCTCCAAGTCATTTTAATTCATTATTCTCAAGACTTCTCACATAACAGTATTCCAGTCACTCCACAGCATGCCTTACAGCTTTCCCCTAGATGGCCTGGACCCAGGAGCCTACTGATTAGACCAACCACAAAGGGTGACTGCCACTACTGCCCCTGAGTTACCTGAGTCAGGAAAGGACTCCCAGTCTCCTGGCTCCAAGGACTGACAGCTTTATTCCAGACCCATTCAAAAGAGTGGAGTCTCCCATCTGCTTTATTGGCTGACACCATAAAATGTCCTGACCTCAAATGAATTTTATGTATTTCTACAAAAATAACATTTCATGCTATTGTTTAATTTGAGATGTCTTGGGGATTTATTAATAGTTTCATAAAGATATTTTCTGTTTTATCTGACTGAAGTATTTGCCTAGGATAAAAAATACTCTTTTTTTCCATGCATTTTTTATTCTCTATTTGCTCTTGGCACAAATGAAATATTAACTCCACACTTGACTCAAACTCCAGGTAGAACAATCATTCCTAGGAATGTGAAGCTAGTCGGTTAGACTCCACAAGAAAGGGAATAAACACCAAAAAAGATGATTATTTTTCATAGGATTGTGGTAAAAATGAAAATCATTTAAAACAAAGCTAAAAAGATATCTGAATTGTCTAAGCTCTCACAATACTCAAAGGAGACTGGCATCATGTAGAAACTGGTCAGAAATGCAGACTCTCAGGCCTCACTCCAGACCTCCCACTTCAGAATCTGTAACAACATCCTTATGTAATATGTACATACATTTAAGTGTAAGAAGCACTGGTTCAAGCATCATAAACTGCACAAGTCTGCCCTTCCAATCAGTTCCTATCAGATGTCTTTAATCTGAGTAATAAAGAAAATCATAGCTTGATTGATTCTACTGAAGCTGAAATCTCTTCTGATCATAAACAACAAACCTTCTATTAAGTAACTTAGACCCTGCACATGTGTATTAATACTTCCACTAAAAATTGACTAATGCTGAAGGAATCACGTTTCCCATATTTCTATTATTCATATGAATTTGAATGAACTGTGGATCAGAATTGGGGAGAAAGAAAGGAACTGGTCTTGGGGAAAAAGGAAAGGAGTGATAGAAATATAAACATTGTAGTATATCTCTTTCTAGTAATCTTTCCTCTGTCAGCAAAGTTAAACATAGCTTAACTTTTTTTTTTTCACTCAAAAAATAGATATTTTCCCAATAACACAAAAGTCCCACTGCCAAAACTTGAAAAACAAGCATAACAATATCTAATACCCTGTTCATTTTAAATCCTGTTTTTAGACCAAAATCAATATAGTGAAAATATTCTTTTAAGAGCAGTCCTCTCCTGCCAGAAATATATTCAACAGTGCAACATATATATTTTTTAACTTACTGGATGAGAATATCATAATGTATAATTTGCCAGAATTCCCGTGTCAATAGGGGATACGTTTATGGGATAATGCAGAAACTGTCAAATGAAAATAGAGCAGGCAAATAACTATTCACTGGCTGGAGACAAGGATGATCTAAGAGTATCTTTATGTTGTGGTTGATGAGTTAGTAGAGAGGGAGTGACTGAAGACACAAGTTTAGAAAGACAGTAAACAATAGTATTTCCCGTGTGAGCTGGGGCAGTCACATTTCTCTGAGCCTATATGTAAAACAGGGGTCATAATAGCTGTTTCTCTTCCACCCATTTGTGAGGCTCAAGTGGTGTATTTTAAGAGTGCATACATGGTATGTGATACAGCATCTTGCAAACTGCTACCTTGGCTTCGTTTTGGCTGGGCAAGACCTCTTTAATAGACCAGTCTGAGAGTTCAACTATAAAAACTAATGCACAATGGATTACAACTCTGCAGAGTCAGAGTTTACAGTCTCCAAGACCATACCTTTCAAGAGCTGACTGAGTTGCTGAGTTGAAAACAATGTCATATGGTGTCAAATTTTGACAGTTCTCACCCAATCTCTTACTTGCTTGAAAGTGTGCCCTCATTCAGGGACTCAACTGATCTAGACTTTGGGACAAAAATTTACCTATAACAGGGATGAAGCATCATTGCCATCTTTTCATGCTTCTATTACATTCTCAGGTAACCCACTCACACTCCCTGATAACACTGGCTACAATATGGTTTCACATGAAATTTTGCATAAAAGAAAACTTAAGGTTACTATACCAATTTGAAGTGCTCTAGTAATCACCTGCTTGATCACTCACTGTTCTATTGCACTAGGTATATAGTAACAGGCCTGCCATATTACAAGAATCTAGGGGCACTGTTTATAACATAGTCATATAAAAAAGGTACCTCCAAAACACAACTTACAATGACAGGAAATGCTGACAAGAATCAATCTTTTCCTCTTCTTTCTTGATAAGCAGTTAGAATACATTTTCAAGACTCCTTTGCAGTTAGGTAATAGTTCTACTAAGAAAATGTGATTGCAAATAGATGTGCTCATGTGCAAACTTTACTCATACAAGCTTCCCACACATGCTGCTTCATTTTGTCTCTTTTTTCTTCTCTGATAAATGAAGACAATTTTTAAGATGACTTTGAAAACCATGTCTGAAATTCAAAGAACCATTGTCCTGGAGCTCTGAGTCACTCCATGAAGCAGAGTCTCTCCACAGATCTCTTTGCCTACCCCTCACTTGTTACATGAGCAAAAAAATGAAATACTGCTGTAGATGAGCCACTGCAGTGTTCTGGCTACCCTATAGATTAACCTAATGGAAACAGCATCTTAAGAAATTAAGTTGAGACATAAATGATGAGAAGGAGCCAACTGTGCAAAGACTCCCAGTAAGAAAGGGGATGTGGAAGTGTGTCAAGCAGAAATAGCTTCAAGTAGTAAAGTGAGAATTATCTTGATGTATTGTCTGTCAATGAAATTCACAGATGTTAAACTGGTTTTACCTATTGATCTCAAAATGTTCTATTAATGCGAATCAGTCCCTAAGATAGCCCAATAAGAACTGACAAAATTAGAATTCTGAGATCAAATCACAGACTATATTACTGAGACAAATTCACTTTGTGAGGCCACTTACCAGGTGGCCAGTATCTTACCATGTCCCATATTTAATCTCCTTTTGTAACATTACTACACTAAAACTGTTAGGATCAGGAACACGCACATGATCTGTGCGGCAATGATGCCTACAAGGGCCTCGGTCTCTTTGAGCACTCCTTGGATAGAAGCTACTGAGATACATTTCTTTTGGTTTTCCTCATCCAGATTTTGCTGAATTACCATGCTCTTATTCAGATCATTGCAAGCCCATGATCGGTCTTATATTTTACATGTTTCAATAAGCTTAGAGTCATGATACTTAATCTCAAATGCAACACAATGTGAAAGGAAGAATGCACTGACAACTACAAACATTTCCATGTAGCTAATCAGCCTTTTCATCTGCACCAGAAAGTCCATGGCTCACATATGGGCCCACAGTCAAAGGCAAGACTTTTACATATAATCTCTTTAGAGATCTCATCAGGCTCTCATTTGAAGAAACTCAAGGAGAAATATCCCAGCTTTCTATTCTATCTCCGTAGTCCCTGCCACTTTGCAAAGATAAATCTGATGGAAAACACAACCAGACCATAAGCTGAACTCCTAAGAATGACAGCACAGAACCAACCACACTGAGAGTTTCAGGCAAGTTGTTCAGACAGTGAGCAGACCACCCACCCAAAGGGTGGTCTTTGCCAGGGTTAGGAACTTCTCATGACACATTCTCCTCTTTAAGTTTCTACTATGAAATGTAAGCAGGCTTGTACAGACCACTGGCCTTATGGTCTCTCAGGGTTCTGCTCATTTTATAAAGCTAAATTCAAATGTCACTTCTCCCAGAAAATTTCCTTGGAATCTATCTATTAGAATAGATTTCTTCTTCCTCTGTCATTTTCTACCTATTATTTAGGATTATGGTAATTAACATTTTTATATATGTCATCAGTGGTTGTTTTCATCCATTGAATTGGTAGTTTCTTAAGGATAGGAATTATATTCCATGGCTCTTGGGTCTGATAGAGTTGGGTTTTTTGGTTTTTAATCATTCTTACTCAGTGTCAAAAATGCTTAATTTTTAATTTTAATCTAAAAATGTTAATCAAATTAATATATTATTTAAGTTTTGGTCCTTGGAAATTATTTAATCATTAAAAGATGGTATTTCTTAAGCAATTAAATACCAGTACAATATCACTTCCTAAGTAACTAGTCGAAAATCTCCTGTAATTTCAATACTTTTGTTTTTCTAAAATGTTTGCTTTTGAAGTGCTGCAGGGAACACTTATGGAGTTTTATCTTTGTGAACACTTTGTTTCTACAAATGAAATACATGGAACACAGGAGATGTAAAATACCCAGTATTTATATTTATATTGCCAAATTGCTCCCAAGAAAAATTGTAGTAGGATACAGACGATTAAAATTGTTAAATACAGGTTTTACAGCAACGACACTAAAAATTACTGTCGTTAGTCAAGATTTTATCGATTCATATGCATGAAAAAGGGTTTAATTTGTACATCTTGATAAACAAAAAGGTTACCACTTTTTCTTATGTACTTTTTATGTATACCACATTTTTTGTGTATTCCCTAACTGCCCTTTGTATGAGAGGGAGACAGACTGACAACTTGAGATTACTATGAGAATCAAGTTCTCAGAGAGCTTTAATTTGTTTAGCTATTATTGTTGCTTTGTCCTAAAATATCCAGCTGTAAAGAAGTGTAATTTATCAGTTACAATTCTTTTAGTGGCATAGAAATCCAATCTAAACTAGCAAAGCAAAATAAACAAAAATTTTGGTAGTGGTATAATAAAAGTGACCAGAAGCTCTTCTAGTTTCAGATGTGGGTTGATCAAGAGTCTCAAACAAATTGCCATGAGACTTGGTATTTCTCTTCCCCTTGGCTCAGACTTCTTCAGATTCCACATGAGGAAACTTGATGGTTGCACTCTAAAGCACATTTGCCCCTCTCCCAACAATTCCAGCAAAGTTCTCATTCCATTTTGATTGTACTGATCTATCCCTGGGCTACACATTATGGTCAGAGCATTGTGAGCTTCTGTGTGGTTATTTTAAATACAATATCCACCCATAGAGCTGAGACAGAGACAACTCCAGTGAAGCAGCACATTGGTCTGAGAGTCACCCACACAAAAAAATAGTGACTGGATGCTCGATCATCAAAATTCAATAAATGTCCATTATAAATGTAGCTGCAAATGAGCTATAGGGATTAATATTTAGGGACTAGCAGAGAAGAACTAAAAATAATAATAAGGAATATAATAAGGGAAAGATTTCAGTGCACCAGTAGGAAGAGCATTGTACATTAGCTTACCATGGAAACAAACCATGTAAATTCAGAGATGGTGTGTTGGACAAAGACAATCAAGACAAATTAGGTGTAAAAGGTAAAAATTATGAACAGAAAGTTTCAGTGGTCTTCCACAATGTGAGAAGATACAATGGTGATAAGTCATGTTTAGTGCCTATGTATATTTTTAGGGAGGCACTTTGAGTAATGGTGAAATTGAAATACATGGCTTATTGGAGTGATAAAAACAGTGAGTGGAAAATAAAGAAGCTGATAGTTTGTCTGGAGACCACTGACCAATGTATTAGTAAAAGTTATCAATAAAGATGGCATAAAAGTAGGCTAAGTCAAGGTATAAACTCAGTGAGGCAAGTTATTCTAACTTTAGAAGAGCACCACTAAGGAAACTGAGGGAGTTATTTGAATGAATGAGAGACTTCTAAAGAGGCCAGGACTTTGAGACACTATAATAATCATTGTTTTAAAAATATCAAAAACAACATTTAAGAAGATCATTTTCTTCTGCTCCAGGAAGGGAAAAAGCCAAATGTAATGAAATGGAATTAGTTGAAATTCACAGGAAAAAAATGTAGAGAACAAAGGATTACAAATAAAGTTAATATAACAAATTCCACAAATACCTTCTTGAGGTCTTTTTTACTCCCCATTTCTTTAACAGACATAAAATTTTATACAGTAACAATTATAATGATGTATTTCTGGGTTTGTAACACAGACATGATATACATGACAATAACAGCAATATAAAGGAGGGGGATGCAAGAGACCTATATTATAATAAAGTTTCTATATGTCACTAAAACTAAATTAGTATAAATCTGAAGTTGATTCTGGTAAAATGTATATTGCAATTATGATGAGATGTTTATTATGAGTCCTAGGGAAACAATCATGGTAACTCAAAATATAAAGTGTGCACTCTGTTGGTATAGAAGTTTGATCTTCTGCCTCTAGTCCAGCATAGTTCACATACATTTCAGGACCTGGGTTCATATCTCTGAATCAGAAGAATGAAACAAGAACAACTAAATAAAAATGCTTCCTCCACTTTCTTCCTGCCTGCTTGCCTTCATTCCTGCCTGTACCTTTCCTTTACAAAAAAAAAAAAAAAATTAAACATATAGTTAAAAATAATTGAAGAGGGAACACCCCTGTGATTCAGGAAACTAAGATGCAGGCCATGTAAAACCCAAGGACTATGTTTTAAGACCTGGACTGGGGGGAAGGGAAAAAATTAAAGAAATTAAAGCATAATAGTATAAAATGGCAACTATAAGAAAGCCAAAGTGGCTTTACTAATATGAAACAAAAGAGTTTAAAGGAAAAAAATGTTATTGGAGATAAAAGAAGGATATTTTATAATGACAAAAGAGCTAATCAATCAGGAAGATACAACTATTATAAGCATATATCTACCTCACGACAGAATTCAAAAAATGTTATGATGCAAAAACTGACAGAATGCAGGGAGAAATGCATGAGTTCAACAATAATAGCTCTCCAGTTCTTCAATATTCCCCTTCAATAATGAATAGAACAATTAGACAAAAGACCAAGAAGAGTTCAGACAAATTACATACTTAAATCATCTTAAACTTAACAGATAGCTATAGAATACTCCATCTACCAGTAGCAGAGTACATAATATCTTTAAGAACACAAGGAACATTCTCCAGGATAAACCATGCTAAGTCATAAAACAAATTTCAGTAAACTTAAAAGGATTGAAAAAATACAATATGTTCTCCAACCACAGATTAAATTAGGAGTGAAATGGAATTCAACTCAAGTTTTCTAAAAGACAAGCTTGTATGGGGAGTGGTGTGTGCCACAAAGAAAAGAATTAAGGACAGGGGATAGAAGTAGCTCCAGTACAAAAGCCATAACACACATAGTAACCGTTGTGTGGGCTTTAGGAACACTGAGGTGCTAAAGTTGTGCATGTTTAGTGTAGGTCTCTCTACAGAGGTTCCCGCAACTCATGAGATTTTTCAAAAGGGCCATTACACAAAGAGGTTAATAAATTGGTAATGTGCTTCCACTGCACACAACAGAAGCAGAGAGTAGAAAAACCCCCAGAGAGGGAAGGAGACTGCAGACTAAGCTGGATATAAGGAATCAGTCAAGGTGGGGAGAAGAGGGAGTTCGTTCTGGATGCTGGATATAAATCACAGGATTGGAGGCAGTATAGAAGGGAGGATGCAGCACAGGAGATTTTGGAGTGAAAAAAGAAGTCCTCACACCACTAAATTCTATGACCACTGGACAAACATTCATATAAGTCTTTGCTGTCTGCTTTGGAAAACATAACTATCTATAGTGTCCAGTGACCATCACTCAGTATCATCAGTGGGTAATCAGTCCCAAATCAAGCAAGAGGCACTGCCCACAACCCAAACTTTTATCTAAAATGTCCTTTTTTATCTTGACATATAGAAGGTGAAGAAAGGTTTAAAATATTTATAATATGTCAGTAGTAATATCTGAAGCACAGAAATTAGGACATGGAAATTATTTCCAGCCCTTTCATCTTTGAGCCAAATTTATTTTTCAAACATTCAAATATATAAAACTTGGAAGTCAGTTAATGTCTTGGAGTCATGAAATCTGTAGGACTGTGCAGGGCCTCCATGTAAACATGTGTCCAACAAATCACAGAGCCCAATTTTCCAACCCTTCGATCCAAGAAAAGGCTTACAGGAGCTTGGGGCCTGTAGCTCTCTGAAGGGTGCTGGCTTTGGAGAGAGAGGCTTTGCCAAACCATCTCCCAAAACCATGCCTGAGAGAGTGGGTTCTTTGTTGTAGGAGGGTTTATAATTTGGGATCTAACCAATAAACAAACCATTTGAATATTTAAAACAAACGGATTTTAATGCAGGAAACTGGTTCCCCAGGTGATAGATGCATTAAGAAACCAAAGGGGAGAGACAGTGATGCAACTGCAAGGCTAGCAAAAGCAAGAACTTCTTGCCATCCCAAACTGAGGGAAGAAGCAGAGTGGTGGGAGCCAGGGACTGGAATCATCCACGGCAGCTGAAATGCAGTGAGCCTGTCTGATGGCAACTGGACTCCTAGAGGATATGCAGGGGGATTGCTGGAGAAGCCTTCAGAAACAGAGAAAGAGGGGAGAGAAACACTTCAACCTCTCCCCTCTCCACTCACTGCTCCTAATGGAGGAACCCACTGAGTGATCCTGGGAAGAGGTCAGTAAACTGGGAGCCGCAAAAGCACTGAGGATAAGACTGGCTCTTGTGGCAGTGATGGATCTGAGAGCAGAAGGTCGTGACACACTTCTGGAGTGCACGTTCAGTGACTGAGTTCAAATAATTACCCTGTGTCACCACATCTTTGACCCCCTCCCCTCTTAGCACCAGATCCTCACTTTCGGTCAGACCAATGTTTGGTTGACCTCAGGTGGCTCACCTGAGAATACGTACCTATTGGGAAAACACGTTCTTCCCTTTCCTGGCCCTACCTTTCTAGTTAAATGTGTTTCCTAAAGAAATAACCAGCATCTTGTTCCTATTTTTCTTAAACCTCTTAGGGTTCAAATAAGCTGAGTGGAGGAGATGTCCAGGTTCTGTCAGTCTGCTTGGTCTGAGGTTGGGGTGAAGTAGCAGGCTGATAAATGTCATTAATGTCATCCCCAATGTTCCTGGAGGGGCCAATACATAGTAGGTGCTTAGGAAATGTTTGTTAACTGACTTTTCCTTTAATCACCGGCTACATAAAGGTATGCATATTGGAAAATGTAAAGAAGCACAAGTCTAACACCTCTAAAAAAATTAAAAAGTCCAAAGTACCTTTAAGGGTGCAGCTGTCCTGAAAGGGTTGAGACAGGCCTGAGAGAAGGTCCTGCAGCCTGTGCTCATCAAGCTTCTCCATCCTCCATTAGCCTCTGATTTTTATGCTTTGAGAAATTACTTTTATTCCTCCTCACTTAGTCCCTTCATAAAGACCTACTTTAAAATAATTTCTGCTTTATCTCATTATATAAAAAGATTACGTAAATGAAAAAAATTACATAAACTGTCAGATATCAGAAGAATATAAGGTCTCTCATCTTTTATAACTGCTGATAATGTTCTATGGGCTGAAGTGCAGAGAGAAGGGAAAAGAGGGTGGGCCACTGGAAGTCCAGTTAGGCCACAGAAAAGCAGATGAAGGGAAACTTTTAGAAAAATGGAAAACTCAGGAGGGATCAAAGTAACACTGAGAAAACTTCTTTGTCTTCACCCAGGCTCTCTTTCAAACCCTCATTTTTGCAAGAATATTCAAATCACATTAAAGGTGTGTATCCCCTCCCCTTACCCCCTTTGAATTTCAACCAGTGGCCAACCAGGCTGACACTGAGTTAGAGGTCTCCTACAATCAGAGCTCACCCAAGGGTTAAGATGGTCTTTGTTCCCTTACACCCCTTATTTATCCATTTTCAATTTTATTTCATGTCTTTAGCACTGAGGAATAAAAAGCCCAAGAAAACAACTGTAGGGTGTGCAGATGGGAGAAAAGTGTACCCTTAGGAGGAGGAGTAAGGCTAGCAGGAGATCCTGGAGCCCCTGACTCCATGACAGCCAGTGTCCCCACTTTTCACCAGGCTCCTGCTAATTTATCCCACACTCCACTCCCATTCACCTTTGAAACCATTTTATGGCATCTATTTGGAGTTTCCGAAATCCAAGCTGGGCTCTCCAGAATCAGAGACAAACCAAAAACTGCTCACTGGAATGAAGGGTCAATTCCCAAAAAGCTTAGATCACTGCCCCTGATCTGAAGAAGACTGCAAATGAGGGAGAGGAATGTAGTTTCCAAAAACCTAGAAAGTCCCAGTCTACAAAATATAGAACCTTTTGCTTGTGGTTCTGACATGTGAAAAGGAATTGAGAGTAAAGGGAAGATTATGACGGGATCAAACTGATCAAAGATGAGGGGACATCTTTGATGTTAAGGTGGGGCGTAATCCAATATGATAGGTGTCATATAAAAAGAAATGTGTTCAAAAAAATAGATATGCACAGGTGTGCCCTGGTGGAGTTGTGGTTTGGTCAGCTGCCTTTGGCTGGCACAGGCCACACATATCCAGAAGATCCTGGTTCGCACCCTGGGGTCAGGGAGGGGGTTGGGGGAACAATCAAGATGGACAAATAAATAAGATGTTTGAACAATGTTTATTCCTCCTGTCTCTCCCTGCCTGCCTGGCCTCCACTTGCATTCATTTCTGCCTGCATCTTTTCACTAAAAACCAAACAACAACAAAACAGACACGTACAGAGGGCAGAGAATATGAGATGCAGGAAGAATCCCACATGAGAAGGGAGGACCACCCAGATCACAGGCCCATCACACTACCCGCATGAGGGCAGAAAGGCAACATTGACTCTACAATGGATTCTCTCATATGCTGACATCTCTACTGTGACTTCATTTTACATTAATGTTCTCAACAGTCTGGAGTTTGTTTGGTATGCGGTTTCAGACAGAGATTAATTTTGCTTTTTCCAAGGTGGTGACGGTGGCTTCTAAATTCTGGTCTCATTATTCTTTTCCCCTAGTCTGTAATTATTATATTGGGTCTATACAATTTTTATTGCATTCTTACAAGTCATTCTAAAATTTAGCAATATATATGATGCATTTTATTCATATTTTTCTGAATGTTCTTGGCCAGACTTGTCTTTTACTGTCATACTTTAAAATCACTTTGTTGGATTAAAACAAATTCTTCCTTTCTTAAGAAGAATTGCATTAATTTCACCAATGAAATTATGAAAAGTGAACATCTTTACAATTGTTTTGAATTCATTTACTTTCAACGAATAAAGACTCATTAAAATTGCCTCAAGCAACAGTCTATTAAGTGCTCACATAGAAATGAAAAAATTAAAAACATCTCTGTAATCTGGACTGCTAAATCTCATGGAGAATGAAATGTCATTCGTCATCAGAAGAGGCTTTCAGACCCAGCGATTTCAGACATTGTATACGGCCTGTCACTGAGTGACTCAGTTTTTAGCAAATCCTCCTTCTACCACTCCTGGTACTATATGCCAGCTGCTTGCCATGTAGTCTCAATTCATTTGGTTTTAACTTACTCATACTTTCTGATTATCCATAGTTTCTGCTCATTCTCCTCTTCTGTTTGCTCAGGGCTCCACAATGACCCTTGCTTTTTTATAACATAGTTCTACATCCTGGATACGTTTATTTAAGGTGACCTTTCATTTACGGCAAGCAACTAAACTAATCTTCCATTTATTAAGGTTCATTCGAAATCAACATATTTAAATTTTAAAACATTATAGATTTAAACAAAAACATTAAATAAACCAAAGTATTAGACAGTAAAAAATAAAATGAAAGTACTGAATGACTACAGTTTAGAAGTCATAGGCTAGTCTAGTAGATATCTATGGAATGAGAACTAAGAAATTTTTACGTCTTTTCCTGTCATCAATGACCAACAAGTTACATAACTCTGCGCAAGTTGTTTAAACCTTCTAACCCTCATCATCCATTACTTGGGCTGATTATGTGGTCTATACAACCCTCTTGATGGAGAGGTGTTAGACAGAAATGACTGACAGCACTTTGGAAAGGCCAGGGCACAAGCAGGCACTAGAGGGAGTGAGAGGCAGGGTACCAGCAAAGTAAGAGAATGGTTTTCCTATTGCTCTATATCAAAGGGGCTCCTAAAAATGCATCTTGTATCAGGCCTTTCCTATTTCTGTCCTCTATATGCAGGAAAATGATCTCTAGAAGATTTTATAAGAACTATGCGGAGTCATATGCTGTCTTTTAAAAATCAGTAAAGTGAAACAATGTAAATTTACATAGTCCATTCCAGGACATGAATGTAAGATGAAGGTAAGCTGAAAATGAACTGTCTTATAATGCACTGTGCTAGATGCAGCAAACTCAAAAGGTCAATCATGTGACCTTTGCCCTCTAGGAGGTTCTCCTCAGTTAAGAAGATACATATTTTAACCTATACTAAAAGAAAAATGTGATTTGACATGATGAAAGAATAGATTATCGAATATTGGAAAATGATGACAATACCTCCGGGTCAACAAAGTAGCATTCTGGCTACATCATGAGGGTGGAGGAGAATTTATAACTAAAGAGACAGAGAAAACAGCATTTCTGCAAACAGGAGCACTGTGACCAAAGGTACTGAAAGAAGGAAGTTCTGAGCATATGTGGCTGATAAGGAAAGTTCAGTCTCCCAGTAGTGCAGGTTGCTAAAACTGGAGTGTTGGATCTTTATTGTAAAAGACTTTGGACACAGTGGTATAAAGATACTGATCATTCAATTGAAGGTGCTCCAGTAGAGTGATAGCAAGATCACAGATTTGTTTCAGAAAGATTTATCTGCTAATTATGTATAGAAGACAGAGCTGAAGGTATAAAAGTTAATGACAATGTCAATGAGACAGTTTAGGAAGTGATGATGATGATGATGATGATGACACAATGACAAGAGAAATGACTATAATGGCAATGGTAAGCAGCAGATGAAAGAGAAAAATAAAAATGGAATATTTTAGGGTCTTTTACTTTTCAAAGTTTATCTTTGCCATTTTTGGAGTAGGTATTTGCCTACCTGAATTTTGGGTGAAAGGAAAGGCAACCATTTCATAAAGAGGACTAGTCTTCAAAGTCACAATTACTTGGTTTTAGGGTAGAAGAAGAAACTTGAAACTAAGTTCCACTGACTATAATTTACCCCTGATGTTTAATTTGTCATCTCCCTTTCCAAAATCAAGCCAAAACATCGTCAAAGTAGCTACAGTTTTATGTTGTTTATCCCAAGAAAGTATATTTGCATTCCCAGTGTTGCCATATATATTATCAAAACCATAAGGCCAAACCTCTCTGGGACAATTTTCCTCATCCAAATCCCCTTCTCCTTCACTAATATGGTGATGAGATTTGCACGACAGCAATTGGTTCTACTCAAGAGAACCAGTCACTACCATGCAACCTCCTGTTGGGAGCCTGGCTTTGATTATTTAGGGACAAAAATAATTCAATCACAATCACAACTTTCTAAATAACAGACACTGAAATATCCAATACTCTAAATAGATGGACTCAACCCATCCTCCTTTTGCAAGAGGCAATGAACGAACGCCACAGTGCCCTGTGGTGCCAAGAACGCATTATGTTTCCCAGATGCACAGACTGACACACTAAGCAAACTATTTATGAAAATTCTTAGTCAGGAAAGTAACAAGTTACCCTCCCCCTAAACCCTCACCACACCTTCACCAGAAAGTTAATAGAAGCAGCTCTGCTCAAAGCGACAGGGATAGCAGTATCAACTACTACGGTGAGGTGTGCTGTCTGTTACCTGTGATTTCTCTCCCAATACTCCAAGTTTCCTTTATTCCAATGTATCTTAAATAGCTGGCTATGATATTTTCGACAAAGTGGATAAGTTTCTGTTTGACTCCCCTATGACCCTCTCACCCCTTCCATTCTCCCCTGCCCTAGCCAAAAGCCACGAGGAGCTGTTATTCTGCGAAGGACTGAAGGGAACTAAATATGAGGTCATACTTCCCCCCAGTCTCCCAACACACACACACACACTCACTCACACACACACTCAGACACATACACAACAGTGATGACAGACATTTAATAACTCAATGTTATAGCTTCAGGAGAAAGAGAAACTTAATCAAATAGTCTTTTTAGTGATTTATTGATTATGTAAGAAAATAACAATATGTCCCTTACTCCCAAGTTCATGCTTCTTCCTCTTAAAGCTGCTCCTGAATAAGGGAATGAGAATGAGGGTAGGATTTGCCCTTGGAACTCATTCTCTGCAGAGAGGTTTCTCTGGACTCAATAAGTCTTAGGATCATCCACGCCAGTTACCAATCACCGCTGGGAATTGAACCAATCAAGTGAATTCAAGATGGGAGAGATAACTAATATGAAGCAAAAGGATTTCCCCAGGAGTTACTGCCAATGCTGCTTTCTTTCCGTCACCTACACTTAACTCTCAAGGGAAAGGAGGATCTTTGAGCATTCTGTTTGGCTGGTTGCTTAGTTTCTATAGAAACTTTGCTGCCAAGGGCTTAAAGTCAGTACAAAAAAAAAAAAAAAAAAAAAAACCCACACAAACAAAAACATTTCTTAATATTATAACAGTAAAAACGAAATAAGGTGTAAAAGAAGAGCAATTTATCATCTCTTCCAGGGCGGTCTTGTTCTCTACTTCCTCACTCCCACTCTCCCAGCATCTCCAAACCTGCAGGTTTTATAAGAGTGAATTTTCTTTGAATTCATAAAAAAGTGAAGGGTAGACAGAGTACAGATTCATTTGAAGAAATAATGCAATCTTCTATTTACCTTTCCCAATCTTGGAGAATCATAGTGCATATTGTAAACACACAAACTTCTCTGCAAAATAATCCAGTAAATAAACCTCCATGTTTAACCTTGTTCAATGCAGAAACTCTTCCCCCTAGTACCCTACACTTCATGTAACAGGAAACGGTATCTATAAAATACTTTGAGAAACAGAACTCTACTAACTTTGAACTAATTATCTAAAGTTAATCACTACTTAGAGAATTGCAATCCTAACTCCATTTTATTCAAAAAGAGCCAACCCCTTTTAGAAACCACCAGAACAACTAGAATAGTTAGGAGGTTTTGTCGCTTTTTTTTTTAATAAAGTAATCAATTTAAAGTATTTTAAGAGCTAACCAAGTAGCCAGCAGATGAACCCAGATCACAGAGAGAGATGACTCAAGGTCTTTGCTACTTTATAAACCATTATTCGTTGATAAACTAAGCAGGTAAATTGGTTGAAGAAAAGGGATAAGAGTCTACATAATCACTCATACGCAATATCCAATTAGTTGACAAATATCAGGCATACAAGGACATAGGGCCAAAGATCAAGTACTAGGAAGTAAAAAAATATATAATGAAAACAGACACAGATGATACAGATATCATAAATTATCAGTTGTCTTCTAAAATAACTAAGATGAATACATTCAATAAAATATATGAAAAGTAAATTTCAGTAGAAAACTAAAAACTATGAGAAAGGATCAAGTATAATATCTGGAACTTAAAAAGTCAATACTTAAAATTACCAACTCAATATGTTAAAATCAGCTAAAACCTAGTTGCAGAAAGGGTACAACTTTCTCCCATACAAAAACACAGCAAGAAACACAACAGAGTATACAGAATAGGATATGTTACAGGGGTCACAGGAAAAATGTGTACATATGTAATCAAAATCCCCAAAAAGAAAGAAGAAAATGGAGTTGAAATCTTATCTAAGAGTAAATGAAAGAAAACTTCCAAAACTGAAGACAGACATCAAGTCACAGATTCAAGAAACACTATTTTATACAAGCAGAATGATAACAAAGAAAACTTTGGCATCTCATGACAAAACTGCTAAAAACTAACAACAGAGGGAAAAGATAACCTTTCCTTTAAAGAAATTCAATAAGATTTTGATAAATTTCAATTTCTTTTCAGAGAAAATAGACGTTAGAAGACACTGGAGCATTAAGGAACAGGTTAAGATGGGCAGTTGTACTGGTTGTACCAGTTATCAATCTTCAAGAAAAGAGAATGCTGTATACCAGTTACCAATAGCCAGGTGAAAACTTCAAACAATTTGTTCTACTGTATCTTGATTATCAAAGTCTCCGAGCAAAACACAACACAAAATACTGATGCAACACTTTACTTACAGAGAGAAGAGTTTTATGTCTCAACAGCAGATGCAAGGCAGTTTGCCTATGCCTACTCCTCATGTCACAGTGGAAGGAACCCTGTCCCCTCCCCACAGAGGACAGATATAGCAGTGAGGTTGGCCACATGCTATATTATGTACATGCTTTGAGAAGAGACAAAAATGGTACTTACTATGCATGAAACAGGAGATATTCCTATACAAGGTGATGAGCTCTTCATCACTTGGTAAGAAGTGTTCCAAGCCCAAAGTTCATTCTTAGACAAATGAATAGGGGCTGAAAGACTGCACACAAGATTGTCTCTCTCAACAAATATCATCCCTTAATACGCTGAAGAAAAATAATTGTCGACCCAATTGACTATCCTGTGAAAATATTCCTTAAAAACTAAAAATGAAAGCAAGAAGAAGAAAATATTGAAACTATCTGTCACCAAATAAACTATTTTAAAAGTAATACTTCAGGAAGTTCTTCAGGAAAAAAGGGAAATAATCTTAAAGAAAAGCCCAGAAATGCAGGAAGAAATGAGAATCAACAGCAAGAGTATATACAAGGAGAATTTTAAATGAATATTTTTGCTGTGCAGTACAATAGCAGCAATGTCTTGTGGAGTTTAAAACATGTGTAAATCAGAGATGAAGTGGCACAACTGGTTAGCATGCAGTACTTAAAAAGTGTAAATTAAATACATAAAAATGGCACAAAAGAGGGAAAAAGCCCAGTGAAAAATTTCTTTATGCACTTATAAGTCAAGGAAGTATGCTTTTGTCACTAACAGTAAACATTACAGGAAAAGTAAAAGAAAATATAATCAACAAATGATAAAGGAGAAAAATAAAAAATAAAAATTCTAAAACACAGAACAAGAAAATAAAGAAAAAACAAATTTGCAATCAAAATGGAACATTCAACTAAGATTTTAAAAAACAGAAAAAATTAGTTAAAATATAGAAAATTTAAACAAACGACCTGACATATATAAAACACAGAACTAAACAATTACAGAGCACACATTTTTTAAGTTCACACAGAACATTAGAAAGCTAACCCATGTGATATATGCTAGCTCATAAAGTGACTTAGAACAAACTCCAAAATCTGAAACCATCCAGAATATGTCCTCTGAGTTCAGTAAATTATACTTACTAGCCGTCAATATACAAAATAACACAATTCCTTAAATGCTTAGAAATAACTTCAGCAATACTCTCATAAATAACTAATGGATCAAGGAAGAAATAAAGGTGGAAATTAGAAAATACACGTAACAGAATGTGAAAAGATGATCTATCAAAATTCCAGACTATTATTAAAATAATAATTGCTAGGAAACTTAATATAAATACATACAAAAGAAAACACCTAAAAACCAGTGATTAAAGTAATCATCCAAGAGAATAGGGGTAAAAAGTACATTAAATCTAAGAAAGCAGAAAAAAGAAAATTATAACTAGAAGAGAAAATTGATAAAATAGAAAATAAATGTAAAATGAAATCAACAAAGTTGAGGTGTATCTTTGAAAAACTTAAACAACTGATTTTTAAAAGTAATACAATACATACAACCATTCAAGAGGAAAGAAGATAAAAATATTTCCAACATCAAACTTTGAAATCACTACAGATCCCACAGATATTCAAGAAACTGCAACAGAATATATTTTAACAACTTTATGCAAATACAGTTAAAATTTCAGATAAATCACATTCCTAGAAAAACACAATTTATAAAAATGGCATTATAAGAAATAGAAATCTAAATAATTCTATATCTAGTTAAAAAAAAACTGAATGCATAATTTAAAATCTCTCCACAAGGAAAACTATAATTCAGAGAACTTTTCTACCAAGATCTACTGAACATTTAAGGAAGAAATAACAATTTAAAATAAAACTTCTAGGGACTAGAAAAACTTTCTCAACTTGAACATTTCTTAACTGATTTTATGAAACCAATATAATCAATCTTATTACCAAAACTTGGCAAGGAAATTATAGGCCAGAATTTCTCATGACCAAAATTGCAAACATTCTAAATAAAAGAGTGGCAGGTCAAATTCTGCACTGTTAAAATACATCACAGGCAAATTGGGCTTATTCTAGCAATACAGAGTTGGTTTAACATTCAAAATCAATCAAATGCATTTTCAGAAATCATTTGATCATCTGATCTAAATCAATACCAAAAAAAAAGGATGTAATAAGTCTCAATACCCAATCATGATAAAATGTAGTAAACTGGGAACAGAAGGCAATTTTCTTATCTTGCCAAAGATATCTACAAAAGAACCTATATCAAACATAATCATAAAACACTGAAGGCAATTTCCCTCTTATCAGGAATAAAACAATGATGTCCATCCTCACCATTTCTTTCCAACATTGTAGTAAAGATCATAGCCAGTACAGTAAAATAAAATTAAAGAAATAAAAATTATAAAGATAGATAGGGAAGAAAAAAATGTCAGTGTTCTCAGATACCAAGAGAGTGTGTATAGGAGATCCAAATGAATCTGCAGCTGTGTCATTAGAATCAACAAGCAAATGCAGCAAGGTCATTAGATAAAAGTTTAGTCCACGAAAATACATTTTATTTCCATATTCATTATTAATGAAAATGGAAAAAAATAAATATTAAATTTATAAGACAGCATCAAAAACATAAAGATCTGTAAATAAATCAAAGGTTTAAAACGCTACCAAGAAATTTACAAAACATCACTGAGATAAATTCAAGATAGTCTAAATAACAAATAGAGGAATATAATACATTCATGGATTTAAGCTCAATATTGTATATTGAATATGTATATTCTTCCCAGATTAAGCTAAAGATTCAAAACAGTTCCACTCAATATCTCAGTAGGATGTTGTGTGTGTGTGTGTGTGTGTGTGTGTGTGTGTGTGTGTGTGTTTAAGTTAACAAGGGGGTTCTCATGTTAAGGACCAAGACTATCTTAAAGAACAGAACTGAAGGGTCTACACTACTACATATCATTGTGTGTTATAAAGCTACAAAAATTTAAACAGTATAGTATTGGCACCAGGACAGATAATAGAATGAAAGACACAGAAAGAAAGAGTGAAAGAGACTTGATTTATGACAAATATATCTCTTCACAGCAGTGGAAAAAGACTGATCTTTTCATTAGGCAATGCTGGATCAACTGGGTACCTACATGGAAAAAATAAATATTAACCCCTACTTCACAACATGCATAAAAGAGTATTTAAGATGAATCACAGGTCTAAATACCAACAGTCAAGTAAAGTTTTATATTTATTAAACCAGTTACCATAAACGCTAAGTTCAAAGGAAAATAATAGTAAATTGGTTTACATTAAAATTTTCTGTTCATGCCGTGGCCTGGTTACTCAGAGGTTAAGTCTACAACTCCGTAACGGTCCATATGAAGCCAGATTTGTGAGCCAGGACTAGGAGGAATAACCAAAATGAACAAAGAAATGAACAAATGTTTCTTCCTCCTCTATCTTCCTTCCTGACTGCCTGTCTACCTGACTTCAGTTTTGCCTGCTTCCTTCCTCTTTAAAATAAAAAAATTCTGTTCGTTATACTCTAAGAGTATAAAAAGGCACATACAGAGTTAGAAAAGATATTTAAAAACATAAACCCCATAAAAGACTTGTATCTAGAACGTATACATGTGCATGCAACCAGGTGCAACAAGACAAATGACTACTGCAAACAAAAAGTAGGAAGAAGTCCATGTCAAACATACACTATGTGAAACTGTATGATTCTAATATAAAATTCAAAAACAGGGAAAACTAATCAATAGTGATAATGGTTTGGTTATACTGTGGGAGAAAATGCTAGTAGTGACTGCAAATTAAGCCCACAGAGAAGAGAGCAGAATGAATAGGTGGAGAAAGACAGGCTTCTGGTGATATCTGAAACATTTGCATCAAAAATATCTGAAACTACCACACTTTCCCATTACCTGACCTTTTCTGTTCCATGAGACTTGAGTTTCTATTGTCCCAGCGAACTGACCTCTAACTAGAAGTCACCTCCTATTAGAATTGAAACCTGTTTTCCCAAAGGTGATTTTCCTCCAGTTATAAGAGAGAACCAAATGAACTAGAGAGCACTAGTACGGAGAGATTTTAAAACTCTAGCCATGGGAAGGCTCTGTATTTCTCCAGGCCTTAGTTTCCTTCTCTAGGAAAACAGAAGCATGATAAGGGTGTATCTACTTTGCTAGTGGACCAGATTAAGTGTGCTTGTCAGCTCATTTTTTTCCCCATCAATACCTCCAACTTAGCTTCATCATATTTCCCCTCCTTTCCTTGGACTTATAAACTCTGACAGAACCAAAGGTTTTTTCAATTACTTTCAGATTTTATAGAACAGTCTCATTCTTCAAAAAAAGTTCAATCCAAACTAATACGAAAACATCTATGGTACAACTACATCAAAGCATCTCCCCTTGTGTCGTCCAGAAAGATATGTTAAAGTCCTAGCTCTGAATCTCTCAGAATGTGATATTATTTGGAAACAGCATTATTGTAGATGTAAAGTTAGTAAAGATTAGGTAACGCTGGAGTAGCTAGGCCCTTAATTCAGCATGACTAGTGCTCTTATAGGAAGACTATGGGAAGACCCAAGGAGAGAACACCAGGTAATGACAACAATAGAGACTGCAGGGATGCATCAACAAGCCAAGGAATATCAAGGATAACTGACAGCACCAGAAGCTGAATGAATGACATAGAACAGACATTCCCCTAGTACCTTTGAGAGAACATGGGCCTGCTGACATCTTGACTTCAGACTCCTGACCTCCAGAACTATGAGAGAATAGATGTCTGTTGTTTTCAACCACCCGGTTTGTGCTGCTTATTACTACAGCCCCAGGAAACAGACACAGTCCCACTGCTCAGACCTATTCTAAGGTTCCTCAGATCAACAGGAAGGAAGGGAATTGGAAATGGTAATATTAGATGTCCAAACTTTTGCCATGAGTCTTTCCCCATGTGTCTAATTTATTCCTGTCCTCTTGATAAACCAATTAGGCCTCTCATCACTCTCTCAGATATAAAAGATCTAAGTGATGAGGCATTGTCTGGGAACTTGGTAGGTTCAGGGTGGGAGTAGAAGATAGACAACGTCTTCATTCTCCCCATAGTTCTTTAGCTACTGAATGTAAAGATGAGTATCAAACCAGGAATGGGGTTCTAGAAGGTCATAAAAAAGACAAAGAGAGTTTCTGTCCTGCCTACATGGCATAACGTGAAAACTCAGAAGCTCTTTATCTAGAGCCTGACATACCACCATACTCCCCTACATTAAAAAGTTAAAGCCCAGGGGTGGGAGGGGTGTGGGATGAAGTATCTTTCAAATCAATCAAAGGAGAGATTGGTTGGTTTTTTATTTGTAATACGATTGGACTCCTACAGGTATGTTTAGACAGGGAATGCCAAAAGACTAGGGAGAAGAAAACTTGTGAGTAGTAGACAGCCTTGGTGGGGTGAAGAGAATGACTTTGCAAAAGGAATTTAGAGAATCAAAATCCTGACAGAGATCTTGCAGAAGATTAAGTTGGAGACCCTCACTTTTAGGTGAAAAAAAAGGAGAAATGAGCCCTGTTTTTCTGTAATTTGCCAAATATGCTCAAAGTAGGGACTACGGGGCATTAATATAATTCAAAACATATTTCTTGTGTTCCTATTAAGGCCAAGACTCTATGCTGAGGTTCAGAATACTAAAGAATGATACTAAAGGATGAGCAGATACAGCTCGTGCCCTGGAGATGACCCTTTCCATCAAATGGGAGCGTGAGTCATGTTTCTAACTCAGGATATAAGGCAGAGTGAGAGAAGCATCACTACAGAGATACAAATAACAGCTAGTGCTTATGTGGAGTGCTCGCCCTCTAACAGGCAAGGAGGTGAGAGCAGTTTCATGTCTATGAATTCCTGGTATGCTCATCACAACCTTCTTGTGCTATTTGGAGCCTCGTTTTACCACTGAGACTACAGAGGTTAAGCTACCTGCCCAAGGAACAGAGCTAGCAGGAGGCTCAACAGAAATGAGAACACCTGTAGTCTGTTTTCCAAGCTCAATGCTAAACATTCAGATAACTCTTACAGGACACTGTTGCTGTCTGGCAGGGATGAGGGAGTCCAGATAATTCCAATGGGAGAGAATGTCCTCTGAGAGATTTGAGGCAAGAGTAGACAACACAGACTCCTCAAACCATGAATGAGAGACTAGGTTCCTGAGTAATCAACCGCCTTGCAGTAGAACAGAGTCTGCCTTTGAGGAAACCAATAAACAGATAAATGTTCAATTGCCAAAGTCTCTTCTGTCTCCAAGACGATGAACCTATGAGGCCCAGAATGCAAGAGCCATTGAGTTACTGTGAGCCTGTGGTCTCCCTTCTGAAACAAGGAAGGAAAATGTTAATAGAAACATGGTGGGTTCTGGGCTGGCAAAAGCTTCTATATGGATTACTCTGAAGAAAAAATCATTGATGTTGCCCATTTAATTTTGACTTCAAGTTGTACAGTACCATTTTTTCAATGTTAAAATTTCCAGGCAAGTGTTACGTTGATAAACTTTTATCTCAGAGGATTTAGTTTTGTGTATAACATAAACAAATGCAACAACACCTGACTTTAAAAGCATGAGTCAAGTGTTGTAACCAAATGCATCAATGTGGACATTCCGGAGAAAAATGACTAGAAAGGAAGGAAACAGAAAGCCAAAGGAAGTGAGTCCTCTATGGTGCCATTTAGTCTCAGAACAGCTATAGTTGGAGGAGGGGAAGGAAACTGTTTGTTCCTTATTTTCCCTGCTGGGTCTAGGGCCCAGGACCATCGCAGGGTTGACATTAGCTCTAGTTCTTAATTTAGCAAAATGAAAACTCTATAAACATTCTGGCACTAGGAGGCATGAGTTGGCTCCTTAGAGCTGAGACCTCTGCTATTTAGAGACTCTACAAAACAGAAAAATGTGTATTACCAAATAACTATTTAGAAAAAATATTGGAAAAATATCTAGAGAGGACTGTTTGTTTTAATATGATCTGTTTACAGTGCATTATTACTGGACTGCAGAATGTGTGCTAACGGAACAAAAATGTATTTGCATTTTTTCAGGGTCAAAACAGCCATGTTCAGACAGCATACAGCAATCTCTCTTACAGTTATTTTTCTTCTCTCTCTTTTTCTGGCATTTGATAGATTCTAGAAGTTCATCTAACTTGACCTTTGGCTCAACTGCCATTATTGCTATGAAAATATATCCTCTCCCAAGTGAAGCTTCTTTCTCATAAGGAATCAGTTTCTTTCAGCCAATGGTTTTCAAACTTTAATATACACCAGAAACTCCCACAGGGTTTGTGAAAAACACATTCAGGTGCCACCTCTAGATTTTCTGATTTAGTGGGTCCAAGGTGGGGGGCAAGAATTTTCTTTCTTATAAGTTCCCAAAGGATACTGATGCTGCTGGTCCCAGAAGCACACATGGAAGTCTACTGTAGTCGTGGGTGAGGGTAGATACTGATGAATCAATGCAAACCAGTACGTGCCACCTCCCAGCCCCTGGGACTGATGTGAAAACGTCATGTCATCTACTCAAATATACAAGCTAGGCTCTACGTTTTTCCTTCACTGTTGGGAGAGAAAGCTGTCTTCCTCCAAAACATGATCCGCAAAGAGTGAGCTAACAGCCTTTGAGACAACTATCTCGTGCTCATGGAAAGATAGCTTATGTAAAAATCAACCAAAATAGCAAGGAAAAAGACAAACCTTGGCCTTATCAATTCTATGAACCAATGAATGACCTTTTATGCTAGTTTGGGTTGGGTTTTCTGCCATTTGCAAACAAAGAAACCTGGATCAGTCACTTATTTTTCTGGACACTTATAGCTTTGGATAGATTTTACATCACTCATTGTTGTTAAAGGAAGAAACCTGAGCAATTGCCTAGAATCCATTATTAAAAATTCATGCTTCCAAATCTACCATCTATTTACCTTTCTTCTTTTTCAGGAATTAACCCAGCTCAGGAACTTCTACCACATATGCACATGCTTCCCAAATTTGAAATGTATTTTTCTGGCTATAAGAATATATATGCTTGTACACTTACTTGCTTGAGCCCTGGGTCACTCCCACCCAGAAGCACAACACAATGAGAATGCATGTCCAAAACAAGGGTGCAGAGCATCACTTCATTCAGATAAAACTCAAGGATTCTGGCTAACTTCTCATTCTTGATTCAATCTTGTTGGTCAAAAGAACTTATGAAGTTAGCTTTTGATGACTTCTGAGTTTTTTATAATTGCAAGTTTTTGTGATTGATACAGAAACTCCTAGCCAAACCCTACTGCTAAGAATATAGTAGCACATCCTAGACTTGGGATGATTATCTTAGCACTCATACCATATGGGTAGTTGTTCATAAATGTGTCTTGATACCAAGCATAGCATACTGCTGGAGAACTTGTGTGGAATTCATTTGAATTCCATTTAATCAATAAAGAAGCATGACCTTAATGCCCACAACATACATGGAAATCTACATACACAATAAAAAATATATATATCCTTATCTTAAAGGAAAATGCAAGCTAATGAGAAAGACAAGACCAAAATACTATTAAATAATTGGAAAGCGTAAATAAAGGAACCATGGTGATTTCATTAATAAAATGCCATATCATATATCACCAAGTCAATGTACTCTTCAATATTCTAAAGAGGTTGTCACTTTTTACTTTGCAATGCTTGCTTGGAACTGTTTTCATAGCTAGCGCACCACCATTTATATTTGTGGCCTACGCCATTTGCATTTCATCCTTGTCATCCAAATCCTTATTTTGTCTGGAAGAGCAGAGGACTCCTATCCAAGCTATGAATCATGATTGAACTAAGTCAGTCATGACAATCAGCTTTCCCAGTGCACTTGCTGGAGGGATGGCAGGGTAACCCAGTTTATGGCCAATAACATTAGAGCAATTACTGGTTTTCCGGGTAAGTGAGGCAGACGCTGGCATGCCGCTTGCTCTTGCCCTTTCTTCCAGCCTTGCACATAAAAGTGATGTAAAAATGCATATCCGTCATCTTGTGACCCAGGCAGCAGTCAGAGGTGAAAAACCAAAAGGACTGCAATAATGCTAGTCCTGATGTCACTGACAACTGAAACCCATGCCATCAGCCTTGGACTTTTTACATGTCAGAAAACTAATTCATTCGCTTTAGCTACAAGAGAACTTTTATATTACTTGATGCTGAATGCAAAATTCTAAGTGACACATTACTGTCTCACTGTTTATTAATCAGGCATACCCTGCAAGTGTATTCCCCAAACTTTTATCCAAATTCCTCTAGACTATTGACAAAACTTATATTCTTCCTCAAATATACTAAAAATGACAAAAAGGAATGTATTGTCAGCCCTAAATTTTACAAGACAACTTTGACAGATATTTTAAACTATAGCAACTTAATTACAATGAATTTAATTACAATATTTGGTTTAACAAAGAATATCTATTTTGAGTCCTGTCTCATACATGTTATACTAAAACCAAATTTTGATTAAACCATAAGAGGAACACCTATGAAAAAATCATTAATTAACTTCTTAGTTCAGTTATCAAGAAAAATTATGAGTTTAAAAACCACATGTGAAAGTTATTGGGCTGAATTTGGACTCTGATTTATTTTCATTCTATCTCACAGCAAAGGCTAAAAATAATTTTTGTGACAATTTCCAAAATATAACCTGTATTTTAACCTTTCAGTGGAAGAATTTTAAATCACACCAGATGAAGGTAGTTTTATGCTCTTTGTAATTTGTCCTACAATTTTGTCCAAACCTGGTGACTCAGTTTTGATTAGCGCCGAAATTAAATTGTATCTACAGATAGCTTGGAAAATAAAAAATGAAGAAAATCAAAGATCTAGCATGCCTTATTCCCATCAGAACTGTCACCAAAGAACAATTTTTCAAATAGCAGTACATATTAGAAAATGTGAGGTTTTGATGATGTAGACTAGCACAAAATTAAAAGAAGAAATTTTGAAAAAAAAATCTAATAAATGATTACATTACAAAAACATTAAATGTTTGTATATCACAAATCACCAAAATTAAGAAGTAATAATAACAAGCCAGAAAAATAATTTATAAAAAGGAGATGAGGAAAAAACAAAGCAAGATCATAGGTGTGAATTTTAGTTGAGAATATAAAAAATACCAATAAACATTTATTTCACAAATGCCAAATATTAGAATAGCACAGTAAAAATGACATTCCTCCACTTACAACTGGTAGAGAGACAATTAAGGTATAAGAAGTGTATATCATACAGGAAACTACTGAAAGCTAAAAAATGATATCGGCTACAACAGATATTAAAGGAAATGAAAGAAAGACAGGATGAAGTGAAAATAAATTATCACTGCTACAAACAGCAGTCAAAGACTACTATCCAAAAAATAATGAAGTAAATATATAATGTAAAGTCTTAGTTCTAAAATAAAGTACTTTAGAGCCAACAGCAAAAAAATGAATTAGAATTATCAGAAGAAACACATACATACACAAACTATCACACTTCCCCAAGGAGAGTCTCTCTCTTCTCTCCCCTCCCCTCCCCTCCTCTTCTTTCTTCTTCTCTCCTCCTCCTTTCCGCCCCTCCTCCCCCCAATCCCCCACTCTTATCTCCTCCCACTCTCTCCACTATCTTCTTCTACTTTATACCTCTTTTACTATAATTAGAATATATCAAGATTAATACAATAGGCTCCTGTCCTTTTATTTCTAACCATATGTCCACAGATAAAGACCAATAATCAGTAAGAAATCTTAGCACATGCCTATTTTGGCTGCCTAAATCTTAAGTCTATAGAAGAATCTATGAAAGAATTCTTTTACATCCCAAAATATTATTCACTTACAAAAAAATATATAATTATGTGAATTGTAGCCCTCTTTCTAGAAAATCAAAGAGCAAAGGTAAACATTTAAAAATGAATACAAATCTTCAATACCTGTTCCAATCACATGACTACATATGTGTGTACATGTGTTTGTTTCTTTATAATTATTATGCACAAAATAGTCTTAAAAGATATATATTCCAGATATAAAATTACACTATAGATCTGAGAGGCACCCCACTGTAACTCAGGGGCTAAGGCACAGGATACGAAAGTCATGGACCTGGAGTTCAAGACCAGGTCTGGAAAATACATACACGCATGCATACATACATACTACAAACATAAAAAAATATTAATCAAATTGCTATATATATGCATATATATGAGGGATTAATCTTGATTTGTATTAAAAGTAGTTTTTGAAGGGAAAAATATGACTCCAGTTATCCCATTCACCAAAAGAAGAGAAGAAATAAAAAATAAACATCTAATATAATAAACTGAAAACAAACATGCCTATCACAAATAAATGTGAATAAAGAGTTTATTTTAAGAAATAAAAAAATAAACCAGACTGGGGCAAAGAGCAAATTTCAAGTATATATTCACTGAACACAAAGGTCAAAACAAAAACAAAGAGATTAAGAATGGATTAAAAATGAAAACAAGAGATAGAAAAATGATATAAAGCAACGAACACAAAATAATTTTTAATTTAAGCAAGTTTGAAATCATAACAAAAGTACTAAAATGGACAAACGAGACCACTTCACAAAGAATAACTACACAATGAACTCTTTCAGTAGTTAATAACTACGCATCAAATAAGAGAACGTAAAAATCATAAAGCAAAGTTACTGGAACTAAAAGAAAAATACATTAGTAAAAGGAGATTATTTTACTTCCCTCAGTTCAGGGCATAATAAGTAGACAAGAAAATTACTAAGGTTATAGATAATATAAATAATAATAACTAATACCTAATTTCTATATACCAAATTCTGGAAGCAGGAAATTAGGTATTTGAATGTTTATCAGAACTGACCATAAAACAGATCACATCGAAATCCTCATCAAATTCCACAATGTACTGAAAAAGTATTTACAGCTTCAGATCTCAGCACAACAAAAGAAGACTTAAAACAATAAAAATACTATCAAACCACGTTTTAGTTGGGATTTCCCCAAAAGCAAAGCCTGAGAGGACAACTAGGATGTAGTTTATTTGTGAGACAACTAAGACAAATGTGAGGAAGTGGTAAAGTGAGACAGGGCAGAGAGAAAACCCAAAGAAAAACATGAATTAAGGGTCTCAATTTTGCTGGGAACGCACTGCAGAATCATGAAGAATGAACATTAGAATTTTCCCATGGAGGAAAGAGGGAGCAGGGTATTTTTCCAGAACTCCTAGCCTTTATTATGCAGTTGCTCCAGCTGTCTCTCATGTTGTGAGCCACTGTAGAAATGTCTTAGGCAGAGAAGACCATCATAGCCGTCATTAGAGATAAAAAGCTGCCAAATGCACTACAGTCCAACAGGTAAACTCAGAGGAAGGTGAAAAGATAAGTGGTAGTCACAAACCCTAAGGTGACCATAATTCTGTGAGTGAAACAGGGGCCACTTCTAACTAATAAAAAATGGCAAAGATGATGGCATGTCACTCCCACAATTAGGTTTGATAAGGTTACACTATATTGAAATGGTGAAGGAATTTTGCAGGTATAATTAAACACCCAGAGTAGTTGGTTTTTGTTTAATTAAAAGAGAAATTATCTCACGTGGGTCCTACTTAATCAGATGAAAATTATGTTTTAATGTATTGAAGTAACATTTGTTTATAATATTATATAGGCCTTAGGTGTACAACACTATAAATAAACATCTGTATATATGTTATTAACTTACCATTACAAATCTAATTCCTTTCTTTACCATACAATTGTGTCCCTTTTACCTGGTTTACCCACCTCCCCACACCTTTCCCTTCTGGTAACCACTAATTTGGACTTATAGCTAAAAGTTTTTGTTTCATTTACTTCATTCATTAGTTTCGTTTCTTCATGTACCACATGAGTAAAATCATATAGTGTTTGTCTTTCTCTATTAACTTATTTCACTAAACATAATTCTTTTTAGGTGCATCCGTGTGGTCAAAATAGCAGACTTTCATCCTTTTAAAAAACTAGCAGAGTAGTATTCCATTGTGTTTATATACATTCATCTGTTGATGGACAATATATATATATATATGTATATATATATATATATATATATATATATATATTTGAATTCAAGTTCCCTATTTTTCTTACCTGTTGGCCACCTATCTGTATATCTTCCTAAAGAGTGACTGAGCCCTTTTCCAAGTCAGGGAGAGTCCCCATTTGACTTCGCAGAGGGAAAATGTCATGCTGGACACTGTCTATGAGATAAGCTTTCAGCCAAGCTGACGTTGGTTGCAGCCTTGTGAGACTAAGCAGAGGACCAAAGTAAGTCATGCCTGGGTTCCTGAGCCACAAAAACTGTGAGATAAGAATTATTTGTTGATCTAAGTCCTAAGTATGTGGTGACTTATTACACAACATAGAAAATTAATATAGGATTCACAGGCACCCACATCATCTTTTTCACAAGGGAAAAGTCTTTTTTTTTAATAATCGTTCTATTTTTTTTCTTTTGTTACATTTCTATATGCATTTCAGGGTCCTGAACTCACACCTCTGTGTGTATTTCACACACCAACACCACTACCACCAGCATTTCAGTGCCCTTTACGTTGATGCCTCCTTCTTTCCCTCCCACATTCCAACACTCTGGTAACCATAGACTTGCATTCTGTGAATTTTGCTGAGATCTATCTGTTTGTTTCTTTATATTCCACATATGAATAAAACCATTCTGTACTTACCTTTTCTTTAGGGTATATTTCACTCAATGTGATGACCTCTGGTTCCACCCAGATTGCTGAAAAATTCAGACAGGATTTCATTTTTTATAAAAGCTGCAAGAATCCCGTTGAGTATATATGCCACAGCTTCTCTATCCAGTCATCTGTTGACAGGCACTTAGGCTGTGTCCATGTCTTGGTTATTGTGTATTATGCTGGGAACATAATCATTTAACATTGGGGTGCAGATATTTTTTCCTGATTAGAGATTTTGTATGCTCTTAGAATATACCTAGAAGCAGGATTGCTGGATCACATGGTAAATGCATCTTTTTTTTTTTCTTTTTTTTCTTTTGCGGAATCTCCATGCTGCTTTCCAAAGATGTTATACTAATTTTCATTCCCACTGACTGTATAAGAATGTTCCTTTTTCTCCCCACCCCCTCCAATATTTGTTCTTTTTGAACTTTTTGATAAAGGACAGTCTAACGAGAATGAGGTGATATCTCATTATGGTTTTTATTTATTTTTCTCTGATGATGAGTGATACAGAGCTCTTTTTTTTAAATGTGTCTGTAGTCATCTGTCTTCTCTAGTCAGGTACCTATTAAATTCTTCCCATTTTTTGAGTTATTGCTTTTTAGCTGTTGAGGTGAATGAGCTCTTTATACATTTTGGAGACTAAACTCTAGTCTGGCATATGTTGTTCTTCTTTATTCAGTGACGGGGAAAAAAGTCTGAACACTTGCACACTTTTGATCTAAACATCATCAAAGCTGAAATCAAGAATGCAAAAGTTAACAGCAATAGAAAACTTATTTCACTTACCATAGTAATAAAAAGGTAAAATACATAGAAATAAATTCAATTTTAAATATTCAAGATCTATACCAAGGAAAACTAAGTAAAACTGATGAGATCGAAAACTAGAAAGTTCTTGAAATAGGAACACTAAACATTATAAAGATTTCAAATGTCCCTACATTAATCTATAATAAATGCAATAATTTCACAAGCAGGATTTTAATAACCCTAGAAAAATTAATCTAAAATTCATAAAATAAAAATAAATATGTAATGACAGTTGGGACATTTAGGAAATAAAATGAACCAGGATTACTACACTGAAAAAATATTATCAAACTAGAGTAACTGACAGCCTAATAGAGAAGGTTAGAGCATCCACTAAAAACAATACATATGGGAGTTTCATAAATTACAAAAATAACAGCACATCAGCGAAGAGGAAAATGGGCCATTCACCAAAATGTGAAAACTAAGGATTCCCTACTTTGCTCCAAACACCAAAATAAATTTTAAATGATCACAGATTCAAACATCAAAAACACTACACAAATACTAAAGAACATATTAGAAAACTTCTTTTAAGTTCTGGAGTGATAAAAATACTCTAGTTATGAGCACTACCCTCCCAAAAGCAAGAAGTCCTAAAAGAAAAGGTTGGTAAATTTGACTAGATCAAGGCAAAACGTTTTTAAAAAATAAAAAGTCCTGAATGGAAAACAAAACCAAACAAATTCAAAAACCATTTGACATCCTGGGAAAATACTAGTTTGCACATATTACAATGGGATAATTTCCTTTCTCTATATGCAGCAGACATAAACTACATAATAAACATGTGCAACCTTACTCATATTAATCAAATGTAGAAATATAAAACCAAGATATATTTTCCTTGCAAAATAAACTTTGGCAGCATCCTGTGACGGTGGACATGGAAGTTTGAATGGATATTGGCACAAGTATGAGAAAACAGGTAGACTCCAACCTCAGTGATGGAGGAACAAATTGTTATGACCTCGATGGAGAGCAATATGGCAATAGCCAACAACATTACAACTACCCACATCCATTTTCGCATCAGTTTGCTCAGGTATGAAATGATGCAATTGACTTTCCATATAATGAGAAATTATTGAAAGCCTACTATGTAAGAAGTACCATTCTAGTTACTGAAGATCAAACAGAAACACACGGAATCCTTCCTATAGTCAAGAAAGGAGACAATGCTTGGTGAAAGCAGACAATAAGCATATAAAAGGAACCAATAAAATAAATTCTGATTCATACAATGGAATACTATAAAATTATTTTAAAAAGTGAAGCAATTCTTTGTGTTGATATGAAAAGGGTTCCAAGATTTAGAAGTAAAAGAGCAAGGTCTAGAAGCATATCGTAATATATTCCTATTTGTTAAAAAAAAAAAGTACGATGTGTGCATGCATGCACGTGCATGCGCGCGCACACACAGACACACACAGACACACACATTCCCCAAAGAAACTAGACATAGTAGTTGTCTCTGAGTATCTGGGGGATCAGGGTGAGAAGGAGAAATATTTTACTGTATACTCTTTGGTAACTTTTTAATTATATGCCATGTGTTAGTATTAAATATAAAATAATACATGAGAATTGCTATCAAATGTAACCAGGTGCCTATATACCCAAACTTTTAATTCTGAGTATAACATTATATAGAAAATAAATAATAGAAAGCTTTGACAATATAAAGAAAAGTATGCAAACATACAAATTTAAACAGCATTCTGTGTTTCTTCGTGCTTGCAAAATTCCAACTCCACTCAAGACACACTTTTTTGGGTAGATTCTCTGTTCTTCTTTCCTTGGGTCAAATTTTTCAGGATTGTGCAAATGCAATGGTAGCCTACACAGGGCCACTTCATTGTCACCACACAGTTGTAGCAGACTTCACAATATACTGGGTTCTTTATCTTTCCAAGTTTCTTAGAATGACCAGGTGGACTAAGGGCTGCCTGGGCTCAACTATTTCTAAAATCTGTTGGTTTACAATCGGACCAACTCCTTTCCTAGCTCTCTAAAAAATACTTAGCAAAGTCATTAGGACTCTATCCATACCACCTGTTCCAAATGAGTTCTTGAGACTCATCCTGATGAGTCCACCCCCAAATTCTTATGTTAAGACCCTAACCCCCATGTCATTGTATCTGGAGATGGAGCTCTGGGGTTAGATGAGATCATGAAGGTGGAGCCCTCATGATGGGATTAGTGGCCCTGTAACACAAGGCACCAGTATTCGCTCTCTCTCCCTCCAAAAGTAGTCATGTGGGCACACAGTCAGAAGGCAAGAGAAGAGGTCTCTAAAAACTACTTTGCTGGCACCTAAATCTTAGACTTCCCAACCTCCAGAATTGTGAGAAATAAATTTCTGAGTTTTTTTAAGCCACCTAGCCTATGGTATTGTGTTACGGCAGCCTGAGCTAATAGCACTTTCCCTGATTCAGCCGCCTAATTATCTGAAGGGACCAAGCCATTTTAACATACAGTCATCTCTGGTGATGGATGGTGGTGATGACTGCACAACAATGTAAATTAATACTGCTGAACTGTACTCTTAAAACTGACTAAAATGGTAAGTTTTATGTTATTTTTTTTACTACAATAAAAAATTAGCTAACTAATTTTCTCATTTTCAATTCAATTACCCCATTCCATGCCCTTCCCCGCTTGCCTGTCCAAAAGACAGACACATCTACAGCCTCTCTGTGGAATAGGATACAATAGGAAAGACACTCATCACATAGTTATTTAATGTTTCAAAATAGAACTTTGAAAATATATATAGGCATGGGGGTTGCAGGGTAAATGAACCATCACACTGTAAGTTAATAACCCCCAGGAATCCTGGAAGCTATTTTAAAACATTGTATTAAGAGTCCTAGAAGAATCTGTGATGAAGACCAAAAGTACTAGACACTTGGAAAGCAAAATGCCCAGCCTGCTAGCTATCAAAGGCAAAGACCCTAGAACAGCAGGCTTCAGAAACAAAAGGAGAGAAAGACAACAGGGGATGTCCAAAAACAGAGCCATTTCAATAGAAATATAAAGAAGAAGCAGGGTGTAAAATAAAACTCATTTCTTGGAGTCTTGTGGCACCACCAAGGTACTAGTTCACTGGGTTCTCTTTACGTCAACTTCTAATCTTTGGCTAGATGCCTGGTCTTTCAGGTGATTTACAACATTGGTTGTTGGTTGTACATATTTTTTACATGTTTTCCCGACTTTATGACATCTCTATGCCTCCCCTGAGAAAGGGTATCTGGAGATCCTAGGTCCGGAAGAAATTTTCAATTCAGCAGTGTGTCCTGCTCTGTTTCATGATTCTGGTGAGTAGAAGAGAGAATTATGTGATTCAGAGACAGAGATGGGTGCTCACACTTGGCCTGTGGTCCCAGGAAGGCTGTGTGAACAATGTACAATTTGCACGGGGAAATTCAGAGTACAGAGAACCACTGGTGCTATTATATGCGGTGGGCTATCAGCTTCTCTGGGCCTCAGCTGTGAAATGTGGATAATACTGATATTTCCCACACATGTTGTGGGGAAGATGAGGATTACATAAAATGATGTGCTTAGTGAGCGAACCACCTGAAATATTCATCTTTGTTACACATGCACAAATATGCGCATGCATGCACACACACACGCATGCATGCACACACATGTGAAATATTATCGTGGAAATGAGAAGAACCAGAAACAATCAATGGTTGAAATTTTTGACTTTCCAGAACAGGTTACTTGGGAAAACCTGGCTTGGGGCAGAACCCACTGTGAGGAAGAGTATGTCAAGAGGAAACAGCTTTGTAAAATATACTTTGTGATTGTAAAATGTAGACTATAAATTTACAGTATACAAAGTTTTTAACCTAGCACCAATTAAAATGAAACGTGATAGCAAAGGTCACTAAGTTTTTACCAAACAGAAAGGTCAAGTTATTGGTATGGCTTTGAAAATAGAATACACCAATCCATTTTGTCTTGTTACATAGATAATGGTAATAGCTAGAAAATATTTGCAAGAGATATTTACCTTGAACTTATAAAGAATTTAAACATTAACCAGTTCGTTTGAAAGATCTTTTCTTGCCATACTTACACTTTGTTCTGTGTCTTGTTATCATAAAATTCAGTAGTTTGTTTACAAAAAGCTGTCCTGTGAAATTTTACTTTAACTGCAATGGTTACTTGTTATGTTTGTCTTATCCCTGAATGCATATTAATAACTTACCTGTTTCAGATAGAAACTTACATTGAATTATTAAATACACAATTAATTCAACCAGTATAAAAAAAAAACTGGTTAGATACTCTCGAAGTTGGGGAAAAAATATTTTCTTTCAATTTAAATTATACTAGAAACATTTTAGACACAAAGCAGAATAGTGGTATTTTTGCAGTAAATACATTGTGTAAATATTATTATCATTCACTTTAAAGTCAGCAAATCATCTTTAATATCATTAAGAAGGCATTTGAAATTAAGCTCATATAGGGTAACTTCTGTCAATATAAGACCTAACTGTTTATAGAACATACAAAGAAAGCTTCTTACATACGCTAACTTTTGACCCAAGGCTTAAGGAAGGTGAGCGGCTAAAGATCTGGTTGAACCGGAATTAGCAAATTGTAGGGAGAGGTTGGTAAGAGAAAACCTAAGCCAAACTGCCACTGAAGCAAAGCTGGTTCCTTGTTAGAAAGGCTAGGAGTCAGGAGTTAGGCAACATGATTTTCTGACTCCTATGTAACCTACGAGTTCTAATCAAGTCTTAGACCAAATTCCAGCAGTTGATTAGCAAGCAGGCATTAAGAGGCAATGCAAACTGTACTTTGGAACAGGCAGCCTCAAGTGACCCCACCAGTTCCTTAGAGAACACATTCTTTTGTAAGAGGACAGAAGGATGTCCTTAGGTCCTGTTGGCAAATGAGGCAATGGCAACACCTTTCAGGTGAAGAGGTGGGGCTGGTGGGCTCTAGGCATCACCTGCTGCATGGTCAGCACAGATTTCTGGGTCAGTTGCTTTCTGCTATCTTATTTGTTCAGGTTGGTAGAGTTAATTTATGCTATTTCTCATTAATGATCTAGCTTCATACAACATATGTCATCACTCCAAAATTACTTCTATTCTTTATGTTAGTTAAACAACCATAGTGTTGATTCTGATTAGAATACTTCGTGAGCTCATTAACCACCCTCGGAGATCAGAACACAAACAACCTGCTCTCGCACATCATAACACTCACGCTAAAGAATTTCAGTATGAGAATTACTAAAACACTGTTTTAGATGGACTGGAGGGGTGAATGATCACAATAATTAAAAAGCTAACATTTATTAAATATTACCCAGGTACTATGTATCATGCTACGGATTTGCTTCATCTTATTTAATAATCATTAGGGTTACTCTCTTTTATAAATGTAGAAACTGAGATTTAAAGAGATTCCCCAGTGACCTAATTAACTAGTGACAGAGCCACAATTCAAATCTTCACTCACTTAACACCAGAACTAACACTATTTAAGAAAGGAAAAGAATTCTGAAAGTACAGCTAAGTAGTTTTAATTGAGACTCTTGACCAAATTGTCTACAGGAGAAATTAATTTTTCTACCATAAGTAGAAAAATTTGCAGAAGTTTACTCTAGTATTTCAGGCATGAGAGATTGCAGGCAATTAAAAACAAGATTTAAAAATTCAAACTTTGGGAGTTAAAAGTTCTCTCATCTTATAGGAGTTGAAGAAATGTAAGGGAAATATTAACGATGCAGAACAAATCAGCATGGCTTCTCTACCAACCACGTAAATGAATTTATTTTCAACATGTAGTTCCAGCTGATGATGTAATGCCTCCGATGGTGCAATGACTTAGAGACACTTTTCTTCTCTATGCGCTGAGGATGAAGACAAAATCTGGTTCTTCATTATATACCAACAAGATAAATACCAAGGACCAAGTAAATCAATAAATATTGCCTAAATTACTGCATTTATTCAATGAAGCACTAAGTAGAATTTACTGTTGATACTGCAGTGTATCAAGTGCACTGACAGATGCAAACACCACACACATGGGACAATAAGAGGGCACTTAACTGAAGGTAAAGCCAGTGTCTGGGAAAGCTGATTCTGATCCTTGAAGAAGAGACAGGAATTATACAGGTGAAGGGGGAGGTTGATCCAGTTAGAGGAAAGTCTAGAGGAGAGGAAACAATGGCCAAAATATAAACTGGCCCAGCTGTCGGCACATGTTGGGCTCAAATCTAGGGAGTTTGACTCATGTCCGATATGGGACTCAGGGAAAGGTGGGTTAGGGGTCAGCTCGCTCAAAGATACCACGCTAACAAATTAACCACTATACACACCTAGATTTCTTGGAAGCAAAAGGTGTGAAGGAAATCAGTCATCAATGATTAAGCAATTGAGCATTTTTCTAACAGAGTTAGAAGAACTGAAAGAGTATCAGGAAAAAGAGTTTTAGAGCTGCCTGCTGCACTGATACCTGAGGCAAATGCTACAGGTCTACAAGAGTATTTAGAACTTCTCCTATATAGAGTGAGGGACTCTTTTAAGGCTTGCTGCCCCTGCCAGGAGAACTCATAGCTCCTTTAATGCACTAAAGTGTTTCTGTGCCAGGATTATAAACCAAAGGTGAGGAACTGTTTCCCTCCAACTGGCGGACTCCTGTGCCAGTCCCCTACTTCCTTCAAGGAGACACTGACAAGCTATTAATAACAAACTGCAACACTGTCTGATAGAAATTCCAAGTTCCAGTCAGTGTATCTATTTGCATTAAAATCTTAGGTTTCTTTCTTGTTTTCAATCCTTTGCTAACTGCCCCACAGGAACAGATGTTGTTATTCTGGGCCTGGCATATTATTGGAATGACTTAACTGTGTCTTTCATTGCCAGCTCATTGTGTTTGGGGTTTGAAAGCTTTGCAAGTGTTTCCTTTTCTTCTTTTGATTAAAACGATGTGCCAAAAAAACATATAGAAATCAGAGAATGTAAGGATTCCAAGACATTATCTTTGCAGGAGCAAAGAACTTTCTCTGAATAGCAAGATCTGCTCTCCCTCCATCTTTCCCCGCGCCCCCCCACGCCCCAAAGCTGGCTCCTTACTTGCTCTCCTCTGGTGCAACTTGACATGCTGTGTCTAATTGGCAGTGACACTGGCTTACATGAATGGGGGAGGAACATGCTGTCACTCCTTAATGGCCTAGAAGTTCGCAGTCCAGAATTTGTACTTCAGGTATAGTTTTTAACAGAGAGATTCTGTTTGCATGTAAAATACCTCAGGGCCTCTCTCACTTTGTCTCTCACTTTTTCCTCTCACTTTTTCCTCACTTGTCTCTCTTTATAATCTCTGCCATTTTTCTTGAAATATGCAGGTTCTCAGTCATCTTTTGTACTCCTGCTTTTGACAGATCCAAGTAGTGAATTTTCCTCCTGCAAATCATAATTGACAGCTCAATAGGAGGAAGGAATATTTAGCGACTTTGGTAAACTGGATAGTGATTTTTCTTTCTGAAGTGGGCATTCGCTACCCATCTTTAGCCAATCATTACTTTGTGGGACTAGTAAGTAAACACAATTTTAACACATCTTTCTGTTGCTTTCTGTGAGAAAGCTAAAATCTATATTTTTAGGAGAAAGATGCAGGTTTTTAAATACTAGAGTAATTTAACCTGTAGGGGACCAGACTGGTTACAGAGTAGACTTGGTTCACAGATTTCCCAGTATTTCAGTTATGATCTAGGTTTATTCTACCAGTTTGTAGATGAAATAATTGAGATCTGAAGAGGTGAACTGACCTCTTCACAGTCCAAGAATGAGTAAGAAGGAAAGACAGAACAAGGTCCCTGGTTAGTGTACTGTGTCTCAGTACAATCTTTCGCTAGTTGCTACCATTAAACAACTATTCCAACGCATATGGATTGCTTCTCAAGTATATTATAACCTCCCTCACATATATATCTTTTATTATTCCTAAGATAACATTGGGTACATAGTAGATATTCAGCTAGTGATTGAATGGATGAGTGGATAGATGGATAGGTGCATGCATGTATAGATCAATGGACTGGTAAAAAAGAATGAACAAATAAACATAATTTCTGTGTGCAATGACTTATATATTATCTTGATATAATATATCCTGCTCCATGAAATTTCATGCCCAAACACTTGACTTTATTGAGTAATTCACACACTTGTGTTTTACCCCCAAATATTATGACCCTATTATTGACAAGAAGTCCTGAAATCATCTTGAGTTGTGTAGGATGAATAAAACTGAGCAATATAGAAGTCCCAAAAGTCAATTCATATGTCTATGGAAGAACATTATATACTGAAAATAAAGTAAAAGAAACATGAAAAATTAATATTTCTAGAGTATCAAGCATAACTGAGTTGATAGTCATACAGACATCACACACCATCTCAGTTTCTCTAGGTCTACCCTACTTTTTCTGTAAACTCTACACTTCAGAGTATTTTTGAACTGCACTTTACACCCTAAAATGCTCATGGTTTAAAAAGTGCCTAAAGAACCAGAAAATCACTAGAGAAGCTGCCTGTCTGGTAATATACTGACAAAACTGGAAAAAGCCAAAAGGTACGCTAACCATAAAAATGCAAATTTCAGCGGACCATCTTCCTTTGTAACCAAGAGGAGAGGCAAATGTCATTCTTTGTTATGCAACTTTGGCCAAAGTACACGTTTTATAAACTGTTAACCTTCAGAAGAAAACCGAGTTATGAACAATGAAGAAGCCGGTGGAATCCCTGAGGAAACGATTTACTAGGTGTTTAAGAAAATTAGCGAATGCACAGGACATGATGGAGCTATTTAGACACAAGCAAAGCTCGCCATGTTTCCTGAGAAAAGAATCCTCCCTGAATGTCACCAGGAGAATTCTCAAACAAGACAATCGACTGAAGGTCACGAGCAGAGTCTTTGTGCTTTAGACTTCCACCCTCCCAACCACTAGAAAGCCAGCGCTATCTTACAAAACTGCATTACATTTCCCCGGGCCATTCTCCACCACCTTCAGCATATGCTGGCAAACTATCTTAATAGAAGCAAGATAATTCGGTAGTCCCCTCTCAGCCATGAGTACAGTTCCAGGACCCCCAGGAGATAAATGAATCTGCAGTAGTGCCGAAGTCTATGTGGACTGTTTTCCTACACGTGGGTACCAGTGGTAAAGGTTAAATGATAAACAAGGCACAGCAAGAGACTTAATACTGACAACTAACAGAAAACAAATACCACAATATACTGTAATAGAAGTTATGTGAAAGTGGTCTCTCGCTCTCAAATTATCTTATTGTACTGTACTCACCTCGAGACGATATGATGGCAGCAGGACACCTACGATGACGTGACTGACACAGGGAGCGGAACTAACGTCAGGCTACAAACAGCATGGAAACGCTGGGGAAACGAGATTCACGGCCCTCGCGATACCCAGTGTGGCCTCGCGAGATTTCACCAGCTCCTCAGAAGAGGCTGCCGATAGAAACGTTAGAGTTGTTTTATTTCTGTCATTTTTTTTTTTTTTTTTTTCCTAAAAGCAAGGTGTGGGCAGGAATGAAGGCCAGCAGAGACAGGCAAGAAGAGAGAGGAGGAGGAAGCGTTTTATTTATTTTCTTTAGTTGTTCATCCTCGTTGTTCCCCCAGCCGGGGAGGTGAAGCCAGATCCTTGGGATGTATGTGGACTCCGGGAGCTGAGGGCGGCTCACGAAACCACAACTCCACCAGGGTAGCTTCTATACAGTTTTAGTATTTTGGCGTAGTGATGGACCCTGGGCAACTGAAACCGCTGAAAGGGAAACCACGGCCGAGTGGATGACTGCTGTAAATATTTTAGGTTTTGTGGGACAAGGGGCTGCATAGCTTTCTGTCACAACTGCTCTGCGCTGCACTTGCGACCTGAAAGTGGTCATAGGCGATACGTGAATTTGGCCTGCGGGCTGTGGTTTATGAACCTTGGACCACAGACCAGATAAATTTAAAGCTACTTGATTTGCCGTAAATGACTCTCCCTTCGCAGGCCTTAAACCTCTTTCACAGTCTTTTCAAGACGACATACCTTTCAACCGGTAACTCTTGTGTCCCTGTTAGGTTGCAGGCACTATGCTGGGTAATGAGGGTTCAGAAAGAACAAGCCGAGAGTCCCAGCATTCAGAGACTTGTGGTTTCCTGCTAGATCAGAAATCGATAGCATCTTACTATGATGTTACATTGACATACATATGATCATACTTTTCAAATAGAATGTGTAACTCCAAAAGTGAACCCAATTGTGTATTGTGGACTCTGGATGATAATGATGTGTCTTTGTAGTCTTCATTTGTAACAAATGGACCAATTAGGAATGTTGATGATGGGAGAGGCGGTTGTGGGGGTGGGGTGGGGGCAGAAGTATATGAAACTCTGTACTTACTGCTTAGTTTTGCTGTCAACATACGTGCTCTAAGAAAAAGTCTATTTAAAAATTAAGTATGCTAATTTTTACTTCAAGTATCATCAATGCTGTGAAAAAACATGCACACTGGATTAATTCTTATATCAGTCTATTTGCCCAGGGTACAGTCTCCACTCCTATTTCTTTTCTCAATTCTTACCCCTTCTTCAAATATCAGCAAAGGTTCCATTTCTTATCCAGAATCTCCCTCAGTTAATTCAGGTCTCTTTCACTGATCAACAAATATTTTCGGACACCCGTGCTAAATCCTGGGAATAGCAGTAACAAGAAAGACACATCCCCTGTCCTCATGAGGCTTATTAAATAATCTTCAAGATTTCTCCTCCCTCATTCTGCATTAGTATTACTGTCTATACTTCTCATTGGGAATACAGTATGAACTGCCAGCTACTTGATGCCAAAGCTCTTGCTGTCTTTCTAAATAAATTGTGAGGGATAACTTCTTCAACACTGCACCTGTTCCTCAGTGCTTGATAGATGAAGGAAAGAAAAACATCAAGCAAATCAGAAAGCCTTGAGAAAGCAAATCAGAGCCTTGGATGTTCAGGAGCAACGATACTAAACCCATGCTAAATGAGTGAGTAGATGCCAAAATTTAGTGTAATAAATACACATAAGGTAAATCAACTTTAAGAGAGGACAAATGGAGTTACTTCTTTGACTGGGGCTGACAAACTTTTTCTGTAAATAGCCATAGAGTAAAGAATTGTGTTTCTGTGGGTAACATACGTCTTTGCTATATATTTTTCTACAACCCATTAAAAAATGCAAAAACCTTCTTACACTAGCAAAAACAAACCACAGTCAGCAGTTCGCCAGCCCCGATCCACACAGATACCACAATATAATGGTGCGTTATTCTCATCTGTTTAATCTGGGTTGACTATGGGGAGGAGGTGGTTATATTTTGAGACCTTCAGGGAGAGTCTAGACTTGGCTTGACCATGAAGTAGCAGGAGAGCAAAATGACCTAATGGAAAGGAGCCCAGTGGAGAGGCAGCAGACCTGAATTGGAGTCCTGGCTCAACCGCTATCTGTGTGCCTTTGGCCAAGTCCTTCCCACCCCCTTCCCCACCAATGCCTCCAGGAACTTCTGTGAATTATCACCATGAAAAATGAGCAGAAAAGCAACTTATTGTGAGAATAAGATGAAATCATATCAGAGCACTTTGGAAACTGACAAGCATCCCAGGAAGACCTTGATAAAATTAGTAAAAGCCAAAAAAACAAGCTAAGCTTGAAGAGTCCAGATTTCAAATGTCACATTATTGAGCTAGAGGGAGAGGAGGCAAAATGTGAGTCAAATAGGATTCTTGATTGTACTACTTTGTCCAAGAAGACTTTTATAAGCTGCAAGTCTTCAGAAGATAATAGAGCTGTGAGCAATAAAAGCAGCTGGGGATCCCTGAAGAAGATACACAGTGCCCACGGGTATGACACCAAAAGCGTGTGGAGAAGCTCGAAGACTAGAAATGTTCTCCTAGAAAGTCTTTGCCTAGAAGTCTGTGTGAACACCCTCTGGACCTGGGCTCTGCTCATGGGTAGGCCATGATGCTGTCAGCCTGACAACCTGGTGACCTTCAAACAGGGCTGAAGTAAAAGGCAGAAAAATAGAACCTGGAGACAGAACAACTTATGTTTACAGCTTTGGCTTCTAACTAGCAAGACTTGACATAGACCCTCTCCTCTTCCCAGAAAAATAATGTTAAAGACAAAAAAAAGAAAACTAAAGCCCCAAATTCTCCCCGCCCCCCGCCAAAAGGCTTCAATTTGGAGAAACTTGGAGCAATCTACCAAGAGAATTGCAAAAACCATCTACTAACGAAGATGCCTGACGGAGTGGATTAGGAAAGACAGTTGATGGCCTACCCACTCATGTTTGCTGCATGATACAGAGTCTATCAGTCCAAATGACAGGAAGAAAGCTCTTATGACTTTTCTTTTCTTGGCAGCCATACTAAAGTATGAATTAGTGTTCCCATAAAGAATATATTGAAGTGCTAACCCCTTGTACCTTAGATGTGCACTTACTTGAATAAACTGCCTTTGTGGAGGTAATTGCGTTAAAATGGGGCCTCTGGGGTAGGCCCTCATCCGACACGACTTACAAAACGGGGAAATTTGCAAAGAGACAGACATGCACAGAAGGAAGAGAAAGGGTAGAGATGCACAGAAAATGTCATGTGAAGATTAAAGAATGAAGGGATACAGCTTTAAGTCAAAGATCGCCAGCAGAAGAGATTCTCCTTCATGGCCTCAGAGGGAACCAAACCTGCCAATCCCTTGATTTTAGACTTCCAGCTTCCAGAACAATGAGTCAATAACTTTCAGTTGTTTGAGCCACTGAGTTTGTGGCACTCTGTTACAGCAGCCCCAGAAAACTCATATACTCAGGAACTAAAGGTTCATAGCAATGACAGCTCTCTCTCCATTGTGTATGGAAGTTTTTTTGAAATAGCCAGATTACTCATTTCTCAACTCCATTCATATACAGCAAGAGGACTGTCAGTTTGGCTGCTCACAATTTCCAGGTTCTTTTTGGAGAATACCAGCAAGTTTCAATGACTAGAGATCTCGGAGAACTCTAGCTGCCACACACCCCCACCCACCTCAGCTTCATTTCTGGATGTCTGGGTGAAAGCAAAAGTCTCACATCAAATTCTAGCACATATGCACTACTGAGCAGAAATAAAAACATATACAACTGAGTGAAGTCCCAGCCTTATGTCCTTTGGGTGCTGTATCAATGCTCAGCATCAAAGTTTTGCTGAAGGCAAATATTACAATTCTAGATGCCGAATTCAGCTACCAATTTAGTCCAATCGTGATAGAATCTTCCATCAATTGATGGATTTAGATCTGACCCAAATCTGAATCTGAAGGAACACTTGAAGGAAAAGCCTTCTCAAGGTATCCAGAATAGGACTTCCAAAGATTTGTCACTTTGTCATGTGGATTGCTTCAAACTCAGATGAATTAAGGCCCTGAAAGCTCACAGAGACTTTTACTGCTCCCTTAATTACTTAAAGAAATGAAGTTTGGTGGTAATTCCACCATAAGTGTTTTTATCAGAAATAACCATTCTATCAGAGGAATCTATCTATATGGCAGGGAAAACATCTAATTACAGAGCATCTAGTCTTTGTTACATGAGTCACCTTCTCCTTGTCATGTGAGCCCCACTCCTCTCTGCTTGAAAACCCAGGCTCCTTTCTCATTCCTTAGTTCAGTATATATATCCATGTTTTGTCCCATTGGCTTTGGAATCCACATCCATGTATATTCTCCTCACATGTGGAATTAATATTTTTCTCCCACTAATCTGTCTGATGTTAATTTTATTAGCTGTCTGCTGGACCAGACAGAACAATCCAGAGAGTTGTGGGAAATTTCCTCTCTGCTCCTATATATAACATAGTTCACTTGAGAACTACAGAAACTGATCTGAAAAATAGTACCATACAGAAACAGAGGAAGTTACTAAGGCATTGCCTCCTAAAGAGATGCTCACCCAGATAGTTTAACTATCAAGTCAGTTCAAACTTTCAAGGCACAGATAATCCCCATGCAGTATAAACTGTCCCTGAACAGTAAAAAATAATAAAATTAAAATTTAAAGGGCACTGCAAGTAAGAATCATCTTGATACCAAAACCTCACAAAGATAGAACCCACAAAAAGAACTATAAACCAAACCAAATATGAACACAAATTTCAAAACACTAAATAAAATAAGAGCCAGTTAAATGCAATCATATATTAAAATATCATTCATCATAACCAACTAGGGTTATCAAAGACTTCCAGAGTATTTTAATATTAAGAAAGAAATTAACAAAGTAAATCATAGACCTGCAAGAATCTCAGAAGATACTAAAAAAGCACTTATTAGAACACATTCAGACAAAAAAAAGAAAAATAGAAACAGAAAGTTATCTTCTCAAGCTGGTAAAGATTATTTGTATTAAATAAGTCATAGCTTAAGAATCAAACACTAGACACTTTAAAAATTAAAGTGTTAAAATCAGGAGAAGGGCAAGAACATTTGCTATCACCATTATTATTGAAAATTTTATGAATATCTGGACAATCAAATAAGATATAAAATGGAAATTCATTATAATCATTTCAAAGAAGACTATTATTATAAATATGACTATATACCTAGAAAGTACAATGAATAACCACATAACTATTATAATGTGAGATATTAATAAAATTATTAGATAATATAGATAGAAATAGATATATAGATATTTTTATTCTTTGTAGATTTCCCATATACTAGATATGTGTGCTTAGGTAACATAATGAAAGCATAAAATTCACTAACAAAAATATTTTGGAAAAGTCTAACAAACAATGTACAGATTCTATATCAAGAAAACTATCAAATATCACTGAGACCTATAAAAATAGTGGCTAGCAGCACTTCTACAGACATTTTCAACTTCCCAATGGTGTCACAAGAGCAGAAGCCATGTATGTCTTATATCCTAATTAGATTCTCAGTGCATCCAACTAACCAGGTACACACCCCATATACATATGAGTCAGCTATTAGTAATGCTATTATGCTATTAAAGCTATTATGCTATTAAAGCTATTATGCTTCATCAACAAACACTACCAAAATTTTGAGGGCAGCAACAATAAAGGTTTGCTTCTTACTCCCAATGCATATTCTTGACAATTTGGCTGTGATGCTCCATTTGACCTCATTCAGGACCCTGGATGGTGTCACCCTTATCTAAACATGCTTTTGTTAGAATAAAGAATAATGGCAGATGAAGCAATGACACTTAAAGCATGGTATTTAGATGTAATATATGTCACTTCTGATTACTTTCCAACCTGATATCCTGGATATGGGTACACCTCAGGGAGGGGAGCATATAACTTAAAATGGTTTCTAATGAATACATATTCAGTGTTCAATAGAGATATTTGGAAAATGTCAATGGATATATATGTGTATACATATACATATGTATACATACACTAAATGATTAAAAGAAGCAAAAATACAGAAAAATGTGAAAATTAACAATCAACCAAAATTGAATTAGTACTACAATTTGATATAAATGTCCCCTAATGACACCAGTAAAATCAGAGTGAGTAAAATTAAGCTAAGCTTTGCTTTGTAACATACCTGTCTTTGCAAACATCTTAGAGACATAAAATGATGGTTCATCAATTCTGGTAATGAAATAGCAAAATACTGCAGGAAACACAAGAAGAAACTGATAAAACCAAAGTTACAGGGGAAGTCATTAATATAACGTCCTTAGATTTTGTCATTTCAAAAAGAACAGAAATTGGATTCAAAGATGGCGTCTATGGGAAATGGGCACTGAGACGCTGCACAGGAAAAAAGAAATCCAGTTTTCGGAGCCAACACAGAAAAAGGGATTTTCCTGCTTCTTCATCCACCAGAACAACTTGGAGAACAGAAAAAAGACTAACAGCCAGCTCTACAGACTGTAGGGGCAGCTCCGCTGATCTCTAGCGGGACAAACTCAGACAGCACAGGGAGCTGCAAGCCTGAGCCAAACTGAGCAATGCTGCCGGCAACTCTTAGCTAACAAAGGGGAACCATGGACACAGAAGCCCAGCGGTGGTAAAAGTATGCAGCCTTTGTCTTCATGCACCCGGGGTTAGAAGTGGCAGTGATTCCATTAATGCCTTGCCCTTCTCCTGCAGAAAGAGCACAGGCAGTCTCCCTAACTTCCAGCATCGTGAATTCAGACAGAGCAGGGAGCCGCAAGCCTGAGCCAAACTACGCACGTGAGGGGCCATGGTGAATACTGCTGGCAACTCTTGGCTAGAAAAAAAACAGAAGGAGAAAAATTGGAGACAGAAAGAAAAGGCGCATACAGGTGCTGCACACCCTCCACTACACACCTGGCGGTTTGGGCCCCTTGGAAAACAGGATCCAGTGGCTAAGACGCTGGTAGAACAAACTGTGAAAAAGACTTGACCCTGATAGTTTAATGAATACAAGGGACATAAACGCAGACAGCAGACTCAAGTCACATAGTCCCAGCCAGCAGAGTTCTACCAATAAAACTAGCCTACTTCCCCCCACACACTCACAGACGATCACTACAAGCCAACCCCAACTAACATCACACTTCTCAGCAGAAATTCTATAGGCTAGAAGAGAATGAATGATGTCTTCAAAATACTTCAGGACAAAAAATGCCAGATAAGAATACTACATCCTGCAAAACTCCTTTCAAATTTGAGAGAGAAATTAAGGGTTTTTCCCAACAAACAAAAGTTAAGAGAGTTTGGAGCCACGCGACCTCCTCTACAAGAACTGTTAGGAGGTCCTTCTAGCTTAACCAAAGAGGAAAAACTAAAAAGTATAACAAAGTAACAAAGATATCAACATAACCAGAAAACAAAAATCAAAATGGCAGTAGCTAGTTCTCAAATATCAATAATTACTATAAATGTAAATGGATTGAACTTGCCAATCAAAAGGCACAGGATTGCTAAATGGATTAAGAAACATAACCCAACTCTATGTTGTCTACAAGAAACTCATCTTTGGTCAAGAGACAAACAACAGCTTACAGTGGATGGATGGAAAATGGTACTCCAAACTAATGCTGAATCCAAAAGAGCAGGAACAGCTATACTCATATCAGATAAGGTAATCTTTCAGACAAAGAAAATTAAAAATGATAAAGATAGACATTATATTATGATAAAGGGATTGATACAACAAAAGACAACACTTATTAACATTTATGCACCCAATAAGGGAGCACCCAATATATATCAAGCAAATATTAACAGATCTAAATAAGGATACTGACAGCAACACAATAATAGCACTTTTGAAGTGCTCACAGAACATTCTCAAGGATAGACCATATTCTGGGACACAAAACAAGTCTCAGTAAATTTTCAAAGATTGAAATCATATCTATCATCTTTTCAGATCACAATGGCATCAAACTAGAGACCAATTAAAAGGAGAAAGAGAGGGAAACTGCATAAGAGTGGAGATTAAACAGCATATTGTTGAGCAACCAGTGGGTAAAAGAAGACATTAAGGAAGAAATTAAATATCTGGAATCGAATGAAAATGAATAAATTACATATCAGAATCTATGGGATGCAGCAAAAACACTAATGAGGGAAATTTATAGTGATACAATCCTACTTCAGAAAACAGGAAGAATCATAAATAAAAAACCTAAATCATCACCTAAAGGAACTAGAAAAGGCAGAAAAACAGAAGCCTAAATCCAACAGAAGAAATAATAAAGACTATGTCAGACATCAATGAAATACAGATCAGAAAGACTTCAAAAAAATCAATGAATCCAAAAATAGGTTTTTGGAAAGTTTAAAAAAATCAACCATTAGCCAGTCTCACAAAAAAGAGGAGAGAAAACACAAATAAATAGAATCAAAAATGAAAAAGGAATAATCACAACAGATACAACAGAAATGCAGAGGACTATAAAAGAATACTACGTACATCTATATGACAACAAACAGAATAACCTAGAAGAAATGGACACATTTCTCAAAAGGTACAATATCCCAAAACTGAACAGAGAAGAACTAGAAGTCATGAACAGATGAATCACAAGCCAGTGATCAAAAACCTTCCCAAAAACAAAAGCCCTGGACCTGATGGTTTCACGAGTGAATTCTACAGAGCATTCAAAGAATTAATTACAATCCTCCTTAAACTGTTCGAAAATATAGAAGAGAAAAAAATTCCAAACACTTTTTATGACACCAATATTACGTTGATTCCAAAACCATATGAAGACGGCACCAAAAAGAAAACTATAGACCAATACCCTTAATGAATAATGACACAAAAATTCTCAACAAAATCCTAGCAAATTGAATTCAACAGCATATAAAAAGAATCATACACCATGATCAAGTGGGATTTATTCCAGGGATGCAGGGATGGTTCAACATACGCAAATCAATAAATATGATACACTATATCAATAAAAAAGGACACAAGATCATCTCAATAGATACAAAAAAAGCATTTGACTAGAATTAACATCCTTTTATGTTAGAAACCTCCAAAAATAGGTATAGAAGGAACATACTTCAACATGGTTAAGGCTATATATGACAAGCACACAGCCAACATTGTATTCAACAGAGAAAAACTGAAAACTTTTCCCCTAAGATCAGGTACAAGACAAGGATGTTCACTCTCACCATTACTATTCAATATAGTGCTGGAGATCTTGGCCAATGCAATTAGATAGGTATCCAAATAGGAAAAGAAGTGAAACTATCACTTTTTGCAGATGACATAATATACTTAGAGAACCTCAAAGAATCAGGTAAAAAGCTGCTATAAATAATAAGTATAGCAAAGTGGAAGGCTACAAAGTTAATAGTAAGATATCTGTTGCATTTCTGTATGCCAACAACGAAAATACAGAAAAAGAACTGAAGAAAACAATACCATTTACAATTGCACCCCCCCAAAAAAAGAAATATCTTAGAATAAACCTAGCCAAAGAGGTGAAGGACCTATACTATGAGAACCACAGGACATTACTAAAAGAAATAGAAGATGACACAAAGAAATGGAAAGATATTCCATGTTCATTGATTGGAGGAATCAACTATGAAAATGGCCATACTGCCCAAAGCAATATATAGATTCAATGCTATCCCCATCAAAATTCCAGAGACATTCTTCACATACATAGAACACAAAATATATATTTAACAACTATTCCTCAAATGGCACCAGGAGGGAATTGTTTAATGGATGAAGCTTTCTAAATTTGCGAGGAACAAATATTCAGTACAGGTTAAACTTTGCCGAAGCATTCGAAGACAAGACTTGTGATACTTCAGATTTTACTTAATGTGTTGCGGCTCTCCTGCAACAAACCAAGCAAGCACTCTTTTGAAACTTTGGCGAGTTTATTACATTGATGATCTCAGGGAATATTCTCCAAAGTCTAAGCCTGGATTTCAGGTGAGGGTACACTTATATAGGTCAGAGAGGTGTAAATTAGAGCGGGGGTTACAAGCATGAACCTAAGTAATTGTAAATTCTGCACATGGGCTATGTACACACACGATTCCATTTGCAACACACACATAAGATTCCATTTGCAAGTAATTAGGGAATTTCTTTATCTGTCGGTGACTTATCAGTTGCCTGAAGTATTCCAGCAAGCTCAGATCACAGGCTCTGCTAGCTTGGGCAGTCTTTACAGCTGTCCTCATGGCTACTGGGAAGTGGCGGGCAGGCCTTTTTCCCTTACAAATGAAGCTGCACAACCATGATACAAAACCTGAGGTGTTAAAAAAGTTAAATGTGTGAACAAACCTAAGGAGTTCTGTGGTGTCTACCACAGACCAATGACAAAAAATGCACTATAGACTATAAAGAGTCTGAATGACTCAATCATCTACACTAGAGTTTATCTCAAAGAAAAAAGAAAAGAAAATAGTGAGAAAAACTATAGAATAAATCTCCCTGTGGATGTTGCTACAGAATGTTAAACATCGACAGTTATAATACACAGAAGTAAAGTTTATAAAGAAGTTAATGTATGGCTGTTTATCAAGTTAAACATCTGTTTATCAAGTTAAAAAGAGAAAAACAAAATATGTCCTTGCAGATGCAAATGATTATTAAATGATTTTTCAACGTTAAATCCAAATTAATACTCTTGAAAACCAGGTGTTTTTCCATAAATTTATAATAATAACTTAGACCAATAGACAATATCATATGGAATGGCTAAACAGCAGAAGCATTTTCATTAAAGTCAGATACAACATTAGTGTTATATTCAATACTAAATTAGTACTTATGTGGAGAACTAAGGAGAAACATATGAAAATACTACTAAAAATAAGCATAAGCAATATAAAAAATCAAGTTTCAAAGTATTTCATACTGTAAACATATCTTTCAAATTTATTACAGTTTTAGCTGAAAATTTAGTACAATTCTCTGAAGAATATAAGATTGAAAGAGTGAACTTATTTTGAAGATCACATTGAAGTACAAATAGACAAAACTAGGCAAAAAAATATAATGAAGAAAGTACCAGATACCAAAACAAAATTTAACTCATAGCTGCTAAAATAATATGCTTCCAAATAAGTCAGTTCAAGAAGATAGGAGCCCAGAAACTGCTAAGTAGTACGACAATATTTCTGATTTCAGAACATGACCTAAGAACTTTACATTGTTATCATCCCTAAATTGTGGTTGAATCTCATAGTTGATTACATCTGAGAATTAATTAAATAAGTTACATGATATTCAAAAAGAGTTGGAAAATAAAGATGGTAAACAAATGGTTCTAGGGCAACAGGTTAGAAAAAAATTAAGTTAAATTCGTTCCTTATGTCAAACATCACAATAAATTCCATATGGTCTAAGAAAATACATTAGAAAAAACAAAACAGAATGCAAATTCTATCATTTTCATGTTACTAAATTATTTATTAAAGAGTACGCAATAGCTATTTGGCAAGTGGGTCTTCATAGCAACTAAACATCCCCTCTAATATTAGGAAACTTCACATTATATGACACAACAGTAAAGTCCCTCTTCCTACTGTAGACACCCAAAAGTATCCAATAATACTGGAATAGTGAAAAAGTATTAGTATGCCCATAAAGTGATGAGCTACTGTTACACCACTTCAAATTGGGTTTTGTAAAAACAGCCAAAATTGTAAGAAAACGTTAAAACACAGTGTTCAGCTAAAACAATAAGATGTGATCACATTATTTAAATATATACTCTATATGCATATATTCATGTGTGTATGCAAGTCATAAGAAAATATTCTGCAACCATTTACCAATTTACTGGATTCTAGGTGATTTTTTTTTTTTTTTGCTGTCTTTAATATTATTCTCTAAATGTTACCTGAATGTCTTCATGACCTGCCCATACCTAAAGAGATAAGAGAAGCAACTGTCCAATTGAGCAGAATTTATGGCACAGTCTTGTACAAAGTCAGGCTCTAATAGAGATAAGCATAATTAGCTGAATAAATCTGATTCTCTCTCTGAATAGTTTGAACTGGGACATGTCACAAACATGGTATGTGGACAGAAAGGCCATGAGCTAGAACAGGGCTGAATATGAGACACAGCAAGCCAAGAATAGAAGAAATGAGAAGCTACCTGTGAGAAGAAATTAACAGGTAGAGAAAAATAGAAGTTGATAATTAGTTGTTGGAAGAAAAGCAGACAGAAAAAAACAAAACAAGATTCATGCACTTCAGCTGCTTCAGAGACTATCCTGGAGACCAAATAAAACCATGGCTATTGCTCTTAAATTCTTATGAAATATCATTTTCTCCTTTTGGCCTCTACCGTTAAAAAGCAAAACCAATTTCATATTTATAACGTGAAAATCATATGTTTTATGCAAAAAAGAAAAGAGTCTACAAACCTACTAAAAAGACAGGAAACGTCAGTGTTAATGTTAACATTGGTTATCTCGAAACAGTGGAATTATGTGCTTTTATTTTTTTTTCTTCTCTTCACTTTTGGCTTTTTTCAAGTTTTCCACTATAAATGTATAGTACTTTTATAATCATTTATAAAACAAATATATGCTATTTTAAATGGAATGTGTGTGAATACGTTCTATTGACCTCATTCTGATAAAAAACCTTCATAAATTTCACCACTAGTTTCCTTGCTGAACAAAGACCAAGACCTTTGCTGATATGCATCTATTTCCCACATTTTTTACAACAAAACTAAATAATCAAATGTAGTTGTTCTGGGCCAAAGTTTGTATCCAAGGTCAATAGATTTCCCCTGCAGTGACTGAGTGGATCCAACATACTTAGAATGGTCATTTGTTGACTCATCCATTAGTGTTCTGGAACAGGAAATATGCATACAATTGAGCCCTGAAGGCATCTGCTTACACAGTCATCATTTTCTCTGTTAAATAAGGCTATAAAAGTAGAGCTTCACATCAGAGTATTTCTCCCATCCTGTATGACACCCTTTAGGTGTTAGTTTTAAAAACTTGTTCTTTTAGAGTCCCTTTTACCCATCTCTTTCACAGAGGATAAGCAACTGCAAAACAGACAATTGCATCTAAAAGAGAAACTCAAAGAAGGCATTCTGTGTAGAAGTGTCCAATCTCTTTCTTTACTGTCCAAAAATTGCCACCACCAGTTGACCTAGAACCAATCCCAAGTCCGCATGGTGTAACCTTGATTCCCAGCAAATACTGTCATTAGGATGCAATGGATGGCTGTGGTGGAAGCTTGAAGAGGTTCTAAAAGTAGAGGGTGTGTGACCTTCAGTAAGACATTTAACCCTTTTTTGAGCTTTCATTTCATCTATAAAATGAGGAGGTTGAACTAGTAATGAAGTAATCTGGAATGTCCCAGCAGCTCAAGGATCTCTGCACAGAAAGATGTAAAAAGAAGCAAGACCTATAAGGAAAGACAGATGTCATGATGCTGCCCAGACCTGCTGTCTCTGAGAATATTAGAAGTAATCAGGGTGACACTCCTGTAAACACAGATAACCTCTTTCTACCATTCAGTAAATCTCTCCTGTGTGCTTCCACTGTCCTCTAACTGCAGACTTGCAGTGTAAAACACTGTCAAGAGATGGGAGTTAGCTACATTCAGGCAACCCTGTAAACTCTAAGTTTCGATCTTCTGAACATTTCTGATATATGTTTTCGAGACACAGCTAGCAAAATAACTATTTGGTTCTAAAAGTCATGAACTTTAAAAGGCTTCTCAAGTACCAATTCATGCTCCCAAGATAAATTTGAAAGAAGTGGAGTCAAAATGAATTATAAACATGTGGATTAAATTTCCAAGTACCCAACCTTTGAAAACTGAGAGAAATATGCTTTTTTTTTTTTTTTTTTTTTTTTTTTTTTTTGGCGGGGGGGTGGAATTCTTCTACAAAACTCAAAATCATCTCTAAAAGAATGAGACATTTGCTAAATGCTTTAGGAAAGGGGGAAACACATCCATTTAATCTCCTTTGTTCAGATCTTCAGAGTCAGGGTCATCCAAATGGCTATTTGCTGTATTTTGCAGATCCTTGTGATTTCTGCCATCCTTAGGCACCACCTCAGGGTCCCCAAATGATGTGTGGGGTTACGGAACTATGAGCCCATGCTGTTCCATGACTTGTTAATCTGTCTTCTATCCAAGAGCCCCACTTATCTTGGGGCAACTCTCGGCACCATAATGGTCAGATCAGGTAGAGATTTCTAAGTACAGGATTGTTAGCGATCACATAAGAAGATGAAATAACATCTTCAGGTTTTTTGATTTTAGGAAATGCTTGCTACAAATACCACTGACAAAACATAACAAGCAAAGCCATTCTGAATCTTAGTATCTACCATCATCAGAATTTCAGCCATTTGAAAATCCTGGCTTTACCACATTTATACAGACATTAATCTATGACAAAAAAGCCAAAGGCGTACAAAGGAAGAAGAAATGTCTATTCAGCAAATGGGAAAACTGGATAACATTTGCAAAAAAATGAAACTAGATATTCATTAGCACCACACATAAAAGTTAAATCTAAATGTATCAAAGACGTGGATATAAGACTTGAAACCATAAAATACATAGAGGAAAATGTGGGAGAAAGGCTCCTTGACATGAACTTCAAAGATGTCTTTGGGAAAGGGACAAAAGAAACTAAAGTAAAGTAAATAACTGGGACACATCAAACAAAAATGACTCTGTGCAGCAAAATAAACCACTACTAAAGCAAAAAGGTAATCTATAGAACTGAAGAAGTTGTTCACACAGTATACTTCAGCTAAGACTTAACCTCCAGAATATATAAAGAGCTCATACATCTCAACAGCATAAATGTGAACAATCCACTTAAGAAATTGGCAGAAGCACTGAAAAAACACCTATCTAAGGAAGACAAACAGAAGGCCTATAGACACATGCTAAAAATGTTCTACATCACTCACCATCAGATAAATGAAAATAGAAAGCACAATGAGATGTCACCTCCCACCAGTGAGAATGGCCTATATCAAAAAGACTAGAAACAAGATATATTGGAGGGGTATGAAGAAAAATGAACCTCCTACATAGTTGGTGGGAATAAAAACGAGTGCAACAACTTTGGAAAACAGTATAGCGATGCCTCAAAAAAAAAAAAAAAAAAAGATGTCCTTACTATTTGATTTAGCAATTCCACATCTAGGTATATAATCAGAAAATACAAAAACCTACATATCCCTTATGTTCATAGCAGCACAATTCACAGCTAAAACTGTAAACAACTTAAATCTCAACAACAGATGACAGGATAAAGAAGCTGTGGTATATATACTCTCTGGAATTCTATGCATCTGTTAAAAAAATAGTGGGCTTTGTAAGAACCTGGACAGAATTGGAGGGGATCATGTTAAATGAAATAAGCCAGAAAGAAAAAAGAAATACAGAATCCTTTCACTCTGTATATGAAATATAAAGAAACAAAGAAACAGATAAACTCTCCTTACAGCACCCACCATGACCAAAAAAAAAAAAAAAAAAATTCACAAGACAAAAGATTGTGGCTGACTGGGGAGGGTAAAAGCAAGAGACAGAAGGCAGGCCAGAAGAGCAAGGCGGTGGTAAAGGGAACTAGAACTCTGTTGGTGGGTGTGGTGTGAAATACAGAGACTTAGGTGTGATTTCAATATCCTAAAATGCATATACTAATATAAACACAAAAACAGTATCCATAGATATTTTAAATTATTATATAAAAGTATTTATTTATATTAAATATAATATATAATTATTTATATTAAAATATATAAAATTATTATATAAAAAAAGAAAATCCTGGCTTTCAACACAACTGGTTCTTTCCCCTCTACCTGTAATTCTTCCCAACAGACCTTGTTTCTACCCACAAATTACCTAGATATCCTTATATTTTCCTTTAGTCATAAGAATTTCCCATAGTCTAATTCTTCATTTCCATCACCACTCATTCTGAATCCCTTGAAATCTGGGTCTTATCCCCAAATTGCTGTCATTCTTCTTTATCTCTGGGAAGCCATGGATACGCTGAACCACACTCTACTTTTTGAGCCTCCTCCTTGTTTCTGGAACAGGATGCATTCCTGGTCCTCCTCTAGTTTTTAGGACATTTTTGTTCCCTGTCTTCCATTTCACCTCCTGGGCGGTGCGCTGCCTACCAATGCAGCTACACCACCTGCTGCAACCATTGCACGCCCCTGTCATCTTGCCTCAAGTTGTTCTTCCAAAGCTAACAATGATTCTTTGCTCTTTGCAATTTACTCTGACTTACCTTTCTTTTTATAAAATGTCTTTTTATACCACCAGATTTCCTATGGCAGTAGGTTTGCTCTGAGCTCCAATCAGCATTGGGCAAAGATCCTATTGAGCCACCTAATTTGCCATTAAATGACAGTACTTCATTGTAGTTACTCATTTGCTCTCCCCACCAAGCATAATAATTTCCTTCTAAATGTCTAATTTCTAGCACAATTCATTTTCCTTCATTTACAGTTCTTATCATATTACATATCACAGTTACTTGTATACTTGTTTTATCTCCCTTATCATAAAAAAGGATTCCTATCCTGTGTATTTTCCTATCCCACCAAAGGCTGAGCAGTGTGTTCTACACATAGTGATGTTTATTGAAAGAAGAAAATTCTTTTCTCAGGACATCAGCATCCTCGTCTATAAAACTGGCAGATTTGGTAAACTATGCTTTTTAAATTATTCTTTAAAGTTTGTCTTGGTTGTTCTCCTGGCCTGGGTCTTGAACTGGGGACCTTGGGATGTATGTGGACTATGCATGATGAACTAAACCATTGGGTCACCAGGGAAAGTCTTGGTGAACTGTGCTTTCTAGACACTTCAGCACAAAAGTTCTATGGGTAAGATCCATTCCAGTCATTTTTGCTTCAACTGGAAGCTAGATTACCAAGTGGGAATACTGAAATGGTGTAACGAGGAAGGGGAAAAAGCATTGACATCTGTGGTTCACTAATAAATATTTAATGAGGATTTCCCTGCCCTCTCCTAGTGCCACAATAACATTGGCCTCCCTACCTCTGAGTGTGTGGGGAACCTAAAATTAACAGTGCCATTTTGTTGAATGAACCACACATCCTAATTGGACAAGGCAAGATAAGGTGAGGATTCCATTCCCTACAAATGTAACTAAATAACCTCAAATCGATTTCCTAAGAATTAACCTATAAAAGCTGTTTTTTAAGCCTTGCAGATAGCCCCCATCTATTTTATAAACACTTTTTCAGATTTATGTCTGTCCTATAAAAACCAGGCCGGGTCTCTGGTTGAGGGCAGGGAGAATCATATTTGGCTCCAATACCTTGGCGCTACACTCTTATGCTATTTGCTAAGCCTATGTTGGGGGCCTTCCTCCTAGGTGAAACTTCCTTATAAGGAGGTCTTTTTTATACTTCAATAACTAACCCCACTTTGGAGAGCATCCAAGATGGAGTGTCCATATACCTAGCTCTATAGCCAAGAAAGATATAGTGAGGTCCCTGTTTATTTAGACAAAGCTTTGATAACCAGAATCAACTATTCTTTCTCAGCCCAAGACTTACAGTGCAGCCAAAAGTCTGCATGGAGCAAATGCACTTGTAAAACATAGTTTGTGAGTATTTGAGGGAACTGTCACCTGTAAAACTGTACAGGCATGTCCTGCCTAAGTCATCAGACTTTAAGGTATAAACTTTTGAGCAAAGACAGTAGTAGGTGTAAGGACTCCTAATGAGACCACAGAGAAAGAACACTATTCAAGTCTGAGGGAAAATAAGCCTGTTTCCCCTGGTCTATATGGGGTCTAAGCTCAGAACATTTTAGGGGAGGGACAATGGAGAACATGACAAATATAACACAATTGAACTTTTTCGTTTAAAGTTTTTTTCCTTGTAGCCTGGCCTGTGTGGTGGTTCATTTTTGGAAGCTTTAATCAGTGAGTGTGAGTCTTGGAAAGAATTGTTTTTTGAAGTAGCTAAGCGAAGAGAACTTGAACTCCACTGTCAGCAGCAAATAAGGTTGACACGGAAGCACTATCTGCAGATCTGGATGACACACTGAACTCACATTGTGACCTTTCCCTCCCATCACAATCCTAGGTTCTGCAAAATAAGATTTAATTAGTTAATAATGAAACTAAAAAAGAAGTGATGACAACACCAGAAATTAGTAGAAAATACTGAAAGAGGAACAACAGAGATAATTAGAAGACAGAAGAATATAGTACAACCTTCCACTTCCCTATCCCCTCCCCATCAACCCTCTTACCAACTTGTTCAAGTCTGAAGGCAGAGCTTAAACTGATTACTCATCATTTCTCTACAAGACCACTCATAAGGAATAGGCATGTTACCCCCCACCTTCCTTTTGATCACAGTCCCTTTGAGATGCCCAAGGCTGTTCACAAGATCCTTTATCACTGGGAATTTCTTCCTCACATTTTGTATATTCTTCACTCTGATCCAATTCATCATCCACCCCTTGTCTTCTAACCTGCCAATATTATCTCTGGAACGCCTAATTTTGGATTTGGAAATTTTCCTATATCCTCAGTCTTTCCTCTTATAGTCTGGCATCTTCCCTACACAGTTGAAAAGCTGGTGTCCCCTGATGATATTAGTTATGGAATGTTTAGCATCAGTAAACATGAAAATTCTATGTACTTGAATATGTATTTCAATATTAGTCTTTTTTGTTAATCATGACTTAAACATTAAATTATTTTTGTTCATCTTGATTTAAACATCATCTCTGTTAATCATGCTGCTCATCTGTTGTATAGCCCTAATAATATTTTGTCTTCTTTTTTATTAGTTTCTGATGAAAATACTTTAATAACTCTTATTTTAATTGTAAATTTGCTTATTTCTTTATAGTTTTGTACAGATTTTCCTTATATGTGTATATCTAGGTCATTAGACTAAAATTATCATAACATGTGAATTCACTTATCATTCAATATGATCTTTTTTATTGGTACCAATGCGTTTTGCCTTAAATTAATTTTGTCTGATAAAAATATCACACTAACCAAGTTTCCTTTGCATAGTGCTTTTCTGGTATATGTTTTACCTTCCTCTCAGTTTTCAGCCATTTTTTTCTTCTCTCCTTTTATTAAATGACTTTAATTTTCTTCATCCCCTTTTCCCCTTAACCAGATTGAAAAGTATACATTGTTTTACTTTTATCCACTTAAAATGCATAATTGACATTGAAAAAAATCAGTCAAAAGCTCTGTCCTTCAGGTCTTGGAACAGTTTAGTTTTGATCTCCCTTTTCCCATTTGCCATCTTACTGTCTTATTGTTTAGTATTTCAACTTCTCATTGATTAAAAATATTCTCTCTCCAAAATGTGTCTCTTTTCTATACCACAGTTTATTTAGAATTACCAAAATACCAGCAATTTATTTCATATCATTATAAATATAATTGCTCTTCAGTTCTCAGTGTCCAATTTCCTTCTTACTGACAAACACATTTTCATGGTTATTTCAGTCAGTGTCAGTGAGAATTCTTTTGAAGAGGCTCTTATATGGCCATCTATTTTTTAAGCGGTACTTCCAGTTGGGAATAGAATTCTAGGATCATGATTGTTTCATTAGCAAACTGAACACATAATTACATTGTCTCTGGACACATATTATTGCTTATGCAAAGTCTGTTGTCAGTTCCATAGTTGTTCTTTTGTGATATTTTATTGTCTATCTTTTGGATTTTCCCCCTTTCTATTATTTTACAGTTTTACCCCAAAGTATCTTAATGTAGATTATTTTTAATCCTATTTGAGACTCTACTACTATTTCATTATGAAGATTTATATTATTATTGCTATTTTAAAATCTGGAATGTTCTCTACCATTATCTTTTAAAATACTTCATCCATTGTCACTATTTTCTCCCTTTAGGACTCCATTAAATACATGTTAGGTCTTATCATTCTATTATTTAAATGTCTAAAAAATAATTTAAATCTCATCAAATCTTTGTGCCCCTTTCTGAGTGTTTTCTCAGATCTGTCTTTAAAGTCTAACTAACCTCTTTGGGCTTTTAAACAAAATTTTAGTTGCTATGTTATTCATTCTTTAAGTACTATTTAGGGTTTTTTTTTTTTAAATCTGATTGATTTTAAGAGTGCTTTGATATTTTTCTGCATCTACTTTCACTTTTGGCAATTTTAAAACTAACCTCTTTTAACCTTTCTTGTTTTTCCAAAACATTATATTACTTCTCAGGTTTATGTTATATATTTTATTTTTAAAATATGTGAGTACCTACTAAGTTACTTTGGGGATTTGGAATAAATCAATGAACAGAACAAAGTTACCTAACTAATGAGACTTGCATTCTGTTAAGAGAGAGAGAAGTAAGTAGATAAGATATGTGAAATATATAGTATATCAGAGGATGATAAATCTAGGAACTGAATAAAGCATGAAAAGTGGAGAGAAGGGATAGATGTTAAATAATTTCAAATAAGGCTGTCACAGGAGAAACCTGTGTAAAATAGACGACAAGGAAACAAGCCCTGAAGTTACTGAAGAGAAGATCATTCCTTGCAGAGGGAGCCATGAGTATATAAGTCCTAGGATACGATTATTCCTTGGCTGTTGTAATACCAACAATGTGTCCGACCTGCGGAATTGTCAGCTGGGGTCCGGAGATCCACCTAGAACGGATGAAAGGGGTGGGACAAGAGGTGCGAAAAATGACAGCAAGACAACGAATTCTGATCAAGCTGCAAAATTTTATTAAAATGGAGGGACTTATATAGAAAGGGAAAAGAAGGGAAGTAGTTCTGATAGGTGGCCCCTGTGCATGT